>ML662442.1:63624076-63679284 GCA_007570785.1 Antilocapra americana
GAGAGTGTTTTGCCTATGTTATCCTCTAGGAGTTTTATAGTTTCTGGTCTTATGCTTAGATCTTTGATCCATTTTGAGTTTATCTTTGTGTATGGTGTTAGAAAGTGTTCTAGTTTCATTCTTTTACAAGTGGCTGTCCAGTTTTCCCAGCACCACTTGTTAAAGAGGTTGTCTTTTCTCCATTGTATATTCTTGCCTCCTTTGTCAAAGATAAGGTGTCCATAGATGCTTGGATTTATCTCTGGGCTTTTTATTTTGTTCCATCGATCTACATTTCTGTCTTTGTGCCAGTACCATACTTTGGCCACAGCAATCAGAGCAGATAAAGAAATTAAAGGAATCCAGATTGAAAAAGAAGAAGTAAAACTCTCTATGTTTGCAGATGACATGATCCTCTATATTGAAAACCCTAAAGACTCTACCAGAAAATTACTAGAGCTAATCAGTGAATATAGTAAAGTTTCAGGATACAAAATCAACACACAGAAATCCCTGGCATTCCTATACACTAACAATGATAAAACAGAAAGAGAAATTAAGGAAACAATTCCATTCACCATCGAAACAAAAAGAATAAAATACTTAGGAGTATTTCTACCTAAAGAAACAAAAGACTTGTATATAGAAAACTATAAAACACTGATGAAAGAAATCAAAGAGGACACAAATAGATGGAGAAATGTGCCGTGTTCGTGGATTAGAAGAATCAATATAGTGAGAATGAGTATACTACCCAAAGCAATCTATAGATTCAGTGCAATTCCTATCAAGCTACCAGAGGTCTTTTTCAGAGAATTAGAACAAATAATTTCACAATTTGTATGGAAATACAAAAAACCTTGTATAGCCAAAGCAATCTTGAGAAAGAAGAATGGAACTGGAGGAATCAACCTACCTGACTTTAGGCTATACTACAAATCCATATCCTTTCAAAGATGCTGAGGTCTTCTTTGTTTCAATACCTTTTGTTCTCATGAAAAGAAGCTACTCAGTCATTGACTCAAGAGACCATTGATTCACAATACCTGGTATTAAACCTAGATACAGGGGGTGCTTAGTTGACAGTAGCCTGAATTTAAAGAAAAAAATAAATTAATCAAATCATGTTCCTGCTCCCAGATTTCAAAAGATTGATGTGACTATCTTTTTATCTAATCCTTGGTTTAAAGACATACAATTAAAGAGGACTGAGTGCATCTAAAAAAGAGAGATTCCTAACCCTTCATGACTGTAGACTGTGCTTTGGACTCAAGCTTCCTGAACATGAAAGGTCTCCTCTAGCCCCTAGTCCTTCTTCAGTTAAGACCGTCCTGCCAGAAGGACAGAGCAGCTGCCAAAAATACCACCTGTATTTGGGGCTTTGTCCCAATCCCTGCATTGGACCTGACTGGGAGAAGTATTGCCTTCTTCTCCATGGCCCTTATTCTCTAAAGAGCCAGACATGACTGGGCAACTGAATAACAACATAGAGGCTTATCAGTCATTGTTTCCTTATTATTATTATTCCTGAGACCTACTTAAAGATGAGCAGGCTATTATCTCAATTGCATTATCTTGAAAGGGATGAGAAGAGTTTATAACTCTTGGAACTAGAACATTCTTATAACCAGTTTTGGTTTTTTTTTCTGGTTGTTTTGTCACTAAGTTGTGTCCAACTGTTTGCAACACCATGGACTTATGTAGCCTCTATGTTCCTCTGTCCATGGGATTTCCCAGATAAGAATTCTGGAGTGGGTTGCCATTTCCTTCACCAGGGGATCTTCTTGACCCAGGGATTGAACCTGATTCTGATTGCCTTGGAGACAGATTCTTTATTGCTGTGCCACTGGGGAAGCCCCTTGCTAGCAATTCATTTTAAAACAATACTTTTTGGAACAAAAGAAATTCATGATTCCCACTTTTTAAATAACAATATATTTAGGAAATGTTTATATTGTTCTGATAGAGATATTCATATACAAGCATTGGCCAAGTATAAAAGGGTAGAGGGGGATTTCAGGCAGAAGAAACAATAGATGCAAAGATAAACATGAGTTTGACAGCTTGCCATTAATAGGAAACGAAAAGAAGTTTGAAATGAATTATGAAATATCATAAGACTCATGAGAAAGAAGAACAGAAGGGTAAGGTAAAGGCCAAATGATGTTTTTTAAATATGTTTTTTATGTTTATTAGTTTAAATTTTAGTTAAAATTTGTAAGAACTACTGAAATATTTTATTCAGTGGATGACATGGTTGAACTTTGAATTTTACAATGGATAATTGAGCAGCAGCAAAAAGAGTTGTTTGCAGAGCATCACGTTGGAGACAGAGACACAAGTGTAACCTTGGGGAAGTTAATTAATCCCTCTGAGCCTCAGTTTCCACATCTGCAGAGTGGAGAGGAAGAGAATCTATTTCATTTGTGGCATAAATGAAATGACACACGTGAAATGCAATGTGTCTGAGATTTGGGAAGCAATCAACACAACTGTTATTATAAAGTTACCTAGACAGAGTCAGGGTGGAGGATTATGGGGTTGAGGGAAATAGCAGGAAGGAAAGAAAAGGATTTATTTGTCTTTCATTTAAGAAACATTTCTTGAGTGTCTGTTCTGTGTTAGACACAGTATGAGACAATGGAGTATACACTCATTATCTGATAGATAAACCAGGAATAGTGTCAGCCAGATCTTGTATCCTAGCTAAAAGCTATTAAGCTACCAACTACAAAGGAGCACTTGTATTGAAAAATAGTATATCATTCACATTTTGAAGGGTTTTTTCTATTATATAGTTAGAAATGAAGAAGACACTCTAAAAACCATCACTTCATTAATAAGTTCTTTAAAACCATATTCTTTGTCAATCTCTTTTAACAGTGATTTCCTTTTAATATCTATTCACATTGTTTCTCTCCTTTGAGTGTCAAAGATGAGCGCTTACACAATGCACAGGGACTTTGACAGGCACAACATCAATTATTTCTTACACTGATTTGGTAGCTAAACAATAAGAGTGAAATGTACCCTTTAGATGAAAGTTTGCTCTGAATTCTTTGTAGACAGTTCAATATTACATCCTTCTTTTTTTTTTAAAAAAAAAAGTAAACAGATTTTTTTATGCCATAGACTATACAGATCTTGGTCCTATAAAACTTTAGCTCTAAACAACTAAAACCCAGAATTGAATAAAAGGATTTTACAGTGTTGCATATCACTGTATTATTAAAACATATTGTATTAAAACATACAAGCCACAATTGTATCTATATGAGATGAAACTAAATAAACCGACAAGGTTACTATATATCTATACCTAAACCTGCCCTAAGGATATTTATAAATTCACAAAGTAATAACACAGGTTATGTTACCTTTACTGACTTCCTTATGTTAGTTTTAAAACAAGGCAGTTAAATCTTTTTGACATTTGAATATTCCAAGAGAGTTTCACTCTTTTTTTCATCCAGAGATTTTTTTTATCATTTCATTAGATTTGAAGAATAAGTCTAGCCATCCCAAAGATTACTTAATTAATTTCCTTTAGTTATTTGAAGTGCGGTCATTGCTCCAAAAACAATCTATAAAGCCTCACAGTTTTCACTCTTCAAATAATTTTCCTCTTGTTACCTCTTTTACTAATAACAGAATTGCTTCTAGAGTGTGTCAGGTCTTCCCAGGGCTATCATTATCTCATTTGTCAAAAACTCGTAATGTTGAATGGAATAATTTGGTAAAGGAAAACCACATGACATCAAAGCAGAAGTCAATCCATCATCTTCCTAGACCAAGAATAGATCTATTCTTTTTTTTTTTATTAAACATTTTTTTTTATTAGTTTTGCCAAACAATGACATGATATCGCCATGGGTTCACATATGCTCCCCCTCCATAACCCCCCTCCCTCCTCCCTCCCTCTGGGAAATCTCGTTGCACCAGTCCCAAGCATCAATCCTGGGCCGGCTATTGCTTAGACATATGATAATTAACATGTTTCAATGCCATTCTCCCATATCATCCCACCCTTTCCCTCATCCACAGAGGCCCTGAGTCTATTCTATACATCTGTGTTCCTTTTGCTGTCTCGCATGCTGGGTTCTCATTACCGTCTTCCTAAATTCCATATATATGCGTTAATATACTGTATTGTTGTTTTTGCTTCTGGCTTACTTCACTCTGGATAATGGGCTCCAGTTTCGTCCATCTGAGTAGAACTGATTCAAATGAATTTTTCCTTAATGCTGAGTAATATTCCATTGTGTATATGTACCACAGCTTTCTTATCCATTCATCAGTTGATGGGCATCTAGGTTGGTTCCATGTCCTGGCTATTGTAAACAATGCAGCGATGAACATTGGGGTACACGTGTCTCTTTC
Source organism: Antilocapra americana (assembly GCA_007570785.1). Lineage (NCBI taxonomy): Eukaryota > Metazoa > Chordata > Mammalia > Artiodactyla > Antilocapridae > Antilocapra > Antilocapra americana. Next base: position 63,628,436 of record ML662442.1, read on the forward strand.
AATTCTGGTTTCCTCAGTATATATGCCCAACAGTGGGATTGCTGGGTCATATGGCAGGACTATTTGCAGTTTTTTAAGGAACCTCCACACTGTTTTCCATAGAGGCTGTACTAGTTTGCAATCCCACCAACAGTGTAAGAGAGTTCCCTTTTCTCCACATCCTCTCCAGCATTTATTACTTGTGGATTTTTGGATTGCAGCCATTCTGAGTGGTGTAAAGTGATATCTCATTGTGGTTTTGATTTGCATTTCTCTGATAATGAGTGATGTTGAACATCTTTTCGTGTTTTTGTTAGCCATTTTTATGTCTTCTTTGGAGAAACGTCTGTTCAATTCTTTGGCCCATTTTTTGATTGGGTTGTTTATTTTCCTAGAATGGAGCTGCAGGAGTTGCTTGTATATTTTTGAGATTAATTGTCCATTGCTTCATTGGCTATTATTTTCTCCCATTCTGAAGGCTGTCTTTTCATCTATTCTTGAGTGATAACTCACAGTCCAGGACAATAAGCAATTTCAAATAATCACACTTAAAGGGTAGTGTTATCTACTGGACATTCTCCAGAGGAGTACCAACTACTACTTGTGCATATGAGCTAACAATAAATGTTTGTAAAGTTTTGAGTGGCTTTAACTAGATCTTACCCAAATAAAAAATTTAGAAAAAATAAAGCCCTTTCTGGGAAAAGTGTGCAACTGCTTTGAATCATCAAAAAGAAAGTGGAAAATGTAAGGAGCATTTGAGGATATAATCCTATGTGATAAAGCACCATAGCTTTAATTTATTCCCTTCCATTTAAGTCCCTCTTCATAACTTAATTTTATTTTTGTTCAAAAAGACATTTCAAAACATTTTTGATTTTCCCTAGTGTTTCCTACAAAGAATTAATTTAAAAATTCAGTCTGTATAAACCTTCCATTATATTTATGGGTTACCATTACTAAATATAGAGATACCAACTCTTTATAAACTCTTCATGCGTGGTAGAAGTTGTTACAGGCAGTTTTTAAATGTGTCCCAATTTAAATTTGGTCTAGTTTCAATTTTCATTTTTGGCAGTTTTTAACAAAGTTTCATACTAAGCAAGAAGTAAGATTTTTACAAATATATGAATTGTTTAGGAACATTTCTTTTCAGCTTCATTGTCTAGGAACAGATTTGCATGCAAATATGCTTAGCTAAATTTGAACTATAGAATGGAGAGAATATAATTTGGGAAGGGAAAAAAGTATGCAAGATGCCTCCAGATATGCAAAAGTAATCCTATTTAGTCAGAAATACTTGCATTGTAGCATCAATTGTAGCACAAACTAATTCCTTCCTTTTTTAAAAATGAGAAGGAACAGATATTTCAGTAGATAAAATAGCACACATTTTAAAGGGAACCTAAATTTATGCAGCAACCTAAATTTATTCCTTAGCATTCTGTCTTGAAGACACAGAATTGTTTTTTAATAACTCTAAAACAGTGGTGTTTGGAAAGGTTAATCTGAGGGAAAGTAACAAAAGTAAACAATATATGTGTCTATATACACACATGGTTACACATATAGTATTTTTATATATTTTAATATTATAAAAGTATATGTCAATATATACATATATATGCTTTTATAATCAGGGTAGGGCAGGGAAAAAGAGACAGAGGATTTTGGTTTTCCAGGAGGAAAAAAAAGATATTATGGTTGTATCTTTAAGTTACATTAATATATATGCATCCAGCAGCATGATGGTAAACAGGTATGGAATTCTCAGGAATACTACATTGTAGAGACAGAGGAAGAGGAAGCCTCCAGGTGACAGGAGTAGCCATAGAAATAGGAGAACAATCACACAAGCAGAGTCTGCAGAAACCCAGAGACAACAGTATTTAAAGAAGATGGGAGTGGCCCAGGAGGTAAATGTTCCAGAAAGTGTCATCACGACTCAGAATTTTCAAGTGCATTTATTAATAAGGAGGTGATTGGTGACCTTAACCAGACACATTGCAGATGAAACTTAGGAGATGAAAGCTGGATTTCAGAAGATTGAGATGTGGTAGGTGGAGAGGTAAAATGGTGGGAGTGTAGTAGTTCAGTTCAGTTCAGTTCAGTTCAGTTCAGTTGCTCAGTCGTGTCCGACTCTTTGCGGCCCCATGAACTGCAGCATGCCAGGCCTCCCTGTCCATCACCAACTCCCGGAGTTTACTCAAACCCATGTCCATTGAGTCAGTGATGCCATCCAACCATCTCATCTTCTGTCGTTCCCTTCTCCTCCTGCCCTCAATCTTTCCCAGCATCAGGGTCTTTTCAAATGAGTCAACTCTTCAAATCAGGGGGCCAAAGTATTGGAGTTTCAGCTTCAGCATCAGTCCTTCCAGTGAATATTCAGGACTGATTTGCTTTAGGATGGACTGGCTGGATCTCCTTGCAGTCCAAGAGACTCTCAAGAGTCTTCTTCAAAACCACAGTTCAAAAGCATCGATTCGTCTTCACTCAGCTTCCTTTATACTCCAACTCTCACATCCATACATGACCGCTGGAAAAACCATAGCCTTGACTAGATGGACATTTGTTGACAAAGTAATGTCTCTGCTTTTCAATATGCTGTCTAGGTTGGTCATAACTTTCCTTCCAAGGAGTAAGCGTCTTTTAATTTCATGGCTGCAATCACCATCTGCAGTGATTTTGGAGCCCAGAAAAATAAAGTCAGCCACTGTTTCCACTGTTTCCCCATCTATTTGCCATGAAGTGATGGGATGGGATGCCATGATCTTAGTTTTCTGAATGTTGAGCTTTAAGGCAACTTTTTCACTCTCCTCTTTCACTTTCATCAAGAGGCTCTTTAGTTCTTCTTCACTTTCTGCCATAAGGGTGGTATCATCTACATATCTGAGGTTATTGATATTTTTCCAGGCAATCTTGATTCCAGCTTCTGCTTCATCCAGCCCAGCATTTCTCATGATGTTCTCTGCATGTAAGTTAAATAAGCTGGGTGACAATATACAGTAGTAGTAAATGTGGCCAATTCTTGTAAGTGACTTATTGATAGGTGTGAATGAAAGGAAGCAGAAAATGGGACATCTGAAAATTTGCTTTCTTTTCAGTTGAAAGAAATTTCAGATGCTGATGATTAGAAACACCTTTATTTTTTTAACCTGTATACCTGATATTCATGTAGATTTTAGAATTTTAGAATAATTCTAGAATTGAAAGGAATCTTAAAATGTAGATTGAAATCTTGCCCATCCTTCCTATAAAGGTCACTTTAGAAGATCATCCAGACTCTGCTTGGACGTTTCCCATGGTAGGGAACTCATTACTTTGTAAAGGCTCTGGTTGCATTACTACACACCTCTACCACTTCAAAATTACGTTTTTAAAATGTCATCATCGATACAGAGGACATGAACTTGAGCAAACTCCAGGAGATGGTGAGGGACAGCGAAGCCTGGTGTGTGGCAGTCTGTGGGGTGGCAAAGAGTTGAACACAACTTGGAAACTGAACAACAAGTAAAATGACACAAATGTTCTCTGCTCTGATATGGAGAAGGCTTAGCCTTTTGGCACCATGTGTAAATATAATATTGTGTGTCTTTAGTTTTTCCAGTTTGTCAAGCCTTCCCATCATCCAGGTTGTTCTCCTGTGGGTGAATTCTAGTTTATGAATTTCCACTTCAAAGAGTAGTGCAGCCAATTAAATCATTAAAAGCAGCTTTTCAACTGTCCCCTTGTCAATGTTGAATACAGCAAGACTGTTAGCGCCTATGATCTGAGTTTCTGTTAACACAGCAGTACTCTTTGCCCTTTGTCCTGTCAAGCATGACACTGCATTCACTGATTCTCCTGCAAAGGAACATTCAGATGATCCTCTTGAGAGAGCTGACTGTCATCTGTACAACGATCTAGTTATCATCTTTTCCAAAATGCCACAGCCAAGCGGGCTTTTAACAGCATTGTCATCATGACATCAAGCAGGCCATCAAAATCTTGCTTCCAAAGGGCTAAAGCCTAATCTTGTCTTTTTCATTGGTACGCTGTACTGTCACTTAACCTGTCATTAAAATACAGTGCACAGGCATTAAATATTTTTTCAACGTGCTTCTCATTAAATACTTTATGACCTTTTGTAAAAACATAGCTTAGAATCTAAATGTTAATGCCGTTTGAGTAGAGCACCATTTTTTCCAGGAAAGCATCATGATGTGTAATGGGAAGTGCTATAGTAAATTCTGTGGAAGCTTGCATGTTTCTCCAAGCGCCCATATCTCAGATCATTTTGAGTTTTCATTCATGTAGTCCTTCAGCAAATATGCAATGAGTGCCTCCATGCACTAGGGAGGCATGTGCTGGGCCCTCGGGAGAGAGCAAACAATGAAACCCACAAGATGGCTGCCCCCACAGGGTGTACACTCAGTGGAGAGATGGACATTATTACCCAAGTTAACACACAAACAGTGCTGTTTCACAGACTAGGATGGATGCTGAGAAAAGCATTGTGAAAAGTGAAACTGGAGCAGAGTGATGCCTAATTTAGTTTGAAAAATCAAAAAAGTGACATTAGGCTCACCTATAAGGATGAGTATATGCTTGGTTTGGCTTTCTTTCCCTTGTTTGTTTGTTTATTTCCAGAGAAAGTGGGGAAGAGCATCTCAGGCAGAAAGAACATAGAACACTCTATGTGAAGTTCTAGGAATTGCTTTTTGTTGTTGTTCTGTTTTTTTGTTTTCCTTCCAGTTTTACTGAGATATAATTAACATATAGCACTGGTATACAGAATAATGATCTGACTTCTATACATCATGAAATGATTACCGCCATAAGTTTAGTGAATATCTGTTATCTCATGTAGATACAATATTTAAAATTAGATTTTTTTTCTTTTGATGAGAACACTTTGGATTTATTCTTTTAACTTTCATATATAACAGACAACAATGTTAATTGTGTTTGTCATATTGTACATTACATCTCTAGTACTTATTTACCTTGTAATTGGAAGTTTGTACCTTTTGACTACCTTCATCCTATTCCCTCCCACTCCCCACTCTGGTAACCACAAATTTGATTTCTTTTCCTATGAGTTTATTTAAAGTCCCTGGAATTGTTTTAAGCCTTGATTTTTCCCTGTGCATAAGGACATCTGAGACAACATGGTTTGATCTGTGCAAATGTAAGACACAAGCTATAAATAAGTGAATAAATTTTGCAGGTATTAAAAAATAGATTCTTTCGCATGCACATAAACACAGCCTCCTCAGTCATGTATATAAAAGGAAGAAATTTTCTGAAGATGCCAGCTCATTCAAGGATGATGAGAACCCTACATCAATATTTTTTCATTTGCTAGAAACCGGCACAATTTTTTTTTTTATTCAAGATAACTTCCTCAAAGTGAATGAAATGCTCTGAGTCAAGAGTCCCCTCCAGGTTAGAGTGCATGTGTGCCTTCATGCTAAGTCACTTCAGTCGTGTCTGACTCTGCAACACTGTGGACTGGAGCCCCCCAGGCTCTTCTGTCCATGGGGCTTCTCCAGGCAAGAATACTGGAGTGGGTTGCCATGCCCTCCTCCAGGGGAGCTTCCCAACCCAAGGATCAAACCCCTGTCTCTTATGCCTTCTGCAATGGCAGGTGGGTTCTTTAGATTAAAAAAAAAAAACAGCATTATTGAGGTATACTAGACAAATAAAACTGTAAAATATTTGAAGCATGCATTGTGGTGGTTTGATATACAACTACATTGTGAAAGAAGTCCCTTTATCTAGTTAATAGATCATCACCTTCCATTTTTAATACACATACACATACAGCTGAGAACATATAAGTTCTACTCTTTCTGAAAATGTTTTTATACTACACAGTTGTCAACTATATTCACCATGTTTTACATTAGATCTCCAGACCTTATCATCAAAAATATATGAGTTAAGTGTTTGTGATGATGTGGAGAAAGAAGAATATTTTTTGTGTGGGGGAATGTAAATTCCCACCTTGAAAGACAATATGGAGGTTCCTCAAAAAATTAGAAATATGGGAATTCCCTGGCAGTCCAGTGGTTAGGACTCAGCAGTTTTACTATGTAGACCTGCGTTCAATCCCTAGACAGGGAACTAAGATCCCATAAAACACATGATGTAGCCAAAAAAAGGAAAAAATTTAGAAATAGAGAACTACCATAAGATCTAGGAATCCCACTTCTGGGTATATATCCAAAAAAAATTGAAAGCAGAATATCAGAGAGATAGATGTACTTTCCTGTTCATTGCACCATTATTTGTAATTGCAAAGATATGGAAACAATGTAAGCATTCATTAGTGGGCGAATGGATAAAGATGTGATATATGTTTACAGTGTCACATTTGCCCTCGAAAAAGAAAGAAACCTTGTCATTTGTGACAACATAGATGGACCTTAATGCCATTATGCTAAATGAAATAAGCCAGAGAGACAAAGATAAATAGTACATGATATCATTTATATATGAAATCTATTTTAGAAGAACAAACAAATATGAAGTGTACAGAAACAGAGCAAAGAATGGTTGTCAGGAGCTAGAGCATGGGGAAATGGAAAAGGTTAGTAAAATGGTACTAACTTTCAGGGTACCCTTCCAAGGTGGGAGATCCTTAAAGATGCCTTAGAATTTGTGAGCAATCAAAACAGAATCAATACTATTTGCAGTTTTTCTAAGGGAATATGTCCATTACGGTTTCAATTCTTCCTTCATTAATGGTTAAGCTTACGCTGAGCTATATACATTCCATTCTGTCAACATGAAAAAAGAGAGTTTTGAGGAAGGCAATAAAAATAGAAAGCTAATTTCATTAAAAAAAATGAGAGAAGTCTTTCATCTGTATTTTCATGGTTAATTTCATCTAAAAACACCACTCTATTTCAAATAATACCTAATGGCCAACCTTTCAGAGAGCATCTCAGGAAAGATTTGCTGAATAGATATTCTCTGATGAAAGTCTGAATATTTTCAGATCTGTCTTTAAGACCAACCAATGTGAAGTGGTGTCAGAGTGTTAGTGTGACTAGTTATCTCAATTTTCCCAAGACACATCTGGGTTTAGCAAAAGGAATCCTACATGCCAGGAAACACCTCAGTCCTGGACAACCTGGCACAATCAGTCACTCAGATTGTGTTCAGATATGCCAAAATAGACAAAAAAAAATACAAAATACTATTTGTCACAGAAAAATAACTAACTAAAGATATGCTGACTATTTGCAGGGGCAGGGGAAGTAGGTTCATTAAAAGGAAAGTTTCTAAGGGGAGAGAGTTATAAGAGAAGCTCAAGGATATATCATACAACACAAAACAGAGCCAATGTTTTGTAATAACTGTAAATAGAAATGTATAAAATTTTTACATTATTTTAAAAAGAGAAGAGATTTACATAAAACTGGCATTCATAGGTCATCATCCCAGTACTGTGTGGCAGTTTGGGAAGTAAATCACATGCACAAATGTGTGCACACACACACATCTTTACCTCCACCCCATCATATGGGCAGCTATGCTACTTGTGACCAAAATCCTGCAGGACTGCTATTGGCAATAGCGTAAACACATGGGAAACTTTTTCAGCACGGAAATTTTTGCTAAGACTTTAGCCAAATTTGGGAGATAAAACTCACCTTTTCACCTCTTTGTGTAGCACACTTGAATAAAATAAACCTATGTTTCATACATCAGTTTTAGCTGGTAACATTTCATCCTTATTGTATCAAAAAAACCCACATAGCCTCTGAACATACAATCAGAATCTGAGTGTTGTTAGGTTCTGCTTCCTTCCAGTCCTGGCTTTCCAGGAACTTTTGGGGGATGCATTTATTTACTCCTCTAATGAATGGCTGTGAGACAGCTTTCTTCCTTGTCCTGCCTTTGGGAGCTGATTATGCTCTAAGTTCTACGCCAAGAATGCTCTGGATATCCCTATAGAGCACTTTTCCAAGGCAGCTATTCCCCCTGTCAGCTCACATGAATACGAACCTTCTTATTGAGAGTTTGACCAGCTTGTCTGCATGAAGAAGTAGTTGAGAAAAGGTAAAAGTGATCAGTGGAAAATGTATGCTAAAACAAGATAATTTAATTGGGTCACTGAGCTTGAATGATAACCAGAAGTTTGTCCTTTTCTTTATAGACAAATGAATATGACAGAAGAAATATAGTGATGCCAGGATGGTTTTAGGTTTCAGCTTTCAGGGTAAACCAACAGCATCCTTCCAAGAGGGCAGCTGTTCTTGATTCTCTGCAATCTACACACATACCCCACCTTGTTCTTTTTTCTTTCTTCCCCAGGACATATTTTAGCTTATCTAGTGATGAAGTGAACAAGACTGGAGAAGGCTGGAGCTAGAAGTCTGGTGAGACACAAATGATCAGGCAAAGGGTAGTTGGTAATTCAGAGGATAGGTTGATAGGTACCTGAATGTGTAGATAAGCCCCAAACCAGAAGGTCCAGCTATAGGAAATGTTCAGGAGGTAAGGGAGACATTACATATGAGCAAGACGTGTAATCTACTGGTTCTTAAGGTGGAGGCAGTAGATGAAGGTGTTGCAAGTCAGGTGGTTGGCACTGGAATCCCAGCATGAAAAATCCAACACTTGTTGGCAGGAAATCCAGACAAACCCAGTCACGAGGCAACCAGTTTGGAATTCTATCTCAAAGTGGCAACAAAAGAGATCAGTTACTAGGGAACCAGTGTCCCTAAGTCAGAGAGGGATCAACTTTCTCCAACGGAACAACAGAGATTATGTTCTCTACTCTCATTTCTGTGTCATATAGCGAAGGAAGAAGACATGTAAACCAAAATCCTTGACATGAAAAAGAAACCCAGGAGGGCCTCCATAAAAAAAAAAAAAAATTCATTAAGAAAACAAAAATCAATTTATTAGCTCTCCTTGTTTAGCTAATTAATGAGTTAAATGTTTAATTAGTACATATTGTAAACTTTCAAAAGAGTGAAGAAATGCAACCATTTATCTCTGAGTAGCAACTATTCATTATGAAAATAGCCTCACCTCTAATTGGTTGTCATGCATTATCTGCTGACATGCAGAGCTCAACACCACGCAATTTTGATCTTCATGTAATCAGTCCTCTTGGTTGTCAAATCAAAATCTCTGGAGATTTATTCCAGCAATCTAAGAAGAGATGTGAATCCTATAGGACACAATTGAATATTTTATAGAAAGTTCTCTCTGGATTTTTTTCACATGTGTCTAGTTCCATCTGAAACCATTTACAGGTTATAAATACAAAACTAAGAGCAAAAATCAATAGTAGAATAAAGAAAAAGAAATTGATTATAAATCTATAGCAGAAGTGTTGAGTATATATATACTTTACAGAGCAAGGAAATGATCTATGGTGTACATATAGTACTAGAGAGAGAAATATGGGTTATAATAAATGCTATCACTTTGGGTTTTCTTCTCAATTTCACTCTTTGCCATTGGTTCTTGAACTTTGGCCTCTGGACCAGAAATATCAGTATTGCCTGTGAATTTCTTAGAAATGCAAATTTGGGAGGTGGTGGTAGTGGTAAAGAATCTGCCTCCTAATCCAGAAGATGAAAGAGATGAGAGTTCTATCCCTGGGTCAGGAAGATCCCCTGGAGGAGGGCTTGGCAACCCACTCCGGTATTCTTGCCTGGAGAATTCCATGGACAGAGGAGCCTGGCAGGCTACAGTCTATGAGTCGCAAAGAGTTGGACACAACTGAAGCAACTTAATGTTCATCTACCCAGATCTACAACCAAAAACTCTGGAAGCAGGGTGAAGCAATCTGTTTACCAGGCCCTCCAGGTGATTTGATGGAAATTTAAGCTTGAGAACTACCATTCTATACCAGGTTACCAGGTTACAAATCTACGTCTGTTCCCAAATACCAGATGAGAGGAGACTTAGAGAGAAAGCACAACGAAAACATGTCGAAAATCAAGTCACTCATCTCTTTGGCATACTGGTTCCCCTTTTCTACATTTTCTACCCTAGCTAATCAAATCTGCCCTGTAACTCAGTTTATTTGTCATCTATTGCTATATAACAGATTCCCCAAACCTTAGCAGCTTGAGATAATAAACACTTCTTACTCAGCACCATTTCTGAGGGTCAGGATTCTGAGAATGGATTAACTTCACGGTTCAGGCTCAGGATCTCTCATGAGGTTGTGGTCAAGCTGGGACCACAGTCATATGACAGCTAATTTGGGTTGGAGAACTGACTTCTGAGCTCATTCACACAGCCATTGTCAAAAGGCCTCAGTTCCTCAGCATGTGGGCTTATACATAGAAGCCCATCATTAGGAGTCAGCCGCTTTCTCAGGGCAAATGTCTGAGAATGAGCAATGAAGACAGAAGGCACAGTTACTTTAGAACCTAATATTAACAGTCACACACCATCACTTTTGGCATATTGTATTGGCCAAAAAAGACCAACCCTGGTGCAATCTGAGATGGGACTACAAAAGGGAGTAAATCCAGGAGGTGTGGACCATAGGAAGTCAACTTGAAGACTGGCTGCCACACCTGCAAGAAATATCAGGATATATTCAACTCTTTCTCTCACTGCCATACACAGCCTATAGTCAAGACTCATCACTTACACATTCAATATCTTCCACGCTGTCTCCTTCTTTGTAGCCCAGCTACCCCTGCCCTGTTTACCTTTTTTGCCATCTTGCATATTGTCCCTAAGTTTCTATTCCTGGAAGAGCTCATTTGTTGTGATTCTATCCACCTAGAATATTCTTGTTCTACTACAAAACCCAGATCAAATGCTCTCTTTTCTGGTACCTTCATCAAAATGAATTGTGCTATTTGAATACTATTTCTATTGTACTGCCAACACAGAATTAGTTGCAACTATAGTTAGTTTTTCCAGAGTCTCGATCTCAAAAATAGATTTTAACCTCCCCATGGTTAAGGGTTTTATTTTAGTCATCTTTGTAATTATCAGTAAGATGCATCATCAGGGTCTGTTGAATTATAACATACAATTTCTATAGGCCCTCACATATGGGAAATGATTCACTCTATTTTAACAATGCAAAGGGGAGATATTAAGTATGAATTTGAAATAATCATGACTATTCTGCTGAAGAGTAATCATTCCTACAAGATTCCAACTGGAAAAACTGCTTGTCATGTTTAGGCTATTTTGACATTTGAAAGATTTTTCCTAAGGATCAATGGAAGAGTCTCCTCCTAAGCAACATGGAATCCAGAGTCATGTGTGAAGACGGTAGTGGTGAATGGCTTATGAACATGCTAAATATGGTGATGGGTATTGTTGTTTAGTTGTTGAGTTGTGTCCAACTCTTTGCAACCCAATGGATTGTAGCCTGTTATGTTCCTCTGACCATGGAATTTCCCAGGCAAGAATATTGGAGTGGGTTGCCATTTCCTTCTCCAGGGCATCTTCCCAACCCAGAGATCAAACCCCAGTCTCTTGCTTGGCAGATGGGTTCTTTACCATTGAGCCACCAGGGAAGCTCCCGAATAGGGTAATAGAACCTCCTAAAGGGTTTTATCAAGGGGAGTACCTGATTGTATTTGTATTTTGGGAAATAAACTTGGGGATAATTAATTGCTGACTATTCACCTGAAATGGATGGGTGTGGGAGACTAGAGAATGAGTTGTAAGGGAGGTATGGGAGTCAAGCAAGGGGGTGATGGTGGTAGACTTGTCAATGGTAATGGCAGAGAGATGGAGAGAAGAGAGTCATTTAAGAGACAGAAGTTGCCAGACTTGCTGACTGACTAAATGATTGGTTGTGAAGGAAGAGAGGAGGAGGCCTAGAATGACATCCAGGTAGGGTTTTGTATCTGTGAATCTCACTCAGTGGAAAAAAAAAAACTTCAGAACATTACCTTTACACAACATGGCACCAGCATCATTGTTATATTTGGAAGACAACTCCTTCTAGGGAAGGCCACAGGAGTTATCAGGAATTTACACTGAACTTTTCCACAAATGAATAGGCTCAAAATTAGATTCTTACAGCAACTGACTAAAGGGAAAGCTATTGAGCTGTCAGGCAAAAGATCACCATGGTTTTTATGAATTACCATGATTCATCTTTCCAGGGGAAGGATCCTAGCAAGAATCATTTTTGCTGCTTCTCAGAAGTTCCTGCAGGATCCATCACATACTAGAGCTTTAGAACATAAAGAATGATTCAGAATAATAGCATCAAGATTTGATTGGACATCTACACACAAAAGGCACATTCTTGATATAGCATTATCAAGTCTGTGATACTGTGGTTTTACTAAATCAACTTAATTTTTCTGGTTAGTGTCATTAATGTGCTTTTCATGTAGATTTAGGGATTACAGAGATACAGAATATAGCTATGTGTGAAATAAAATCTTTCTAACTAAACATGGTCAATTGACACCAATTACAACAGTCTCACACAGTAATATGCTTTATGTTTTAAGGAAATAGTGTTCTTATATTACATATTATATTTGAGAGCTATTTAGTAGTGGGGAAGTAGTAGAATATAACATGTCTTACACAGTATTTTTTAAACATTTGAAGTTGAATACATTTAGATGGAGCAAGAATATTTCAGCCCACAGTCACAAATATTTTTCATTTTTTCATCACCCAACTCACTTTTTTCTTTTCTATTTCTACCTGGCTTCAGAGTTGGGAATGTTGAAAGAGAATAACCAGGAGGGCTGGAACAGATGTCCTTAAGTGTAGTTAATATAGATCACTGAGCCAGTTTGAAAGGAGGCAGAAACATTTGGGACAGCTACACTGCAATTTATGGGGATCACCTTGTCTGGGAGCTGCAAGCTGTGTTGATCTCCCATCCTTCTGATTCCCTTCAGTGGCTCTTAAGATAAACTCTGGTGACTTCCCTCATGGTCCAGTGGTTAAGACTTCACCTTCCAATGCACGAAGTGCAGGTCCAATCCCTGGGCATGGATCTAACATGCCACATGCCTCTTGGCCAAAACACCAAAACATAAAACATAAGCAAAATTGCATAAAAATTCAATGGTCTGAAATCCCTAAGGCAGTTTCCAAGGCTCTCTGTAGTCTGGTCCCTGTCCACACTTTCAACCTCTGTCCTGCCCCTCATTCTCCCTCCAGCCGCAGAATCTCATGGGTCCAGCAACAATGGAGGCCTGAAATCCCACCTGGCTTTTCCTTCAGGCCCTAATTACTCATTTTCCAGCTCCTAGGAGTGTGGCTTGCTAACAGTCATGTCTCAGCCCCCACCTTGGTTATTGCCCTCTGCAAACTCACTAAGGACCCATCTTCCACTTTGCGGACAGAAGTCCATGAGGGGATGCAGGGGTGTAATAGAGGCAGCTCTGAAGTATTACCCCAGCTCCAGAGTCTGTCTCACCTCCTTATAAGTGTGATTCCAATAAACAGCTGATCGTAGATCTCCATCTCAAAGTCTCTTCCCAGGGAACCCAATTCAAGACACAAGTGCCATTCATGCCTTCCCAGAAGACTGTCACCTCTCTTTGCTCTGTTCTTTAGCCATCCTCCCTTCTTTCTAATTCCGAGTGTCTCACCTACAACTGTTTCTTAGCTCTGGGATCATTTCCTCAGGAATGCCTTTCCTGGATGCCCATCTAGTTCAAGTCCCGCTGCTACATGCTTGCATGGAAACTATTTCCCTTCTATCAGAGGACTGCTTTAAGTCAGAAAGAGAAAGACCATATGACATCACTGATACATGGAATCTAAAATAAGACACAAATGAGCTTATCTGTGAAACAGAAACAGACATAGAGGACAGACTTTTGGTTGCCATGGAGGCAGATGGGGTAAGGATGGACTGAGAGGTTGGGATTAGCAGAGGCAAACTATTATATATAGGAGGGATAAACAACAAGGTCCTATTGTATAGCACAGGGAACCATTTTCAGTGTATTTATCCTAGATAAATCATAATGGAAAAGAATATGAAACAGAATATATGTATATATATAATTCAATCTCTTTGCTGTATAGCAGAAATTAATACAACCTTAAAAATTAATTATACTTCAATAAAATAATTTTTTAAAAAAATCAGAGGACTTCTGTCTACAATTATATGGGCTCTACTTTATATGTTTGACCCATGTCTCATCTACCTAACAGAAAACTCATATGAGTAGAACTCTTGTTCTTGCTCACCATTGTCGCAGCACAGCGCGCCCAATTTGGCTCAGATTCACAATCCATCAAACATACATTAAATTAATTAATTAATGATTTGGTGAATGAATGTCCTCTACCATCAGAATTTTTTATCTGAAGGACAACCATATGATAAACTGTGATCATCGTTTCTCTCAAGGTTACCTTGGACTTTTTCTTGTTGTTCTTATGCTGCGTCTTTGTTGCTGCATGTGGGCTTTTCTCTAGTTGCAGAGAGCAGTGCCTCTCTAGTTGCGGTCCTCAGACTTCTCATTGCAGTGACTTCTCTGGTTGTGCAGCACGGGCTCCAGGCATGTGGGCTCCAGTAACTGCGGTGCTCAGTAGTTGTGGCTCCCAGGCTCCAGAACAAGGGCTGGTGCACAGGCTTAGTTGCTCCACAGCATGCAGGGTCTTCCCAGACCAGGGATTGAACCTGTGTCCCCTGCATTGGCAGGCAGATTCTTAACCACTGTATCACCAGGGGAGCCCTGCAGATTGTTTTCTTAATCCATTATGTCTGAAGCTAATCTTAGAAAAAAGCTGAAGTTGAAAACAAGAGGGAAGTGTTTCCTCTACCCCACCCCCAGAATCATGCTTCATGGTATGAATTTCAAATGGTTAATGGACTGTACTAACCCAAGAGTTCAGGATTTGAATCAGAGTCAGTATTTTATCATGATCTTCTGAAGATTTTATAGTGAAACAGTGAGTGGAAAATTGATTTCCAAAATAAAGAGGACAAAAGCTCTCTTTGCTTCTGTACTCGGAGGCTTTTGTTCTAGAAATTATTTTTAGTGTTTGTAAATCATGCCAATTAAGACAACTGAGCTAAAAAGCAGTATATTTGGAACCAAGAGAACATATTTTACTATTTTTTTTAATTTCCCAAGTAGATTTAAAATTAGATTTTTAAAAAAAGATTATCTGATTATTTAGCTGAAAGCCATGCTGGGGTCAAGGTGGCTGGAGAGAAAGGAGAAATCCATCCCAGCCAACTGAGCACATTCCTAAGCAAGTTACCCAAGGCCACAGTTGTGGGGGTGTAGAGTGTTTCTGAACTTTGGTTATGGGCTCTGAGAAAAAGCAAAGCAGATCCTGGCAGTCAGAGGCAGGCCTGGCATTGCCATTTAGGCATTAGTGCTGCTAGATACTCGCCTGGGACTCAGGGCCAAGGAGCAAGGTTCTCCTGCTGGACATGAGCAATTTCATGAAAGCCGCGACACTCTGTGATCTGATGGATCATGACACAGTCAAGACTACCTGCAAACGATATCTGAACGCTGACATAAACAAGAACATTGTCCAAACACTGCCACCAAAATCACGAACATTCCCTATCCTGGCTGACAGGAGAGCTGCTGCTTTACCAATTATAGCTTAAGCTTGGCTTCATTCCTCCTGTTACTTAGATGAGATTTCATAAAGATAATAACATTAGGCCTGTTTTAAATCCCTTGTACTAAGTGACCACACAGCTCCCTGTGGTATGTGTTTGCCCTTGTTGCAATGAGTCAATAAACTTCACTTTGTTTAACTAAAGACATGTTCCTGGGGGTCTTTGAAAGCCATTGAAAGCTCCCAGTGATGTAGAAGTAATATGTAGAAAGCTATATAAGAATAGTCAAGCAGCCTGTATTAAATATTTAAGCTTGCAATACACATATTTATTTCCATGCCTTCAGCCTTAGAGTTAACCCAATAATTCATAACGGAGCAAGCATTGGGGCACAACCAGTGATGAATCAAGTCTTCTCTGACCAGTGGATTTATATCTCTCAGAAGAGAAATGATAAATGACAGAAAGTCAAGAAATATGATGAATAGGGCACTGTAAACAGCAATTTTCAAGACCACACAAAAGACCTGGTGATGAACAGTTGCCTGGTTTAGTGCAGTCCCCTAAAATCCCCACCCCAAGCTGTCGAGGTTTTCGGTGGGCGGGAAATAAGCTGCCTGGGGTGGAACATAGACCATGCTCCTACTGGGCAGCTGCTCCCTCTCACTGCCTTGTCAGGGGGCCTCCTACCTGGGAGTTTGTTCTCCAGGGGATGCTTGGCCCAAAATGGCCACAATAAAGTATTTCCATCCCACTGGCCTGGTTACAAGATCCTCACATGGGGGAGGAGAGCCATAATTCCACTTCGCTTCCCAACAGCTAGATTTGTTACTATTTTGCACTCTTAACACCTGCCAATAAACATTGTCTACATGAAGGGGGAAGAAAAGGAGCAGCAGCCGACTGGCCACTCGGGGTACAAGGTGAGATCTGAATATTTGGGCAGAGGTGCTGGGCAGAAGTAACTGTACAGGTGATGTAATTTGCAAAGCTTTGAGCAGCACTCTGCTTCACTGTGTATGCCTTTACATGAACAGCATATGTTTTCTTCTCTATTGCAGAGTGTGTTATTCACTTGTTTAATTTTCATCTGGTTTAGTTTAATGGTACATGGAGTTTTTTTTTAGTCTTTTCATATCTTTAAAGCACTATCACCGAAGTCTAAGATTTAAGTCTTAATTTGTTCCCCCTAAATTTCAGAATTACCTACGTTAAATATTCCTATGTGAAGTATATTAAATCATCAGGAAATCCAATCTATGATGTTGTGTTTAATCTGAGACTATCAGAGCACTGCAGCAAAGGTATCCCATGCTACAGAGAAACTCAGAATCTGAGAGGTACCAAGTCTAATCAAATAGATACAGTGAAGACTATGCTGCTCTAATTTGTAACTCCAAATGGCAATCAGTTGTTTATTATTTTTACTTTTCACAAAGGCAGAATAAAATGCTAAATAAAAATATGAATTAAGAGTCAATATACTTTAGAAGTTAAGAGCACCAACTAAATTCAGAGAAACTTGGGTTTAAAACTTGGCTCTATTGCTTCTCTCTGGGTGACCATAAGGAAATTACCTGACCTCTCAAAAAATTGTTTTCACAGTAAAAGGAGAATATATAATAGTATCCATACACTATATAATTCTTATTGAGTTAAATGTCATGAGGCCCATAAAATATTCAGCTCAATGCCTGGTACATAATAAGTGTTATGATTACACTTATAAGTGTATAAGTGTTTCTAATAATCTGTAGTCAACCAAGTACAGAAATCCTCATGCTGGAATAAAGTGTGAAGTCTCAGGTTGTTTTAGCTTTGTGGAGAAACAGACATTTTAAAATACATTTAAATATACTTTAATGTTAGGTCTGAATTCTGACTAGAGAGTTTAATGAATACAACACTTACCCAATAAATATCATGCCTTTGTTTGGTATTGGGTGAAATATCTGGGTGAAGGGATAGAAAAGAGAAAGCCAAATAGATATGATTTAGACACAGATGTGTTCAAAATCAACAATTAAACATGGCTGACTTTGATAAGTGTTATAATCAATTTCCAACAATGTTATCCTAGTAAAAGGGCAATTCATTGATGAATCAGACAGTCTGGGAAGCATCGTGGAGTGATTTTGAAATAAGCAAGGGATTTCCTCAAGCAGAGACTGGGAATTATGAGTCTAGAAGATCAAGCTGCGTAGACAGAAGAATATAAACAAAGAATCAGAGGTGGAAAGTGGCAGAGGATGTTGAAGAATTGAGTATAGAATGGGGAATGTTCTGGGTAGGTGGGGACTGACTGAGGAACTCATGAAGCCTCCAACATGGAGGCCCCTTGTTTGCCTTGTTAAAGAGTTCATATCTTGTCTTATTCAGCTCAGACCACCACAACAAAATTTCAGTCACTCAGTCGTGTCCGACTCTGCGATCCCAGGGACTGCAACACGTCAGGCCTCCCTGTCCACCACCAGCTCCAAGAGTCTATCCAAACTCATGCCCATTGAGTCAGTGATGCCTTGCAGATGGCCAGCTTCTTGGTTTGTCCTTATATGGCAGAGAGAGAGAGAAAGAGAGAGAATACTTTGATATTTCTTCCTGTTTTTAAAAGTGCACTAATCCCATGATGAAGGCCCCAACCTCACCATCTCATCTAAATCATTTTACTTCCCAAAGTCCCTACTTCCAAATACCATCACAATGGGGTTGGGAATTGAACATATATATATTGGAGGGAGTGTGCAAACATTCAGTACATAACATATCTTAACTCATACTCAAAGAAAACTGCCTTTTCTGAAAAGGCAAATACAATTAATAGATTGATGCTTTAGAAGTTAAATCGGCTGTGAATAGGTGAATAAATTGGAAAGTGATATAGAAGCCAATTAAAATATTGCTGCAATAGTTCAATCTAGAGATACAATATTTCATCCCATGCACAACAGTATCACTTATTAGACACATATGGACAGAATTCATGACATTGTACAGGAAACAGGGATTAAGATGATCCCCATGGAAAAGAAATGCTAAAAAGCAAAATGGCTGTCTGAAGAGGCCTTACAAATAGCTGTGAAAAAGAAGAGATTCGAAAAGCAAGGGAGAAAAGGAAAGATATTCGCATCTGAATGCAGAGTTCCAAAGAATAGCAAGGAGAGATAAGAAAGCCTTCCTCAGCAATCAAGGCAAAGAAATAGAGAAAAACAACACATGGGAAAGACTAGAGATCTCTTCAAGAAAATTAGAGCTACCAAGGGAACATTTCTTGCAAAGATGGGCTCAATAAAGGACAGAAATGGTATGGCCCTAAGAGAAGCAGAAGATATTAAGAGGTGGCAAGAATACACAGAAGAACTGTACAAAAAAG
This sequence comes from Antilocapra americana, assembly GCA_007570785.1. Lineage (NCBI taxonomy): Eukaryota > Metazoa > Chordata > Mammalia > Artiodactyla > Antilocapridae > Antilocapra > Antilocapra americana. The sequence continues at coordinate 63,647,290 of ML662442.1, forward strand.
ATCTTCATGACCCAGATAATCATGATGGTGTGATCACTCACCTAGAGCCAGACATCTTGGAATGCAAAGTCAAGTGGGCCTTAGAAAGCATCACTACGAATAAAGCTAGTGGAGGTGATGGAATTCCAGTTGAGCTATTTCAGATCCTAAAAGATGGTGCTGTGAAAGTGCTGCACTCAATATGCCAGCAAATTTGGAAAACTCAGCAGCGACCACAGGACCAGAAAATGTCAGTTTTCATTCCATCCTAAAGAAAGGCAATGCCAAAGAATGCTCAAACTACTACACAATTGCACTCATCTCACACACTAGTAAGTGATGTTCAAAATTCTCCAAGCCAGGCTTCAGCAATACGTGAACCGTGAACTTCCAGATAATCAGGCTGGTTTTAGAAAAGGCAGAGGAACCAGAAATCAAATTGCCAACATCCGCTGGATCATCAAAAAGCAAGAGAGTTCCAGAAAAACATCTATTTCTGCTTATTGACTATGCCTTTGACTATGTGGATCACAATCAACTGTGGAAAATTCTGAAAGAGATGGGAATACCAGACCACCTGAACTGCCTCTTGAAAAACCTGTTTGTAGGGCAGGAAGCAACAGTTAGAACTGGACATGGAACAACAGACTGGTTACAAATAGGAAAAAGAGTATGTCAAGGCTGTATATTGTCACCCTGTTTATTTAACTTATATGCAGAGTACATCATGAGAAATGCTGGGCTGGATGAAGCACAAGCTGGAATCAAGATTGCCGGGAAAAATATCAATAACCTCAGATATGCAGATGACACCACCCTTATGGCAGAAAGTGAAGAGGAACTAAAGAGCCTCTTGATGAAAGTGAAAGAGGAGAGTGAAAAAGTTGGCTTAAAGCTCAACATTCAGAAAACTAAGATCATGGCATCTGGTCTCATCACTTCATGGCAGATAGATGGGGAAACAGCGGCAGACTTTATTTTTTTGAGCTCCAAAATCACTGCAAATGGTGATTGCAGCCATGAAATTAAAAGATGCTTGCTCCTTGGAAGGAAGGTTCTGTCCAACCTAGATAGCTTATTGAAAAGCAGAGACATTACTTTGCCAACAAAGGTCCGTCTAGTCAAGGCTATGGTTTTTTCTGTAGTCATGTATGGATGTTAGAGTTGGATGGTGGAGAAAGCTGAGCATCTAAGAATTGATGCTTTAGAACTGTGGTGTTGGAGAAGACTCTTGAGAGTCCCTTGGACTTCAAGGAGATCCAACCATGCCATCCTAAAGTCCTGAGTGTTCATTGAAATGACTGATGTTGAGGCTGAAACTCCAATACTTTGGCCACCTTATGCGAAGAGTTGACTCGCTGGAAAAGACCCTGATGCTGGGAAGTATTGGGGGCAGGAGAAGAAGGGGACAACAGAGGATGAGATAGTTGGATGTCATCCTTGACACAATAGACATGAGTTTGAGCAAGATCTGGAAGTTGGTGATAGACAGGGAAGCCTGGCATGCTGTGATTCATGGGGGTCACAAAGAGTTGGACACAACTGAGCGACTGAACTGAACTGAAAGAAAAGACAAAACTGCCTTTGAACTATGATGCAATATTTTCTTGTGTAGAATATTCACTTCATATTTCTTGAAAGAATTACCTTATAGATTTTCAGGCATAATTTTTTTTGTCTCACTCTTTGCATATACATAGAAGTAAAACACGAGAAAAATACATTAGCTAGGATTTTTTAAAACTATTTCACATTCACAGTCCATTTTTTCTGGATTACTGTTTCGTTCAGATGTTATGGTGTGCAGTATTTCAAAGTTTATCAATGGGTATACAGATATGGTGATGATTTTGTTTAAGTCATCACATTTTATATTCTCTTGTCACTTTTTTTTTCACTTAGCATACTATGGACATTTTTTCCAGGTAATTAACTGTAGTCCTATGTCATCATCTTAACTCATTCAAAAACTGCATTGAGCATCTAGACCTTCCACCTGGAACTAGGGAACTGCTGGTGAGCAGAAGCATATGGAGTGTAACTCTCTCACAGAGTGTGATCAATTTAAACAATTCCCAAGTGACAAACATTTTGCTTATTTTCATATTTGCTCTCTTTTTATTATCATAATCAATACAATAATAAATATCTTTGTTAGATTATCTCTTTATCAGTTCCTAGCAGTGTAATGTCTGGGCCAAGGAGCTTGTATATGTTTAAGGTTTTGATACACATTGTCCATGTACCCTTCAGAAACTAGCATCAGTTTATATTCCTATCAACAGTCTCACCATGTGCCTATTTCCCCACAACTCTTCCACCACTGGGTTTTATCACTTTTTCAGTTTGACTAGTCAAGAAAGTTAAAAGTGAAACTGAAAGTATTAGTCACTCATGTCCGACTCCTTGTGACCTCATGGACTGTAGCCCACCAGGTTCTTCTGTCGTTGGGATTTCCCAGGCAAGAATACTGGAGTAGGTTACCATTTCCTTCTCCAGGGGACCTTCCCGATCCAGGGACTGAACCTGGGTCTCCTGTATTTCAGGCAGATTCTTTAGCACCTGAGCCATCAGGGAATCAAGGAGGTAAATGTTGATATTTTATTATTTTAAGCTGCATATCTTAATTACTGGCATGATTGAATATATTTTGATGTTTATTTACCATATATATGTAATATTTATTATTTATAGATATGTATACTTTATGTTTATTAGCTATATATGTATGTAATGTGTGTGTATGTGTGTGTGTGTATACCCACACTTTCACATAATGGCTTTTATCCTTGGCCCACTTTTCTATTGGTATATTATATTGAAATGATTTTAAAATAATTGTTTCCCTCTCTGAATTACAGAGTTACTATCTTAGAAATGTATGGGAATTCAAAAACACAATCCCTACTTGTAATTGGCACTTTATAACAGCATAGTCTTCCATAATAAAGTTTGATTTATTAACTCATCTATGATAATATCTATGTGATATTATATTCAGAGCAGAATGTTACTATTATTTTTACTATTTGAATCTACTTTATAAATCTAAAGACATCTTATGCAAACAGCAAAACAGGAATTTCAGTTTCCATAGAAACAGAAGCTAATATTATTAAAAAGGAAGAAGCTAGGCTGGAACATTTCCCTTCGGAGATCCTTATTTGCAACCAAGTTCTTGAATAAATCATATATGTAAATTACACCACCTGAAACTAGTTAACATTACTGATGCTTAATAAAGACTTCACTAGGCATCTGATCATTGTGAGGGAAAGGATGATATAAATTGCATTGGCCACTAACCAATTCAGATTTTTATTTTAAACTGTAATGTAAAACCCATTTCATTTGATTTCCTAAGGAGAGCTATTCATTTCCATGCTGAAACTGAAATAAGAACAACAGTGTGGGTGAAAGATTTCTTTTTCAACTTTGAAAATTCTGATTGTAAAACAAACTTTCTCTTGAATCAATTTGCCTATTGGCTTGGTATCTCAATGGAAAAGATTCCTTAAGAAAATAGCCTTAAATAAAACAAATGTTTGATGCAAAAGTGCAAAAACTCTTTTTGGAAGAATATGAAATAATTATATGATTCAGACCGTCAAAGTTTATAATTACCATTCAGAAATTGAAAATCACCCATCCAAAAGAGGCTCCCTTTACTTCTAAATCACCCAGAATGATGTGTCATACATGTTATCAACTTCACAAACAGTCTGCAATTCAGTTTTTCATCTGAAAGTTCCTTTGAAAGCTGTTATTCCATATACTCTATGTCATATTTGCCTATGAAAATCTCCACTTAACTACCGGCAGTAACTCTTGGTGTAAATTAGTGTTCTGCTTTCATAAGGTAGAATGCAAATTTATTCATAAGAGGAGGTAATTTACTATCCAAGAAATGATAGACTATCACAAAAAGATTACAAACTTGAAATAATTATCGTACTTGTGATAATCGCACCATCACTTGAAAAAAAAATTAAAAATGTGACCTTCACAACTGCATTACTGATGATAGTAGTATCACCGTATAGATAAGGAAAGCTTAAAAATTTAAGAGCTGGAACTCAAATTCATATCCTGAGTCTCTAAATCATAGTAAGTTTCCATGGAATCACACTTCCACCTATGAGTAGAAAGTTCTTTTAGCAACCACCTTTTTACAGAAATGGAATAATCTGCCCTTCAGGGTAGCAACGATGTCCTTCATACACAGGTTGAGAACTCACCGTGGATGCAGCGTATCCTGTAAGCTGCTGCTGCTGTTTTGTCATCCTTGCTTCTTCTCACTTGATTGGTGGTAGAGGTGGAGATGACCATGGTGTCAGGAAGATCAGACCTTTAGAACTCTGCTTGATCAGACCTCTGATGTCACTGCACTGCACTCTCCCCTGTATTCACTACACTCTATAGAACGATTGGTTTCATTTCCTTTAGATATTTTTTCTATACCAGACACATGGGAATACATATAAAGAGATGTCTGAAAGTGTTCCTTCTTTCAAGATTACAATGCAGTTAACAGATTGGTCTCTGACATGAGATTGCCTGGCTTTGAAATCTTGAATTTGCCATTAACCAGTTCTGTGACTTCAGGTCAAATTAAATGCATTCAACCACTAACCTCTCTGTGCCTGTTTCCATATCTGTAAACCACTAGGGCCTACCATGTGGGCTTGTTGTAAAGATCACATGAGATAGTTCATGCAAAGCTGTATCTGGTAATAAGAAGGACTGTCTAAATGATCACTTATAAATACGTTGTTTTTTAACAATTAAAACACCTAATATAACCAATCAGTATAAAATTAATCAATATGTGGAGAAATCAGAGTGTCTGTTCAGGGAAAGACTTGAGTTAGTCTATACCAGAGGGGTTGGACTTGGCAGAGAGGAAGGAAAGGGCAAGTCCAAGAAAAGGGGGCAGTCTGAGAAGGGTAACAAATGAGGGGAGCAATGGGAATGCACATAGGGTGATGGAGAGGATGAACTGGGCTGATGAACGTCAAAGATTCCTGCAAACAGATTGTATGGAATAATGCTATGGGGGCAAGACAGGACCAGGCAAAAGAAGATTTTTGAATTCTAGGGTAAGAATTTGAAAATTAATTCAATAGCTTTATTAGGGAAGAGACATAAATTCAGGGAAATTGGCCTAATAGAGAAATAAGCTTGTGTTGTGCTGTGCTTTGTCGTTCAGTCATGTCTGACTCTTTGCAACCCCATGGACTGTAGCCCACCAAGTTCCTCTGTCAATGGGGATTCTCCAAGGCAAGCATATCGAAGTGGGTTGCCATGCCCTTCTCCAGGGGATCTTCCCAACCCAGGGATCAAACCCAGGTTTCCTGCATTATAGGTCAATTCTTTGCCATCTGAGCCACTCTTCCTGAATGCCTTCAAAAAGACTGTTCAGAGCACCCTTGGAAGAGTTCCTGTTTAGTGGCTGTCAATGTACCAGGGGTTGTCTATACACTGCTTCATTTCATTTCAGCAGCAACTCTGCAGGATGCATAGTTTCCACATTTTCTGCAGAAGTCTGGGGAAGGTTAAGAAAATGTCTGAGACCACAAGGCAGTAGCAGAACCAGGACCTAAATTTAGTTCTTTGTGTCTGTAGATCCCATTCCTTCTACTATTCTATTCTGGTTAAATGGGTCTTTGCTTTATTTTGGTCTGCTTTATTTTTTGGTTTTTGGTTTTTTAATGAATGGCCAATGAGAAGAGCAACAGAAACAGAGAAATAAGCAAGGTCATAAAAGGAATATTCTCCTTGTCACTTAATGGATGAACAGAAGCCTTTATGGGAATAGTTAGAAATTAACGTAGCTATTTGATAGCTACTAAAATAACAGAAATATTATGAGATTGTTAGATAGGAAGGTTAGTCACAAACAACAAAATTTATCCTGTCTAGCTTAAGCAGGAAGTAATTAAATTATATTAAGTCACTCACAGAAAGCCCAGGTGGGCTAAAGGGCCAAGCATCTGGATGGATATCCAACCACACTTGCAAAAGCAAGCATGAGCTAGCTCCCTCTTGATGCACAGACAACGCTTGGGACTGGGTACCAGGTGAACTCCATGCCTTTCATACCACACTAATCAGACATGTTTCCTGTGTGGGAAAGCCTTTTCACGCTACTGACTTCCAAATCCCAGCCTTGATGAGTATGGTCCGATTAGTGGAGCTTAACTCCCGTGCCTGTACCAAGCTGCAAAGGAATCTAGGTTTGGGAGTTTCTTATGGTTTTTTTTTTTTTTTTTAATCTTTAGCAGCCAAAACTCATAAACTGAAAAATTCCCAAAGTATAGGTTTGGGGGCAGTCACAAATAATAAATGTCCATTCTTATTAGGCAAAGGGTTTTGGAAAGTTAAGAATCCATCTGTACGTGTCTAGCACTCTTCAGGGAAAAGTTGTGCTGATGGACGTGAGTATTTAGTTCTGCTTGACAGGTTCAGTGTTTTATTCTAGAAAGAGGAGGGTGACTCATCAAATGTAATGAAAATATCCATGAAGGCTATCGAGCTCCCTTGGGTATGAGTCATACTCACCAAGAAATTATTGATGACCATTAAATTTCCCAAGTAAATTTATCTACTGGAAAAAGGTTGAGCTTACTAACCACAAAGAAGAATATTCTGGTCTCTTCCACAGTTATGTTTTATTGTGGGTTGTTAAATTCAGTCGTTGGCAAAGTCCAGGCATTGCACTAGGCACTGGATATCCAGTGGTATTCTAATCCCATCTTTGCCCTTGAGGAGCTCACAAGCTGGTGAAGAAAATAAGTATGTGAATGAATAGTTACGAAATAATGTGATAAATGCAAACCAGGTAAAATGATAGGAGCAGTGAATAGGGACACTGACTCCCAGCCCCTCCCACGTAAGGAGAAAAGTCATCAGGAACACAGCCCAAGTAAAGGCTTCACAAGGAAGAGTCAACCAGATGAAGAGGGCCAGGGAGAGGGACATGCCAGGTTGAGGAAAGGCGCAAAGGGAAGGAGCGCAAATTAATTCATCCACTCAACAAATATTTACTGAGTGACCACAGTGTGTGCCAAGCACAGAGACAGAGTATAGGAGACAAGATCGGGGAGGGGCATGGAGAGGACAGGGCAAGAAATAGCAATTAGGCTGAAAGGATGGATGGAATTCACCCAACACACTGGTGTTTAGTATGGATGGATGGATTCAGCTTCCAAAGTGTCTCCTTCATGAGCCTAAATGGATGACTTCCCACCTCACACTATGACTAAGTCACTGTGCTCACATTAGCAGATAGCTCACTTAACCTGTGTGGCTTGGGTGGGTGTCGCTATCTGTGTTTTCTTTCTGTCTTTTGGCATCAGGTTTGGTCTCTGTGAGAGTGTGAGAATGAAGAAGGCAAAGCCCCACCTGCTAACACACTTAATAATAGTAGATATCAAAGATAGGCATTTGAAAAAGGTTTCTTGGAAAAGAAAAGTCTCCTAGGACCACCCTGAGACACACCTGAGAAACTCTGACTTGACTTCTGAAAACAATAGCATGCACAATAATTAAGCATTGGTATTTGTATAAATATAATGGGAGAGTAAGAGGGCAGAAGCAAATAAACCTATGCATCCTTAAGAGAGGGAGAGGGAGAAAAGCACACAGGTACAACAGTGAACCTTTACACAAGGAAGGAAGTCACATATTTGTGCATTTTAAACACTTTGTCTAGATGCAACCTGCCATCATGAAACACATCACCTGCCAGCTGCACCCAACAGGGAACAGGGTCCCATTACGCAATGCCCAAAGTTTTATATGCTCTGGCCTGTCATGCAGAGCTCAGAAAAGACTCTTCTTGTCAGATCTATATTTCCATATTAAAACATTATGGCTTTGGAAAAAGTAAGAGACAGAGAAGAAAGAGAAGATAGATATCAGGAACATTAAGTGAAGTATAGCTCCACTGTGTAGTCATGACAAGTCTGATCTCTGTAGTCATGATCTCTGTAGTTTCTAAGGGCAGGGCCAAAAGCAGGGCCTCATATGTAAAATCCTTTACACTTGAATGGCCTGTGAAGAATTGCTCTAAACTCAGGGGGAAATACAAGAATATCAGTGCTTATAGGCAATGGACTACTAGAAGCTGAGAGGGGAAAAGAATCGTGGGGTAGGGCTTCCTGGTGACTCAAAGAATCCACAATCCGCCTGCCAAGGCAGGAGATGCAGGTTCAATCCCTGGTCTGGGAAGATCCCACATGCATGGAGCAACTAAGGCTGCATGCCACAACTATTGATCGCCACAGTTACTGAAGCCTGAGTGCCTAGAACCTTCCATAAGAGAAGCCACTACAACAAGAAGCCTGTGAACTGCAACAAAGAGAAACTTTGTTTGCCCCAACTAGAGAAAACCTGCCCAGTAATGAAGACCCAGCACCACCAAAAATAAATAAATAAATAAGAATCATGAGGCAAGCTGGCAAGCACTCAGAATGTCACCTGTGGTCGCCTGGAATCTGACTCACGGCATTTCCTGTCCTGATGCTCCATTGTCAGTTTGGCTTAGGAGTGAATGAGTTCTCACTAGCAGAATTCACAGGAGGCTGGTTTGTAAATCAGGTTGCTGGTGTGTTACTTGACCATGAGGACTCATCTCATTAAATGATGACAGCCTTGTCCTCTGCACTGCACAATTTCCCAGAGAGGTAATTTTAGCCATGAATCAAAATCAGTAATTATCAGGGCCTTAAAGATGATGAGGTCAGGAAAAAAGCAACTCTAAGATCTTCTAGCATCAGTTCTTAAAATTTTAATGCCGTAACACATATCATGTCTGACAGTTACCTGCACAAAAAAAATCTCTTGAATGCAGCCAGACATCAACACAAAATAGGTCCTCAATAAGATGTGTTTATAGAACAGAAATTTCTAGGTGTCCATGATGTATTCTCTACCATCATTCACAGTAAAGGAAGTCTATTCAGACATGGCTAAACTACACTTCCTTGCAGAGAGTGTGGCCATGTGACTGAGTTCCCACCAGTGGAATGTGGGTGAGATGATCTGGGCCAGAGAGTGAGCATGCCCCGCTGAAGTCCTGTCCTCCTTCCAACTGGCCAGAGTCCAATGATTCAATTCTGACAACTAACAATGTGCCGTTGTCTCCAAGGAAAGGGTAGAGGCTTGATATGAAAGGAACAGCGGTTTCTGCATCCCCTGTGGGATAGAATTGCCCACAGTCTGGAATGCTGGCTTGAGGCGATGCCTGAGGGAGAAATAAACCTCTCTCCTTAAGGCCTGAACTTTGGAGTCTGTTAGAAAAGCTTTTCCTCTAGCTGCTAATAATGATCAATAAAACCAAGCTTTCAAAAAGTCTAATTTTTGAGAAATAACTTAACTCTTAATGCTAAATGCTACTGTTATTCATGAAGCTCACGTGCCTTCCTCTGGCACGGCCTCTCTGCCCATCTCCATTCCTCAGCTTTCCTGGGTTTTCAGGTGCTAGTCTTTGGAGCCACCTGGACATCAGGCTTCTCTTCCTCCAACAGGTACAACTCTCACCTCATGCTACTACCTCACCACAGAGCCCTGGGACCAAGCCGCCACAATGCTTGGTTTCCTGAGCTGTCTCCCTGATCCCACGTCTGTCCTTCTTGTACAGTCTGTCCTCCACACAGAAGCCAGAGAAGCCCTTTCAGAACACAAACAGCATGATGCCCTTCCTTTCTCAACTGAGAAGTCCTAAGTCTGAAACTCTTAGGAAAATCATTAGGGACTTATTCAGCGATGGATTGCTAGGTGTGTAAGTACTTAAAGTATGAGTTAGATTTTAACTGAAGAAAAAATATTTAGTGGACTGATCTGTGATTATAACACATTTTCACTTATATTACAAGTCCATTCTGATGGCTGCCAAATAATTTTTTTCCCCGAAGTGCTCCCCACATCCTATAGGATAATGTCTAAACTGTTTAACCAAAAGTTCTGATATGGCCTTAATCTGCCTTTTCTTTCTTGAATCTGACTACTCCCTTACACAAGACTTTTGCTGTATGTTGTCGTAAGCAGGAGAAAGAAAGGAAGAAAAGAAGGGAGGGGAAGTGGGAGGGAGGAAGGGAGCAGATGAAAGGAAAAATCAGTAAAGAGAGAAATAGATCTATTTAATCTGGCATGAAAGCATATTCCAGACATATTATTAAATTTAAAAATCTTGTGAAACAATATATTCAGTATGATTCAAAGATATGAAAATCTTATCTTAGTCTATGTGTACATATATGAATGCTATTGCATAGAGAAAAAGAGTAAATACTATTTCACAAAACTGTTATATTTGCAGGAAGGATTGGGATTGATAGGGGCTGGGATAAAAGGAGGGCTACTCTTTAGATTCCAGACTCATTCAACATGTATTAAGAGGCTCTTTCTGTTTTAGGCTCTGGACTAAAATCCATATTGCAAGCAGTTATTCAAATCTGCATGGAAAAGCCACTATTAAAAAGAAACACTTTCCTCAATAAAGTGAAGAAAATATTTTTTAAATGACCAAGTTTCTATAAAATTTGAAGTTCAATACAATATGTGTTGATTTTAGATTCCTTCTTACACAGGTTTTTTTATTCCTACAAAATGTAATTTAAATTTGTTTAGCAATTAGTGTACAGCTGTCATATTAGGATTAATTTTTCTCTCTCATTTCCTCTGCCCTGAAAACAAGTGCTTTTAAAAGAACCCTCTTACACTGTTGGTGGGAATGCAAACTAGTACAGCCACTATGGAAAACAGTGTGGAGGTTCCTTAAAAAGCTGCAAATAGACCTGCCATATGACCCGGCAATCCCACTGCTGGGCATATACACCGAGGAAACCAGAATTGAAAGAGCCACGTGCACCCCAATGTTCATCGCTGCATTGTTTACAATAGCCAGGACATGGAAGCAACCTAGATGCCCATCAACTGACGAATGGATAAGAAAGCTGTGGTATATATACACAATGGAATATTACTCAGCATTAAAAAAAATTCATTTGAAGCAATTCTACTCAGATGGACGAAACTGGAGCCCATTATCCAGAGTGAAGTAAGCCAGAAGCAAAAACAACAATACAGTATATTAACACATATATATGGAATTTAGAAAGACAGTAATGAGAACCCAACATGGGAGACAACAAAAGGAACGCAGATGTATAGAATAGACTTGTGGACTTTGTGGATGAGGGTAAGGGTGGGATGAGATGGGAGAAGGGCATTGAAGCATGTTAATTGTCATGTGTCTAATCAATCGCCAGCCCAGGATTGATGCTCGGGACTGGTGCAGCGAGATTTCCCGGGGGGGAGGGAGGAGGGAGGGGGGACCCGGAGGGGAAGCATATGTAAACCCATGGTGATATCATAACAATGTATGGCTAAAACAATAATTTAAAAAAAAAAATAAAAAATAAAAAAATAAAAAAAAAAAGTCTGTTGCCTGTTGATGAACAGCAATGGGCCTTAATTACATCATCTACAAAATGAGACTAGTAACGCAGGAGGGCTATTGTAAGTATTACATGAGGTAAATTGTAAAAGTTGTTTGACAGCTGGAACAGAGCGGGGAGTCGAGAAATGGTGGGTGCTACCACTTTCCACTGACCTAGTGTCTGAACTGGACAAGGATATTCTTTCCTCCAGGTGCACAGATTTATGAAATCTAGAGGGAATCATCTGGCTATTTTCAAAGAACACTTTAAAGTTTTGGAGAAAGCTATTACTGTCAGGGGATTCAGAAAGAGAAATGCAGAAAGAATTTTATATTGGAAAATATCTAAATAATTCAGGAGCTAAGTATAAAACACCACTTTTGTTTTGCTTCTTTGTGTTACTGAATCTCCAAGACCTACCTGGAAGCTTAGAACAAACTTCTAAGAAAAAGAGAAATCAAATTTAATCTTCCGGTCTATAACAGACTACAGTTAAATACTATATACATGCACAAGATTTGTTTTAGAGTTGGCAGCAGTTCTGCTCTGCACAATTGCACCACATTTTTAAAAATACTTTGATCATGGATGATTATTGAGGCTTCCTTGTTTTAAGATGAAGCATCCTAGAAGGAAAATCTTCACTATCATATGCTCAAAGTAAATTCAAATCAGGACTACCATGCTTTTTTGGAAGGTTATAAAAAGAAAGTTCCACAAATTGTTCTTGATATGATAAACTCCACTTTGAAGTAATATAAAGCAGCCTTTTATATTTATGCCAAGGTAAAAAAAATGGTGTGAAGTTGAGATTTGTTTTCAAAATTTGAATCATTAGGGAATATGTCTATAAAAAGAAGAAATCCTAATGCAATTCACTTTACCAAGATGACTGCCTGCCTGCCAAGTTTCTTTAGTCGAGTCCGATTCTTTACGACCCTATGGGCTGTAGTCCACCAAGCTCTTCTGTCCATGGAGATTCTCCAAGCAAGAATACTGGAGTGGATTGCCGTGCCCTCCTCCAGGGGATCTTCCCAGTCCAGGGAGCGAATCTGCATCTCTTATGTCTCCTGCATTGACAGGCAGGCTCTTCACCACTAGTACCACCTGGAAAGCACTTACTGAGATAAAGATCAGGTTTAATTTTGTTCAAAATATTAAATACAGACCACATGCCCAACACTGTGCTAGAGTCACTGAAATTCAAAGAAAGCACACAATTCCCTGCTCTTTGAAAGACTATAATCTAATCAGGAAGACAAGTCACACTCACACGACAGAAAGAATTATACAATGTAGAATTCAGTGCAAAAACCATGAGGCATGCACTTAATCCTACAGAGAGCTGGAAGGAGAACAAGATCAGAACTATGAATACTTGCATGAAATGATTTTATTCCTCATATTAAGATAGGATTAACTCCTTTAAAATAAATCCATTGGAACATCTATTTTCGAATGATTGCTAGTTTTTCTGGCAAGCAGTTTGAATACCACATTCTGAACTTCTGCTGGTGTACTGAGTCACTCTGTTCCTTTAAGATGCTTTACCTCCCCATTCCAGCTTGAACATCTTTTATTTGTTTAAATATCTATGTCAGAGACGTTTATATATGGTTTGAGATGTTTCTGTTTAATGCTAATCAATATTAATAATGATTTATCAGATTTTTAACAAGTCAGCAAAATACGTAGTCTGATAACCAACATCTGATGCAGGTGTGTTTCCAAATCTTATTTCACAGCTGATATAGAAAATGTGCCTTCTTTCACTAACTGAGAATCATTGTGTTGGAGAAAGAGTATAGGCTTTTAAATTATGTAAAAACTTATGTTTGAATCTTTCTGATGTATCTGACCTTGAGCAAATCACTTATTTTCTCTGACATTTTCCTTTTCTTCAATAAATGATGCTTGGAACAACTAGATACTTACATGCAAAAGAATAAATTTAGACTGTATTCCACACCATTAAAAAATAGCTTAAAATGGGTCACAGACCTAAATGCATAAGCAAAAACTATCAATTTCTTTGAAACACAGGAGTAAATCCTTGTGACCTTGGGTTAGGTAATGGTTCTCAGATATGACACCAAAAACACAAATGGCAAAGAAAAAAAATTGACAAATTGGACCTTATCAAAATGTAAAACTTTTGTGCATTAAAGGACACCATCAAGAAAGTGAAAAGGCAACCCACAGAATGGGAGAAAATATTTAAAAATCATATACATATCTGACAAGGGACTTGTATGCAAAAATATGTAAAGAAACCTTAAATCTCCACAATGAGAAGACAGATAACCCATTTTTTTTTTTTGTAGTGAAGGATCTGAACAGACATTTTTACTAAGACATGCAAATGGCCAACATTTACACGAAAAGATACTCATCATCATTAGTCATCTGGAAAATGTAAATCAAAACCATAATGACATACCACTTCACATTTAGCAGGATGACTAAGATTTACAAACATAATAACAAGCATTGGCAAGGATATAGAGGAACTGGAACCTTCAAACATTGCTGGTGAGAATATAAAATGGTAGAGTCACTTTGAAAAAGAGATTGGCAGTTCTTCAAAATGCTAAACCCAGAGTTACCGTATGATCCGGTAGCTTCACTTCTATATACAATATACATCCAAGGGAAATGAAAACACGTCCACACAAAAACTTATTACATGAATGTTCCACAGCAGCATTATTCGCAATAGTGGAAAAGTAAATGAAATCAGCCTAAATGGCCACAAACTGATGAATGGATAAACAAATGCGGAGTCACTTCAGTTGTGTCCAGCTCTTTGAGACCCCATGGACTGTAACCTGCCAGGCACCTCCGCTCATGGGATTCTCCAGGCAAGAATACTGGAATGGATTTCTGGGCCCTGCTCCAGGGGATCTTCATGATCCAGGGATCAAATCCTCATCTCATATGTCTCCTGCATTTAGAGGCAGGTTCTTTACTACTAGCACTACCTGGGAGGGAACTGGATAAACAAAATGTGGTTTAATCTTCACAATAGAGTATTTTTTTGGCAAATTAAAAATGAAGTACTTGTACATCCATCATGGATGAACCTTAAAAACATTATGCTAAATGAAAAAAAAAGCCAGTTGTAAAGGATCACATATCATATGAACACATTATGTGAAATGTCCAGCATAGGCAAATCCATACAGACAGGAAGTAGATTGGTAGTTGATAGAAGCTAGGAGGAAGAAGGAATTGAGAGTGACCGCCAATGGGTATGAAGTTACTTTTTAAAACAATAAAAATATTCTAAACTTAAGATTGTGAGCATGGTTGCAAAACTCTACAGATATACTAAAACTCATTGAACTATACACATTAAGGCTGAATTTTATGATATGTGAAATATATTTCAGTAAAGCTCTAAAAAATTAAGTAAATAAAAGAAACAAAGTTGTACACAGATGATCATTACAAAACAGTGTAACAACATATGTGGGAGTCATTGTGTGTTTACCAAATATTTCCTATTCATTCTCTTCTGTAGTATTGAGCACCCTGAATTCTTAGTTGGGCATGGTCATGTGACTAGTTCTGGCTAATGAGCTGTGAACAAAACTGTAAAATGTCCAAGCATTTACTTGTCAGTAAGAGAAATAAGCTCATTCCCTTTGCCTTGGTATCTAGCAATGTTTGAAATGGTAGCTGCTCAGTCAGACCAGGTGAGTAAGTGGGAAACCTACAGCTAATCTGTGAAGGACAGGTAGAGTCAGGAAGGAATAACTTTTGGTGCTTGAAGTCACTAAGCTGATGTTGCTGGTTGTGCATGCTAAGTCACTTCAGTCATGTCTGACTCTGTGAGACCCTATGGACTTGTAGCCCACCAGGCTCCTCTGTCCATGGGATTCTCCAGGCAAGAGTACTGAGTGGGTCACAATGCCCTCCATGATGTTGCTTGTTACCACAGATTAATTCTGCTTTTCCTGGTAGAGAATTAGGTTCTTAGAAACAAGTTCTTACTCTAATAAGAAACATAAAATATTTTGCATTGGCTTACGAGATGGGTAGCAGAAGGCGAGAAAAGTTACACTGGATATGCCGTGGTGAGACATTAAGCAAAATTTTTCCCTTGACAACTTGGAAGTCATATTATGTATACCTAATGACCTTGCATCCCAAGGGGAAGATTATGTTCTAGTGTTGCTTTGGGCTGCATTTGACAAAGTATTACAAGAAAGAGAAGAGCTCAGAACAGAACCGGTCAGTTTAGAAGCATAAATAAAAGAAAAAAAAATTCAGTAAAGTTAGAGATTTGTTTAAAACTCAACATTCAAAAAACAAAGATCATGGCATCTGGTCCCATCACTTCATGGCAAATAGATGGGGAAACAATGGAAATAGTGACAGACTTTATCTTCTTGGGCTCCAAAACCCCATGTAATTAAAAGATGCTTGCTCTTTGAAAGAAAAGCTATGACAAACCTAGATAGCATATTAAAAAGCAGAGACATTACTTTGCCAACAAAGGTCTGTCTAGTCAAACGTATGGTTTTTCCAGTAGTCATGTATGGATGTGAGAGTTGGAACTATGAAGAAAGCTGAGCACCAAAAAATTGATGCTTTTGAACTGTAATGTTGGAGAAGACTCTTGAGAGTCCCATGGACTGCATGGTGATCAAGCCAGTCAATCCTAAAGGAAATCAGTCTTGAATATTCATTGGAAGGACTAATGCTGAAGCTGAAACTTTCAAAATTTGGCCACCTGGTGCAAAGAACTGACTCACTGGAAAAGACCCTGATGCTGGGAAAGATTGAAGGCAGGAGGAAAAGGGGATAACAAGGGATAAAATGGTTGGATGGCATCACTGACGCAATGGACATGAGTTTGCGCAAGCTCTGGGAGTTGGTGATGGACAGAGAAGCCTGGCGTGCTATATAGTCCATGGGGTCACAAAGAGTCAGATTCGACTGAGTGACTGAACTGAACTGAACTGAGGGATTTGTAGGATTGAGAGAACTGAATGTGTCTCAGCCTCAAGCAGTAAAAAAAATGAAATTGGGAAATGCTCTGAGCTGAAAGGTCAGTTTAGACCCAATTTTGTGTCAAGAATAAAATCAGAGTTAAAAATCTCTGAATAGATTGAGTTGTTGTTGTTCAGATTAAGATGATATTTACTAAATCTTTTGAACTGGACAAAATGGCTTAAGAGGGGCTTCCCAGTGGCTCAGTGGTAAAGAATCTGCCTGCCAATGCAGGTGACATGGGTTCGATCCTTGAGTCAGGAAGATGCCCTGGAGAAGGAAATGGCAACCCACTCCAGTATTCTTGCCTGGGAAACCCCATGGACAGAAGAGCTTGGCAGGCTACAGTCCATGAAGTCACAAACGGCTGAGCATTCAGCACTTAGCACAAATGGCTTAAGAAAAAATCTGAAAATGTGGTTCTCCCTTGTGTATGACAGGTTCAAGTTACCTGTATTTAAGGAGAGAGAGAGTGAGAGTGAGTAAGGAGACATGTATAAAAGCAGAAGAAAAAAAAAAGGAAATCTAATATATATGTCTAGAGAAGAATTGTGTGTTTTCATGGAGCTGACTGGAATAAAATATAAGTATATTTTTTTGAAAGAAACTCACTGCCAAAGAAATCACCAGTCTGTGATCATTTAAAAGTTAAAGCAACTTTCAGTTCCAAACATTTACAGAAAAACAAACTACAAAAGCTACAATATCCCTCCTTTCCAAAGAAGATGTATCCATTACAGTCACTTGAAATGTGGCCAAAGAGAACATTTTTTCATGGAAGAATTTCCAAGACTGTAGAGAAAGATGGAAAAGGAGCTCATCCTATACTGAATGGGACCTAAGCCTAATCAGAAATGTTCGCCATCATGGTAGAGGGTCCTAGGACATCTGTACAGAGACTTTTCACAATTGCATTGAAACGGCCGGGAATCTCCCCTTCTTCCCCTTCCTAAGAGGAGGAATATGCAGCTGTTAGTCTGTTTCACCTTGGCTTCTTGAAGGGCGGATAACTTTTCTTTTAGTACTTAGAACTTCAAGTTAGAAGGAAGCCTTCTTGACTTGATGTTGACCGCTACAAATCACCCAGAGATGTTTACATAACCAACAGATATGGCCACTAACTATAGAAAATCTATAAATTGCTGCCTTTTCAAATTCTTCTTCCAGGTGACCTTTGAAAAAGATAAATAGCATTTTTGTGTGAATCCGAAGGAAAGATCAACTTCACTTCCTAAGACAAGTAAAATTCAGTCCTAAGCCTGGAAAAATTAAAGTATTAAGATGTTCAACTCCCATATTCCTCTCAACTTAAAAAAAAAGTTCTTATTTTCAGCTTTTACATTATAGGGCACATAATCAAAATTCTCTAGTTTATTTTTATTTTTTAAGGTAATAAATATACCCAAAGCAAGGAACTACTTTCATCCAATTCATTTTTCATGCCCAACAAGTTGCTGAGGCGAAACTGATGAGCCAGTTGCTAGAATAAAAAGGAAAAAAACTTTCCTGCTGGTGGAACAAGCTGAAAGTAAAACTAAAAGAAATAAACTAGAACTCAGGGAGCAGATCTCTGACTGTGGGAAGAATAATGGAAACTTCTTTGGAAGGTCCTTAAGAGATTTAGCATCTCTACATGGTACACAACAGTAAGAGGAAAAAAATTCAGTGTGAAAACACATGCATACATAATACATCTTTAGGTGAGCTCTAGATCTTGAAGCTTCATCAGTTTGCAACTGCTAGCATTCAAATTCTTTGTTTAGAACAATTCAGAGTGAGTTTTCCCATTACTCATAAATAAAGAGATTTCAATGTAATTGAAATTTAAATAGAAAACTTGCTAATTATTTTGAAGCTTTAGCCACAGTTTTTGTTGTTGTTGTTGTTGTTATTGTTTCAGAAACTGGACTTTTTAGGGATATCTTTAAGATTTTAAGCCAGAAAAAATGGGGTGAATGATGGGGAGCACTAAAGGTTATAAAAAGGACTTATTATTTGATGTTCTCAGTAATTTGGGATTTTCATGATATATGCATATAGATATATAGATAGGTAGACAGATATGAAACTGTCAAGCAACAGCTGCATTAATAAAATTATTAATATTTTCCATGTTCAGATAATAGCCATGTGAAAACAGATTGACTCAAACATTTTGTCTGCACGACATCTCACATCTAACTATTTAAAAGTGGCTGGATAATTAATAAATATTTCACTTTTCCCCCAAATACTTGGAGTCTTTCCATGCCCGAGGTTTGCTTTGTTCATTGGTATGTTCTGATTACTGTCAACACCTGAGGGAAAAAATGTGACAGAAAGTTTACCACAAAATGGCACTGCTATTACCTGCCTAGAGTCATTCTCATTTTAGTCTCACTTGTAGGGTTGTCATTCTGTAATCTTGGCTTTGCCAGAATTGAGGTGGAGACTTAGTCTTACCAACTAAAGAAACACTCCTTGGTCTGAGTCATGGAGTCATAAATATCATCACATAAAAACATTATCTTTAGTGAGTTCATTGAAAATGTGCCTAAATCTGTAAAATTCCTTTTAATCTGATTTCACTTTCAGGGAAAAGAGACTCAGAATGTAAATTAGCTAAAGTCCTTCCTACAAAATTCAAGATAATTTTCAGAATTTCACTACCCATACACTCAAGAACACAACAGGAAAAGAAATACATTTTTTTCCTAGTCCTTACAACAGTGAGTCACAAATTATTCATTTGTGGAAAGCCAGAAGTCCCTCTAAAATAACAGTGAATCAGTTTTGAACTTGAAACGGATATTGGCACCCTGGATGATTCATTATTCTTAACCCCTGTTGTAGCACCCGCCCACTGGGTCTCAGATTAAATTTCAGGACACAGGAAGCAGCTCTAACTTCTGAGGAGAAAATGTCACTGCAATGCCATTTTATATCACTGATAGTGGCTTCTCTAGAAAATTAAGCTTCATTCCATGTCAGCAAACACGATGACCATTGACCAACCTCTGAGTTGGTTCAGCCTGCCCAATAATAAGCAGAGTGCCTGAGTCTAAAACCAAGTATAAGAACCGCAAAACAAGCTAAGAAAAAGGACTCAAGTAGATCACTTTATAAATATCCTCACAATTATTATTCTTCAAAGATCACGGCACCTCCAAAAATCTGTTATGAATATGGACATGAGTTTACCCTTTAAGTTTAAAATAGGAAATATCAATCTGGCTAGATTATTTGAATGTTTGGTTAGAATTATCAAGCACTAAGAGAAATTTAGCTTTACAGAAGCAGTGGAGATAGCAGAGTAGGAAGACCTTGGGCTCACCTCCTCCCACGAACACACCAGAACTACAACTACATATAGAACTCTTTCTGAGAACAGCCTAAACACTAGTCAAGGATATAAAGAAAAAATACACCAGGACTGTTAGCAGGAGTAGAGAAGTATTCTGCTAAGGAGCCACACCCCCAGCAGATGACCCACACCCCCAGCAACTGACCCACACCCCAAGCAGCTGACCCAGAGGAGGAGGGGAATATCACAAGCTCAGAGATTTTTCCTAAGAAGTAGGGAGCTCAAACCCACATTGTACATGCCAGTCCTGGGCTCCAATATTAGGAAGATGAGTCCCCTTGGCTGGTATTGAAAGCCAGTGTGGCTCATCAGAGGACTGTAGGAAACAGAGACTCCACTCTTAAAAGGTGTGCACACAGACTGGATCACTCCCAGCTCCAGCACAGAGGCAGCAAAGTCCCTGGTACTCTGACCAGTTGGCCAAGACAGCCCAGTGCATCCCTCAGCCCACACAAGGCTGCAGCTTCAGACCGTGGGGCTAAGGAAGCGATTTCCCTAAAGCCATCTGATGATTTTTTTAGCAGAAACTTGGCAGGCCAGAAGGGAGAGAGTCGTGATATATATTTAAAGTGCTGAAAGGAAGAAACCCACAACCAAGAATACTTTATCCAACAAGGTTATCATTCAGAATTGAAAGAGAGATAAAAGTTTTCCCAGACAAGCAAAAACTCACCACTTAACCAGCCTTACAAGAAATTTCAAAGAGTCTTCTTTGAGCAAAAAAGAAAAGGCCATAAAAAGAAATAAGAAAAATGTATTAAGGAGAAAAATTTCACTGGTAAAGACAAATATATAGTAAAGTCACTGGATCATCCATTTTAATCATTATGCATAAAATAAATAAGATACAAATATACATTATACAGCACAGGAAATATTTTATAATAACTTTAAATGGAGAATAACCTACAAAACATTAAATTAGTATAGTGTACAACTGAAACTAATATAATATTGTAGATCAGCTATATACTTTAATTAAAAAACTACATCCCAAATTAAGTCATAGGAGGTCAAAGTTATATGTAAATTTTTAATTTAATCTATTTAATTTAAAAAGAGAGATGAATATCTGATCTCTAAATAGCAAAAACTCTATACTTAAAAGCATAGAAAGGTATCACAGAGGAAAATATCAAAATAGATTTGGTGTTATAGAAAATTAAAAATAAATGTATCTAAATGTAAATAAATGTGTCTAAATGTAAATTTTAAAAAATCTATCTAAATGTAAATAAATGTGGATGAAACACAAACTGGAATCAAAATTGCTGGGAGAAATATCAATAACCTCAGATATGCAGATGACATCATCCTTATGGAAGAAAGGGAAGAAGAACTAAAGAGCCTCTTGATGAAAGTGAAAGAAAGTGAAAATTTTGGCTTAAAACTCAACATTCAGAAAACTAAGATCATGTCATCTGGTCCCATCACTTCAAGGCAAATAGACAGGGAAACAGTGGAAACAGTGAAAGACTTTATTTTGGGGGACTCTAAAATCACTGCAGAGGGTAACTGCAGCCATGAAATTAAAAGACACTTACTCTTTGGCAGGAAAGTTATGACCAGCCTTCACAGCATATTAAAAAGCAGAGACATTACTTTGCCGACAAGGGTCCATCTAGTTAAGGCTATGGTTTTTCCAGTAGTCATGTATGGATGTGAGAGCTGGACTATAAAGAAAGCTGAGCACCAAAGAATTGATGCTTTTGAACTGTGGTGTTGGAGAAGACTCTTGAGGGTCCCTTGGACTGCAAGGAGATCCAACCAGTCCACCCTAAAGGAGATCAGTCCTTTGTGTTCATTGGAAAGACTGATATTGAAGCTGAAGCTCCAATATTTTGGCCACCTGATGCAAAGAACTGACTCACTAGAAAAGACCCTGATGCTGGAAAAGATTGAAGGCGGGAAAAGAAAGGGACAACAGAGGATGAGCTGGTTGGATGGCATCAGCAACTCAATGGACATGAGTTTTAGTAAACTCCAAGAGTTGGTGATGGAGAGGGAGGCCTGACATGCTGCAGTCCATGGGATCACAAAGAGTCTGACATGACTGAGCAACTGAACTGAACTAAAAAGGTATCAGTAGAAAAACTTAAGAAACAAAAGCTAGGTAAATATTTACAAAAATATCATAAAATGTTGCTTTTTTAATTAAGTTGGTAAATGACTCTTCAAATATCATTATGTAATAAGACATAAACAATTCAAATATGAGGAAAATTAAATAGCAAAAACATTTAAGAAAAATGTGTTCAACTTACCAAATTAAACTAAGACTTTACTTAACAAATTGACAAATTTTTAAAAATATAATATTATTAACATTAGTATGCATGTAGCTATAGATTAGTACAGTCTTCCTGGAAGATTCTTCAATGTATTTTACTAAGAGACTTAAAAATATGCACATGCTTTTAACTAGAAAATTCTACACAGAAATACCTTCACTGTTTTGTCATTTACATGAGTGGAATATATGAAACACCCTAAATGTTCAATAGTAGAGAAATACTTCAATTGATTATAAAACACAAAATATAACATATAATGTACACATATGTAAGCATAAAGAAGTACTTGCAAAGGATTTTAAATATAAAAGGAAAATATTTATGACATAGTATCCACAAATATATAAAAGTTTATATAAAGAGAAATCTCAAGTATATAAAAATATATGCATAGAAAAATACTGAACATATATCTACACACAAGTTATGGTTACTACTCAGGGCTGTATTATGGGAAACTTTTTCCTCTCTTTGTACATTCTTATATTTTTCAAGTTAATATGCATGCATTACGTTAAACCTTCTTTTAATATGCACATCTTAAATGCTCACTTTAATTTGAAAAAGCACTATTACACCTGTGACATTTGCAAAATGAATGGCAGAAAATAAATATATGTCTTAAAAAACTATAGTTGAATTTAAGAACAGTTGGAGCAGTATATGTTTATTGGGCCTGAATTAACCATAGTAGAAGGGGACAACATCTGGAAATATGAATCTATCATCACATCATGTATTGTAATATCAATAATTTACTGTGTATCCCTCTGTTTTCAGACTTGGTGGCCACTCTGTAGTTGGTAATCATTAAAAGATGTATGTGGCAGATAAAAAATAAAAGAACTGACCCCGCTTTCCTGGGTAACTCAATCACTTGCTCCTATTTCAAGATTCCACTAATGCCTCCTGTGAGGTGGGAAGAAGGTGTTGAGAATATCCATGAATTTTTCTTCCTGGAAACCATGACTGGAGAGAGCAATTAAAAACTATACTGACACAGTCCAGTTGGTCAATAAGTATATGACTTCTGTGATCTTGCTTCAAGTTCAATCTTATAATAAACCATCTCAAAATTATCAAAAAACAAGATCAGACATGCATACATTGGACTACAGTCAAAAAATATTACTGAGAAAATATTTCCACAAGAAAATATAATGTACACTGCTTTAAGTTAGCAAAACTCCTATGAAAGGGTTTTGTTGCTGTTGTTCAGTAGCTAAGTCACGTCTGACTCTTTGCGACCGTGTGGACTGCAGCACACCAGGCTTCCCTGTCCATCACCAACTCGTGGAGCTTGCTCAGACTCATGTCCATTGAGTCGGTGAAAGCATCCAACCATCTCATCCTCTGCTGCCCTCTTCTCCTGCCTTCAGTCTTTCCCAGCACAGGGTCTTTTCCAATGTGTCGACTCTTTGCATCAGGTAGCCAAGGTATTGAAGAGGTTTGAAGGCAAACATCTCTGGAAAACTTTCCCCAAGATTTTTTGTGGTGGGCTGGCCTACCACCTGTGAGTCAGCACTCAGAACATGCAGGGTTATTCCCCACTCCAGCAACCCTGACCTGCTAGGCTCATATTTACAATCTTGCCTCTCCTGCCCATTCAGATAGTAGGCGACTCAGAAATAAACAAAATAACATATTAATGTAAGGCAGATTGTAGCAGTGTCTGGAAGGAAAGTAGCCTGTTCTAAGACTAATAGGGTTGGACAGACTGATTTTGATGGAGAAGAACATGAAATGTGAATCCAGCTCTACAGGATAATAGCCCATAATGATCAAGGTTCAACTGCCTGACTGTTTCCTTTGATTTGATAGTATTCCTGTTAATAATTTGTTCTAGCTTATGCCCTCAACCATCTTCTGTGTGAAAATTCTTAGTCCATCTGAGTAACAGGAGTCTCTTAGAAATGGTTTAAAGAAAACTCTTCTGTTACCTTTTTAATATACTTTAATCGAAAGAAATCTTATATGGAAATTTCCCTGATCACACATTATAGTTAACTTAAGATTTCATCACATCTGTAAAACAGAGGAGCCTGGCAGGCTGCAGTCCATGGGGTTGCAAAAGAGTCAGACGCGACTTAGTGACTAAACAACGACAACAGATACTTAAGGGCAAGGAGAATTGATTAGGATCTTAAACAAGAGTGGTCTTCTGGGAAATTTCCTTTTGTTTGTGTTTTCTGAGAAACTGAAATAGCTAGAAACCCCTCAGCTGAACTACCGGAATCAGGGACTTGGAAGACTTGGTTTTGAAACCTCTTTTACTCAAGTTGTGAGTGGACTAAAGTCTTTTTCATGCATCCTGATCTGTGAGATTGAGAAATTAAGAGATAGATGCATGAATAATCTTTCCTTGGAACCAAAGGATGCTAGAAATACTATTGTATAAGAATCTTCCCCTTCTCCTAAGACATAAAGAAAGGAAGAAAAAGAAGAGCAAAGAAGGAAATGAAACCACGGTCAAACAATCCCACATAAAGCTGAAGTCTTAAGCTGAAATGGATGGTTTTGAGTCTAACACTTTTAGGCATTTGTTCCCCCGATGTCTCAGCAAATTGTACAAATTTATAAACATTTGAATTTACTCCAGTGAGTCAAATTGGTATTTTGTAAATTATACTTGATTTATAACTGTGTGTGTCTGTTTATTAATATTACAATTTTAAATATATTCCTTTGGTCCCAGTCAACTCACTATAAAAATCCTTGTTATCCAAGAAGTTACTTTTTACAGAAATGTCTTAAATATATTGTTATTTTAATTAACACTGTGAATTAAAATTCTAAAAAGTATTGGGTACTAGATCCCTTAGTACTGTAATTATTGCTTTAACATATAATTTAGCCATGTTTTCTTAGTATAGATAATTAAGGCTTCTACTCTAACATATAGTAAAATCTCTATCTTTAAAGTGTAATTATGTTCATAAATGATAGTAATAAATTCTTAATATAACCAAACACTGATAACCAAACAAAAGCTTGTTTTGACTAGCTTAACATGCTAAAAATTGTGGAATAGCATTTTTAACTTAATATTGTTTTGGTTAAATCATCCATGTATTTCTTGTTTTGTATGCATGAAACCAAGCAGGAATATGTGGGACCTCCCTGGTGACAGAACCACCCCCTCCATGTTCCTCACCTCAAAAAGCCTTAGTCTCTTAGAACTTCCTCAAGTTCCAAAGACCAAATTTAATCAGAGAAGTGAAAAAATAAAGAAAAACAGTCAAACAGGGAAAAATAATAAAAATAGATTAGGCATAAAGCAAAGTTAAGGACCTTCAGTTCCTCCTCAGGGGCTATAGCCATATCCTTGAGTTGCTTCTCAGACATTAAAATTCCTACCAGGTGGAGACGCTAACTGTATGCTGCTCACCAACACATAGACCCCAGACTGACTAGAGGCAGAAAACTGATCACTGATATTCCCAAATACCACCCTGTTACCTCATCATGGACTGATTGGAAAGTCTATGAGCTTATCAGTCACCCTGCCACTTTTCCCCTCACACTATTTTTAAAAATTCTTTCCCAAAATCTACTAGGGCGTTTGGGTCATTTGAGCATTAGCTGGCCATTCTCCTTACTTGACCCTGCAATAAATGCCTTAATTTCATCCACCACAACTTGGTGTCAGTAGATTGGCTGCGCTGAGTGTAGAATTAGCAAGCAGACCCAAGTTTGGTCTGGTGCCATGAGCAAGAGATTTTAAATACACAAGGAATATATTTTTCCTCATGCATTGTCTGTGTGACCCAGTGTTCTTCCTGATACAGAAGTTTCATGTCTTCTATCAGCATGGCTCTTATATCCAATGTCTTTGCTTAATACACTAAAAGAACATATTGTTGTACTAAGACAAAAAAGAAAAGTAGATTTAGCCTAATAAGGCTGGCATGAAACTTTGTTACATTAAAAAAAAAATTCATGTGTCCAAAAAAGAGTCCTTTTAATTACTTGCACAGGGATTATTTTATTTATCCACATTTATTTATCCACTCTTTATTGCAGTTGTCTGTTGGATAGGGTTATCTGGCTCAATATCACTCACAAGCAACATCAGAAGTAATGTTTTTAATTAGGACTTTAAAAAGCAACACAAGATGACAATTTGAAAAACACAGAGTTTACATTATAATATGACCAATGCTAGTAAATACAACACAAAAAACTATGTATACAGACAGCAGGTAACAAAGTGAGGATGATGGTGTGGTTTTTATTAACTAGCAATTCTATCTTTCTAGAACCTTCTAAAATGCATACTCATTGCTTTCCTTTTTTTTTTTTTTTTTGCCATTCTCCTACTGCATCCCTGATCCTTCTCTCCAGTCCACACACATGAGTTAGTATTCATACTGGATCAATTATTTCCCAAGTTGTCATTTATCATACTATTAAATGCAAAGTGTTCTCAGTCTGCTTCAAAGTGGTCAGACTGTGGTCCTCGTCAGATATACTCATCAGTGGTAGGTGTTTGCTGAACAGTGTCCACACAAGTGCTCCAAATGAGGTACCCTTCTAATTCTGCAAATATGTTTTTTCTAAGAACACCAGACACACTTCAACTGGCTCTCTTTATTTCTTTAAGAATATTGTGATCATCTCTGTCTTTAAGAAGGAAAGATAAGAAGAATCACCTTATGGCAGAATTCTTAATTTCATCTCTGATCCCTATGCCTCATCATCAAACATAGCCATTCTATCCTCCCTCTCAAGCCTGTCTTGTGAATAAGTATTCTCATCCAGTCACTGTCCCCTTCAGTTGAGTTCAGTTCAGTCTGCAGTTCATTTCAGTCACTCAGTCGTGTCCGACTCTTTGTGACCCCATGGACTGCAGCACACCAGGCCTCCTTGTCCATCCAATTCCCACAGCTTGCTCAAACTCATGTCTATGATGCCATCCAATTATCTCATCCTCTGCATAGTATGTGTAATTGACCCTTGAATAATTTCAGGGGCTAGCACCCCAATCACATACAACTATAGTTGGCTTATATCCCTGCTGTGCATCTGGGGATTCAATCAACCACAGATCACATAGTACTTGATTTTAGAAAAAAATTTGAAAAAAAGTTGACCTGTACAGTCAAACTCATTTTATTCAAGGATTAACTGTATATGTGTGTGTATATACTTTTTATATATTTATATTTACTTTGATTAAATTAATTTGTGGCAGATTAAAGGGAAATTTTGTATAATCTGTCATAAATTAATTTAATCAAAGTAAACAAACAATGCTACCAATATATTCACATAAAGCTTTGGAAAATGCAAAGTGCTCTCATCCAGACACTGCTTTCACTTGATTCTGGCTTCCTTGGCTGACAGCACTCATTTTGGTCTCTGTAATGGAGAGCAGGCCTTGACGTGTTATATAACAACTTAACTAACAGCCACTATGCCCAATGGAACAAACTGGCCTGTTGCCTAGTGACTATTATCCAAGACAATCAGGGTAAACAGCAAATAGCACAGATATTTTTGAACAAGAGTTTGTTGACCCAGATACAATATTTATATGGCTTACTAGTTTCTCAGACAGAATTGGTCCCTCTTGTATCCTGTAGGACAGAAATTTGTTATTCCTTAATTATTCATTGCTTATTCCTAGAAATTTTTTTAATGGAGAAACCTTTGAAAAGGAGTAATAATAAGTTCCCAAGAGGAAGCTGAAATGTGCCTCAAGCTTTATTTTTTAATTCACATCTAATGAATATCTTTGCTGCAAAAGAGTTTGTAAACTCTCCAGATTTTATAACATCCTTCCTATCTTCTGGAGTGCTTACATGTGACATTTATTCAATGGATAGAAGTATCGTAAATCAGGGCAAAAGCAGAGTATAAATTTTGTAGTCTGCACAGGTCATTTTGCTGGGGATTCTGTACATTGGAAAGGTCACCCTACACATTGCCAAGGCTCAGTGAAGGTTCACTGCCTCAAGGGGTGAAACTTCACAGCAAGTTTCCCAGGGTCTCTCCACAGCAACCTTGTGAGCTGATTTGTGAATGAATGCACAACTCTGTTGTAAATTGTTAACATGTTGTGTTGTCATTGCTGGTTTATACCTTAGTTTCCCCAAAGATTATGAGCTACTTGTCAGAGGGACATGGCCCATTCATTTTTGGAGCATCTTGACTGGAATGCAATGTATATTAAATGGAATTTGAGGGAATAAAATGAGGCCTTTATTCCGCTTGAAGATAGTCTGATAAGGAAACTGCTACAGACTGAACGTGTTTGCATGCTAAATCTGCTCATTCACTTCCAACTCTTTGCAATCCTCTTGACCAGAGCACGCCAGGCTCCTCTGTCTATGGGATTCTCCAGGCAAGAATACTGGAGTGAATTGCCATTCTCTACTCTAGAAGATCTTCCGGACCCAGTGATCAAACCCGAGTCTCTTACATCTCCTGTGTTGGCAGGCAGGTTATTTACCACTAGAGCCACCTGGGAAGCCAATGTTTGTGTCCCCCCATAGTTCACATGTTGAAGTTCTAACCCTTTGTGTGATAGTATTTGTAGATGGGGCCTTAAGGAGGCTATTAGATTTAGATGAGGTTCTGAGGATGGTGCCCCATGATGAGATTGTCTTTGCAAGAAGAGAAAGAAACCGGACCTTTTTCTCTCTCTGCCATTCAAGACCACAGCAATATGGTGGCAGTCAGCAGGCCAGAAAGAGAGGGCTCACTAGCACCCCACCATCTGGCACTCTGGTCTCATGCTTCCAACTTCAGTTCAGTTCAGTTCAGTCACTCAGTCATGTCCAACTCTTTGTGACCCCATGAACCGCAGCACCCCAGGCCTGCCTGTCCATCACCAACTCTATCCATGTCCATAGAGTCAGTGATGCCATCCAGCCATCTCATCCTCTGTTTTCCCCTTCTCCTCCTGCCCCCAATCCTTCCCAGCATTACGGTCTTTTCCAATGAGTCAGCTCTACAGATCAGGTAGCCAAAGTATCGGAGTTTCAGCTTAAACATCAGTCCTTCCAATGAACACCCAGGACTGATCTCCTTTAGGATGGACTGGTTGGACCTCCTTGCAGTCCAAGGGACTCTCAAGAGACTTCTCCAACACCACAGTTCAAAAGCATCAATTCTTCAGTGCTCAGCTTTCTTTATAGTCCAACCTCAAGAACCAAGAAAAATACATTTTGGCTGTTTAGGCTACTGAGTCTATGGTGCCTTATGATGACAAATTGGGAAAATCAAGAAAAAATTGTTTTTAAAAGTTCAGGTCAAATTATTTGTTTAAACATTTTGATACTGTGTCTCAGAGCAGGAGTGTGAAATTTTATATTTTACTTTATATACTTTGGTACCACTTAGCTTTTTAAAAAGTCATAAATTTGTCTTTACTTTTATAATTTAAAATATAATTGAAAGTATAGGAATTCTGCCTCCTTAGCACAGTAAGCAACGCATCAATCTTGTTCTCTGAAAGTCCTCGTTTGAACAAGGGGGCAGTTCCTTGGGCTTCCCAAGGGGCTCAGTGGGTAAAGAATCTTCCTGAAAAGCAGGAGATGTAAGAGATGTGGATTCAATCAATGGGTGGAGAAGATCCCCTGGATGATCCACTCCATTATTCTTGCCTAGAGAATCACATGGACAGAGGAACCTGGTGGGCTACAGTCCATGGGGTCACAAAGAGTTGGACATGACTGAAGCGACTTAGCATACACGCATGTAAAAGTATAGGAGAGTATTGATAACCTACAACTCTGTAGAAATTGACATAATTATGCAACCACTAAGTTATACAAAAGTTAAAATATCAAAAGAGAGCAAGAGAATAATCCAAAATAAAATTATTTCAAAAAGGAAGAGCTTGAAATAAAAGTGTTTGGGAAACAAACGGTGTGCATCAGAAAGTTGATAAGCTCCATCTATAATATGAGAACAGAAGCCAGGGACCTGGGACACACCTGTCATTCAACCTCTCTTTCACTCAAGAAAAGGCTGGTGTGGGACGTGGAGCTGGTGAATGAGTGTGCAAATCAAAAGAAGAGAAAAGAGAAGCATTTTCTAAGGTAAGGGGTAAAGGGAGGGGGGTGATTTCAGAGGGGAAAAAATCATTTTCCAGGAGTTTAAATGAGCTGAAGAAAAGGCTATGACCTTCAAGAAAGACTCAAAAATAGATTTTTTGCCTCAGAAAATAATCAGAGCAAACCTTCTGTGTTTTCTCATTTTAAATTTAGACTCGATAAGTAAGCAACAGATGTATTTACACTTGTATTGTCTGCAAGTGGATGATGATTGAATTTTGATGCTGAATTGGACCAAATATCCCAAATGAAATTTTTCACACCAGCTGTAAAATTGTAACATTTCATAAAGCCACACATATTCCGTTTCCACCTTGTACAGTTTCCCCACAAGTAAAGATTGTTTATTTCAAGGAGGGTAAATGTATTTCATTTGCAACCTTCATGTGTCCCAGGAGAAAAAGAGTTGCGTGTCAGATACATTTGATTTAGGATCATTCCTACCTTTCTAAAGTGAAAGTGCACTCTAAATATTGATCCTTTTTTCGTAAAAAATTCCCTATGTATCACCCTTCCTGAAGGAAGAGAAATAAGAAAGATTACAGCTGTCTTGTCTTTGTAGAGTGGATACAACAGAAAATTGCTTGTGTTGATTGAGGTGAACCAAACTCAGGAGCAGAATGTCCTTCTCTGTTACAAGTGAATGCAATAAAAAAATACCTTCTGACTCCTAAAGTTACGTGTTTAGATTCTTTCTCCTTTTTCATCCTTCCTCCTCTGAGTCCTATTAGCCACTAGCTACCTTTTCTCTGTATATGACATCGTACACACATTTACGCACACACAACATTTAGGAAAAATATCTAATTGAAGCTTTATTGTGGTTTCTTACAGTTGGTGGTAAGTTATCAACAAATAATGTGTTTCTATAATGGTCAAAGTAGTAAATTGGCTGCATGACTTTAAGGTATAAATCAACTAGCAGTTTGGGGTATTTGAGGAAGATCTTATGGACTTGTAGCAACTGCTGTTGTTTAGTTGTGTCCCATGCATGCATGCTCAGTCGCATCTGAGTCTTTGTGACTCCATGGACTGTAGGCTGCAAGGCTCCTCTGTCCGTGGGATTTCCCAGGCAAGAATACTGAACTGGGTTGCCATTTTCTTCTCCAGGGGATCTTCCTGATCCAGAAATTGAACCCACATCTC
This sequence comes from Antilocapra americana, assembly GCA_007570785.1. Classification (NCBI taxonomy): domain Eukaryota; kingdom Metazoa; phylum Chordata; class Mammalia; order Artiodactyla; family Antilocapridae; genus Antilocapra; species Antilocapra americana. The sequence continues at coordinate 63,678,557 of ML662442.1, forward strand.
CTGCATTCCAGGCAGATTTTTCACCACTGAGCCATCAGGGAAGTCATGTCTAGCAGGGAAGCAAAATTTGCCACCCTCCAATGCATCTCTTTAGCATGAGAAAAGATGCAGAAGAATGTAGGATGTTTTCTTTTTATCTCCCCCTTAACTGTCTAACTGAATTTAGATTGAGGGCCTATTCCAGGAAACAGAAATATCACTAGAGATATCTATAGTATAATATGAAGTAGGTGTCGTAGAGAGAAGAACCTAGCAAAGTCTGTTTGTCACAATTCCTCTCTGGGTCCCCTTGATTCTGCATGTCCCCTTGATTCATCTTCCTGTGAATTGCCGTCCTTCAAGTTCAAGTCCCAGACCCCAGTCCAGAATGACATTAGAAACCTCATTTTGTCTGTCTTTGGAATCTCTCATGTTCAGATTCCTCATATGTATGTTAGTAGGTTTGATTTTCTCCTGTTAAACTGTCAGTTTAATTTTCTTTTTTTTTCCTGGTGACTTTTTTTTTTTTTATTGTTTTTGCCATACATTGTCATGACATCACCATGGGTTTACATATGCTTCCCCTCCGGATCCCCCCTCCCTCCTCCCTCCCCCCCCCCGGGAAATCTCGCTGCACCAGTCCCGAGCATCAATACTGGGCTGGCGATTGGTTAGACACATGACAATTAACATGCTTCAATGCCCTTCTCCCATATCATCCCACCCTTACCCTCATCCACAAAGTCCAC
>ML662442.1:63714284-64096379 GCA_007570785.1 Antilocapra americana
TTCCATTCTTCTTTCTCAAGATTGCTTTGGCTATACGAGGTTTTTTGTATTTCCATACAAATTGAGAAATTATTTGTTCTAATTCTTTGAAAAAGACCTCTGGTAGCTTGATAGGAATTGCATTGAATCTATAGATTGCTTTGGGTAGTATACTCATTTTCACTATATTGATTCTTCCAATCCACGAATACGGCACATTTCTCCATCTGTTTGTGTCCTCCTTGATTTCTTTCATCAGTATATATATGGAATTTAGAAAGACGGTAACGAGAATCCAACATGCGAGACAGCAAAAGGAACGCAGATGTATAGAATAGACTCGTGGACTTTGTGGATGAGGGTAAGGGTGGGATGATATGGGAGAAGGGCATTGAAGCATGTTAATTTTCATATGTCTAATCAATCGCCAGCCCAGGATTGATGCTCGGGGCTGGTGCAGCGAGATTTCCCGGGGGGGGGGGGGGGGTCAATGGGGGGGGGGGGGTCCCGGGGGGGGGAGAATTTTAAACCCATGGTGATATCATGACAATGTATGGCAAAAACAATTTAAAAAAAAAAAAAAGACTGAAGGCCCTGGCTTTTTGATAGCTATCAGTCAGGTCATTCTCAGTTCCCAGAGACTGCTCACAGGTGCTTAGGTCTCTCTGTAGTTCTTTGCAAAGAGGATTTATCCAATATGGCCATTTAGTTCACCAAGCTAGTAAAGAGAGCCTGTAGAGTTGTCTACCAGCAAAATAGAATATTATTACCATTATATTATATTATTAATACAAAATATAACTTTAAAAGTTTTACCAGTTATATTTTAATAATTCAATATAATGTTTGAAAACAATTTTTTAAATCACAGAAGATAGAAAACATAAGAAGAAATGGAGGAGGTTCAACACACAAAGAACAAAGATGTAGAAATCATTAAAAGTTTTCTTTGGGGGAACATGACAATAGAAGGGAAAGAGTGCAGGAAGAGGAAGGGCATGAATAACTTTGGTGAAATTTAGAATGTGTCTTTTCTCTGTTTGAGTTCTAAGAGCCTGGAACATGGCTAGTTACTAAACGTGTGACCTTATTTTTCCTCTGGAAAGCCTCAGCCAACTCATCTATGAAACGAAGATAATAGTAAATCACATCATTGTGAGGATGAAAGGAAATAATGCAAGTAAAGCAGTTAGCACAGAGCCTGGGACAGAATGAACATGACCGACCTTAGTATTCTATGTAGTGTTTCTGCACACCCTATACTCTAAAGACCCTTCAGTAAGTGCCCTATCACACCTTTGCATTTTCTCACCTTTGCACTGCCTTTTCTCCAAACACTGGAGATTCAAGGGTTTCTTTAGTTCTCAGGAGTTATAACGCTTACCCTGACCACTGTTTTGAAAATAAGACCACAGATTTGGAAAGTTTTGAAACAGGATTTTTGCCACTACTAAGAGATCTGCATATATGAAGAGTTATATCTAGCCAGATTTCTGTATTTGAGTTTTTCACACCTCATTTTAACACCAGCTTGAGATCCTCACCTTTCCAGGCCCTCCACACAGAGAAGCCCTTTAGAGATTGTTTGTGGACCTAAAAGGGAGGAAGACCCATGTACAGATCTATAAAAATATACATCTCGTGTATATCTGAACAGTGATTCAAAGATACCTTTTGAAAAGTAGGGCAGTAAGAATAAACAGAGGTAAACTGTATATCTGAAAGGAGAGGGAGACATACATTTGAAAAGAAATTGAATTTGTATTTTTGTTAGCAGCAATTCTAACTTGCAGAATATCTAACATGTATTCTTTTGAATAGAGAAGTATTAATTTCCCTCATCACTTTCAGCATGTCTACCCCCTCATTTTTACTTTATTATCAAGTTCTTCATTCACACAGAATACTGGTTCCCTGATGGTGGTACCCACTTGCAGCTCTACCATAATTCTCAGACTAGTCTGACCCGCTGATAGAGAACACAGCCCTGGTTTGGAGACTCCTCACCACACTATGCTGTCATGTCTTCTAAAGATGAGTTTACAGTTCTCTTGTTTCACTCTTTAAATGAGTGTTGCACATTTTTTAACTTATCTTTTTAAGTAATACATGTATATTTTTAAAATAGTACTGAAAAGAAAAAATAATCTCCCTGACTTCTCCTTAAAGGTTGAAATCACTGCTAACAATCTCTGATGCACCCTGTAAAAAAAACTACATTTGCATTATACCTTTTGTTAGCACAAGACAAATAGTTATGACATTCCAAATGTTAGAACATTCCAACATTTTATTAAGGTAAAAACTGCCATTTAATTATAGAAATTTTGTCTGAAATTTCCAGTGCTTAGTGCACAAAATGGAAGAGATATTCAAGGGTGGATCTTAAATCCTTCAGGATACCAGTCCAGTCTAAAACTGAAAGTGTCTCCATTCATGGTTATGGAGAAACACTAGCCATTTTCTATTCTGGTTTGAAAAACCAAAATAGAACTTTTAGGAATTTTAGGGAGCTCTGGCAATGAAATATCACTCAAGCAGTCTGAGACTATTTGAGGTATCAAAAACGTAGAGGAAATACTTCCATAGGTGACCCCACACTAGGATATAAATAGCCCTGTAATAAAATAATCACAACAACAGAAACACATAAAGGCATCAAGTCAAAAGTGCTGAAATTCATCCCTATTTTTCTAGGCAGTTGGAATACTTTGGTATGTATTTAAATCTAATATAAGCTTAGCTATTTTTATTGTAAACAAAGACAACAACATCTCTCCTGTTGACATCCTACAGTTATTATAGGACTAAATAAGACAAGTTTAAAAGTTATTTCAAAGCCAAATACCATTATTGTTCTTGTTGCTATGATTATAATTACATTTTCCACTTTAATGGTCTTTTTTCATTTCCACAATTGAATTTTTTCCTAAGAAAGAGAAAAATGTTAGTATACCACAAAAAGCCTTTTCACATCAGTGGATAATCCCATTCCAAGAGAGACTAAAACCAAAAACAAAAAAATACTGCAAATAGAACTTATTTTTACCTGATTTCTAGTTGATAAATATATATACAAATCGGGTTAGCTATTTGTAAACACTTGATGTTAGTGTTCAGTCACACTTATAAAAACTTAGTGCTCACCCATTAGTAGCCGATAGCTATAAAAGAATGCACTGGTTCTTAAATAATAACAGGTATTCAATGGATTTTTTTATGAGATCGCAAATTCAGTATTTATTCCATCAATTCACACTCAACATGTTTGACCGAATGGCAGGAACAGGTTACACCATAACACATAGAAATAAGGTAATCTAATAAAGCAGTTTGTCAAAATCATAAAGTAATGCCCAAAGCAAAGGTTTCTAATGTTAAGGTCTGGCAACTTGTCTGTTTCATCATGATTAATAAACCAGCACATGTCTTCATTCAAATTCTGAATCATATGTTGGCTAGAATGAGGTAACATTGTAGAATTCTTTTCAATTTACCAGATTCTCTCTCCCCTACCTTCTTCATTTAAGAACATTTATCAAACATGTATACCCACGGCAGATTCATGTCAATGTATGGCAAAACCAACACGATAATGTAAAGGAAAAAAAAGAAAAAAGACAAGTAGGAAAATCTGAATGCAGACTGGAAATTAGATGACATTTAAGAACCACTGTTAATTTTGTCAGTGTGACAGCAGTAAGAAAATACTTGTGTGCTTTTAAGAGATGTAGATGGAAGTTTGTAAAATCATATAAGGTCTGGAATTTGTTTTAAAATAGCTCAAAAATACAGAGAAAAATGGACTTATAAAAAAAAAGAACATCTATCAAGTAATGAACAGCATGCCACCAGAAGTGCGCTTCTGGAATGGAAATGTAACAGCATCATTTGAATAGTTGTATAGTCAACTCTGTTTCTTTGCCTTTGGAAGACAACATAGATACACAGATGGGTGAAAAGCACTGTGATTTCAAAGCCTCTTGTTAACAAATTGATTCATCTGTGTTGACAAACTGATATGCTGTCACCACCGTCTTAAGAAAAATAAAAAGAATTTCAACAAGCAATTTAACTTTTCTATGCTCTACTCAAAGCAATAACCAGAAAATGTCTTATCCCCTAGAATTTCCTAAATATCAAAGCAAAAAAGTTCTAGCTCATAATTCCTCTGCTCCATTTCCTTGGAAAAGCATTAGCTAAAGCAGTTGACACGTTAGACAATGGAGGAATCTTAACCAATCAACCAAATACAAGTTTCTACAATCAAGGAAGCCCAAGAGAAGAAAAGCCAACATTCAAATATCCTTAAAACTTGTCAAAATACACCCTTGAGAAAACGATGTAGCCTTGACTTTGAGACTAAGGTATATGCTAAGGGGAGACCTCAGATGTGTAAATCTCTGAAAAGAGAGCATGGAGAAAAGGAGTGTGAAGCCATATTGGCATGTGGGAATTAGAAGATAGGGGATGATATTTTCTACGCTCTTTCCCCTTACACACACCATACATACACACACATACACATGATTCAAGATTGGATGTGCAGAAGGAACAAAAAAGACCCCAGTATGAGAACCATCCCCATGGCACAAGTTACCATCTCGTGCCCTCTTTCCCACCCCATAAACAGAAACTCACTGAGGCTGGATTTTCCAACTGACCACCCAACCCAACAAACAGACTAAACTAGCTGTCCTGTCACATACCTGGGGGACGGGGGGATAACCCCATGGGGTGGAGGCAGGGTGCGAGTAGACCAGGGTAGAAGGAAGAGGAAAAATACCACAATTTTGGCACCTCCTTCCCCATCAAATGAGCATGGACTTCAGAGCATCTTCTAACACCTTCTAACTACAAAAAGGCATCCTCTTGGCAGAACAAGAACAAAACGTGCTCCTGAAGGTCTGGGGCATGGAGCCTGTCCATGCTCCTCACGTTTGCGTGGAGCAGGTTTTGCTTTTTTTCTTATGCTCTGTAGCTGATGAGGAGAGGTGGGATTGCAGCAGGTTTCCTCCTTGGACCCAGAATCCACCTAGGGTCTCCACAGAGGTGGACCCTTCCTTCTTCATAGAAAAAGTGGAGGCAAATTCACTATCCTCTTTTTTCCAGCAGGGACCTTGTAAGTGTCAGACAAACCAAGGGAAGGGAAGAGAAGGCAGAAATTTGGTACTTGGGCCCTTTATCCTATGAGGCTGCCTTTTCATAAGCACATCTTTAGAGAAGAAGCATGGGTGGGGAGCTAGATGTGGACCCAGCCCACAGGAGGGGAACTTTTATGACAGGAATGCTTTACATGGTAATAGATCTAACTTTATAATGAATAGGGCGAAAGAATTTGGAGCAAAAGAGATCCAGGTTTAACCAGAATGAAAGAAATGAGATGCATACACATGACTCTCTCCTGTTTTTCTAATGTAGCATGAAACTATGGTTATTTCTCTAGGATTCAGGAACCCTGATGTCAAGGTTCTCTGTGTCTGTGTGTGTGTGCATGAACCACAGCAGCTGTGGCCCAAGGAGAATGTTCAAGCCTGCTGAAATAAATCAATGTTTTGGCCTCGTCCAGGAACCACATGAACAAATATGTTCTGAAAGTATTATCGAAATTCATAGCCCCAAGGAATGTAGGCTTGTGTGGCAAAAGGAATTACAGAACTAACTCCATTGTGTAATTAAAAATGCCTTCAGCTTGGTAACCTATTGACATGACAAGAAATGTTGTAAGTGAAAACAAAAGCAAATGTCTTGCTTTCTTGAAATTACTTGGATCAAAATTCTTCCTTCCTCTTTTAAATCACAGGATTTTGCCCATGATGATCAATATAATTAAAAAAAATACAAAGAGCCTGTGCTGTATCTATACTCAGGATCAATGCAAAATAGGTGTCCAGACTCAAAAAGACAAATAAACAGATACCCTTGGTCAGAGACTACCTTAGATCAGTGGTTCCAAACTGCCTGTGCCTCAGGTCACCTGGGGAGCTTTTAAAACTACAGATGCCCATTCTACAGTGCACTGTTGCCCTACCCAGATATCCTTATTCAAATGATGGGCTGAGGACAACACAAGGAATTATAGTCAATATCTTGTAACAACCTATAATGGAAAGGAATCTGAAAAAGAATATATATATATATACACATAATCAGTTTGCTGTACACCTGAAACTAACACAACACTTAACTTCCATTTTTAAAAAAAAGTAAAGCAAAAGCAAGTAAAGACACACAGAAAAAAATTTATTATTGTCCCATTCTGTAAAAGGGAAGAGTTTGTGGAAAACCCTAAGGCATGCTTTTGACCCTATGCTGTCAGCATTTTTTCCTTTTTTTAAAAAAATTAATTGCTATTGGAGTAAATTTGCTCTTCAATATTGTGTTAGTTTCAGGTGTATAGCAACATGAATCAGTTATGCATATACATATACCCACTCTTGTTTATATTCCCCTCCCACCTAGGTCACCACAGACCACTGAGTAGAATTTTGTGTGCTATACAATAGATTCTCATTAGTTATCTGTTTTGTACATAATATCAATAGTGTGTGGTTTTCCAGGTAGCTCAGCAGTAAAGAATCCACCTGCCAGTGCAGGAGATATGGGTTTGATCCCTGAGTTGGGAAGATCCCCTGGAGAAGGAAATGCAGCCCACACCAGTATTCTTGCCTGGAAAACCCCATGGCCAGAGGAGCCTGGCGGGCTACAGTCCATGGGGTCACAAAGAGTTGGACACAACTGAGTGACTGAGCATGCTCAGTTGTATATATATCAACCCCAATCTCCCGTTTCATCCCATAGCCCCTTCCCTCCTTGTAACCATATCATGCATGAAATTATGGGCATAGACATCCAATGCCCCTCCTCTTAATGAAATAGTAATTCAACTCAGGTACCCGCCCCTTCTTCCCACAGCAGGTGCCTCGTGCCAACTCCAGGGTTGGTTCTGGATGGCCTATGGGTAATCCCATTCCCCTTGCATCCAGAACGGAAATGGGACTTTCAGTTGGTGAGAAATGAGAGGTTTATGAGGAAGCTCCTAAGAAAAGTGCCCTGACTCTTGAGAGAGTCACGGGACAGAAGACCTGTTCCTCCTCCCCTGGATTTCTAAAGGAAACACCAGGGGACTGTGTCCTCATCTTGCACAAACTATCCATGAGGAATTAACAAGAATCCCCACGAGAGGCACATCTGAGTCACTGAGACAGAATCATGGCGTTTAGAGCCAGAAAACTATATGGAAAAGTTAAGTGAGAGGTTCAGAGTTCAGAGCAAGTTAATATCAGAGTCTGGAGCCTGGTCGCCTGCCCCTCGGGCCAGTTCTCCTCCTCCGCACCCCATGGCCTCCTCAGCTCAGCTTCTATTCAGCCCTTACTCTGCACCCCTTGGTCAGGCCCGCTGCTCTCCTGAGAGCTCCTAATTGGTGTTTCCACCATCTGCTAAGAAACATGGCCTTTAACAAACAGGCAGAAAGCCTTTGACGAAATGTTACACTGAGTCTCACTTTATCCATCAGCAGAACAGATCAAAGGCTCTAGTGGATGCACAGAGAATACAACTGGCTCATCAGCCTTGTTAAGCATTCAAATACTTCATGAATTTTCAAGGAAATTAAGAACTGGATTGTGCCCTCAGTCTGTGCATGTTATTTTTGTTTATATCTCCAGAAGCTGTTTATTCAAACCAATCAGGAGATTCAAGCCAACAAATATAACCATGGGAAAAGATCAAAACACATGGAGGTGGGAAAGTTGCAAAGCATGCCGTATTATACTTGAATTGATTGCAAAGTTGTTTGGAGTTAGGAAGGCGACAAGAGAGGATCTATATAGAAGGAACTGTAAAACAGGGAGCAAAGCTGGCTGCAGGAGACAAGGCACATGTTTTAATTGTGTGCAAACTATGTGGGCAAGAATGAGGGAGCACTTGGATTACCATACGGAAAACTTCCATCTCCCAAAATAAGAATAATGAACACTTATATGGTGTTTATTATGTGCCAGCCTTTGGACCTGATAATAATTTACAACGTTCAGATGATGGTCTCTATTTAAGGCACATTTTTTAAGGTACATTTTTAAAGTGTACCTTACACATACACAAATGCACACACACACACACACACACACACACACACATATATATTTTATATATAATATATACATATGCATATATACCTATACCTATATATATATATATACACATATATATATATATAGCTTTCCTGGTAGCTAACTTCTTAAAGAATCCACTTGAAATACAGGAGACCCTTGTTCAATTCCTGGGTTGGAAAGATCCCATGGAGAAGGGATAGACAACCCACTCCAGTATTCTTGGGCTTCCCTGGTGGCTCAGATGGTAAAGAATCCTCCTGCAATGCGGCAAACTTGGGTTCAATCCCTGGGTTGGGAAGATCCCCTGGAGGAGGACATGGCAACCTACTCCAGTATTCTTGCCTGGAGAATCCCCATGAACAGAGGAGCCTGGCGGACTATAGTCCATGGGGTTACAAAGAGTCAGACATGACTGACCGACTAAGCATAGCACAGCATATACCTATATATGTACACACACATACACAGATATTTATCTATAAGTATTTATGCTAAATTATAAATTCTATTGTTATTTCCATGTTAAAGAGATACAAAGAAGTTAAATAACTTGCCTGAGGACACACAGCTAGCGAGCTGCAGAGCAGGCTGTAAGTCTGTGGTCCTAATTGTGACGCTGTAAGGATACTTCTCACATTGGTACACAGTGGAGACCCTTCCTAAACTGGCCCAAATGCCCTGTTTATCCTCAACCCTGGGATTCTCACTCAGCACGGCACACTGAATTTTGGTCTTTCACGATTGTCTACAGTTACCCTGCTTTCGTTTTCCTGGGGTAAATATCTTCCCCAAGCTAGCCTGGCCAGTTCCTTCTCATCTTTCAGGATCCTTTAAAAAAGTCTCCTTTTCTGGGCAGTCTCTCCTAGTTCCACCAGTGGAGCCTCCACGTGGGCTCCTGCAGCCTGGCCATTCCTCTTGGGACAGCCCTTATTTTGAAGTGCTGATTTTTTTTCTTAGTAAGTCTGTCCCTCAGACCTGATTCTGAGTTATCTGATGGAAAAATAATATCCATCTCTGCATTCCCAACACCTAACCAAGCCTCCAACATAGAGTAGGTACCTAATAACTGATGAATGAAAGAGTGAATGAATGATGCAAATATCACTAACAGTTGTATGGAATTCTTTACCAATGATTAGAGTACCAGCTTTTAGGCTGTAGGGGAAGCATACTTTATACTAGGTTCTATTCTGCATAAGGGAAGCAGTTTCAAATGTATCTTGGTTGCCCAGTCAGTTCATTTGGTAGCACATGGGACTCTTAACTTCAAATATAGTTTGGAAGTAGATAGGAGGTAAATTATAGCTCCAAAAATATTCACATATATAGATAAGTATATTGAACTGACTACACATTAAAAACCAACAAACAAAAAAACACCAAAAACCCCACATTGCAAGTGATCTATGTGTGGGCAGAGTCCAGAATCTCGATGTATCAGATTGGATGCTAGGGGTGTGGGTGCAACCTCTGAACGTCCCTCCACGCTTGCGGCTGTAGTTTCAGCCTGGAGTAGCCTCCCCGACCTAAGCTCCTCTCTCTTTAGAGAGCTTTAGAGCCATAGTATATGCGACACCTGCCTGTGAGCATCCAAACCAGTGGGAGACTACTGGTCAGGGCTGAGAAAGCTTAAAGACTCTGCTCACTGGGGTGCTGATAATGAGGACTCTGCACTTGAGTTATTTTAGTGCCTGTTATTGTCCCACACCTGACAACAAAAAAATCAACTCAGTGTCCTAAGGAAGATAAAAACAACGTTCACAGCTTTTTTTCCTGTTGAAAGTTACTCTGGTCTATATGACTTTTTTTTTTCCCTCCCTTTTATTGTTTTTGTCATACAATGCCATGATATCACCATGGGTTTACATATGCTCCCCCTCCAGAAACCCCTCCCTCCTCCCTCCCTCCTCCCTCCCCTCCGGGAAATCTCGATGCACCAGCCCTGAGAATCAATCCTGGGCTGGCGATTGATTAGACATATGATAATTAACATGTTTCAATGCCATTCTCCCATATCATCCCACCCTTTCCCTCTATATGACTTCTGAACTTCCATTTAACTTTGAAAGCATTTGATTCTTAAATTTATGTCTTTTAGTCTTTTTATTTTTACGTATTGTACATATTGGAGTATAGTTGATTTACAGTGTTGTGTTAGTTTCAAGTATACAACAAAGTGATTCAGTTATACATATATTAACTCTTTTCTAGATTCTTTTCCCTTATAGGTTATTACAGACTATTGAGCAGAGTTCCCTGTGCATTACAGTAGGTCTTTGTTTATTATCTATTTTATATACAGCAGCATGTATATGTTAATTCCAAACTCCTAATTAAGGAATAAATTAAGAGTTTGGGACTTTCAGATTTAAATAATATTACAGTGTTTTGTTTTGATCTTTAAATTTAAATGTAGAGGACACATCCCAGTTATAAATTGCTTTGACGTAGCTAATGGAGCAAGAGTCCCTGAATCCTGCTGCCTAACAGTATCAAATGTGACGTGTGAATGTTAAAGAAAACGTGACCTCGTTTCACTTAACCCATTACGTCTTGCTTTCCCAAGAATTCATCAACAGGTAAAATATCTTATAATTTGCCTAGAGGGTGTTATCTATGTAAATGATATGTCCTCCTTAGACACCTGGCAGCTTCAACGAACGATTTCCGGTGGCCAGGCTGTTTAAGCAGGTGGCTGCTTCAGACTGATGTTAACTGCACAGAATAACTGACAGCAAGTAAACTCTAAAATTTCCTAATATTTGTCCTCATCACTCGATGCCTTTTTTCCTTCAAAGTTCTTTACTCTAAAGTCATCACCTTTTTCTCTAAACTAGTATTTCTTCTTTAATCTTAGCATTTTACACACAATGATATGTGTTTTTAGTCAGATGGGTGTAAGGCACTCAATCAGACAGACACCAATAAAATATTCAAGAACTTCCAAAATAAGCAAAATGTAATACCCCATCCAGGAGTTAAAGGCCATTCAGAGAAACCAAATTTTGAGAACTGCTATTGGATGAAATTTTACATTTTGTGCCAGGAAGTTTTCAAATGGAAACATTTTTCTTCTGTGGGTGCCATGAAGCAGCTGTTCATGTGACGAGAAGGCTATTTAGAAAACCGATGTGAAGCTTTAATTAAAGCCAGTCTGCTGTTTCCCTGTGTCTGACTATTAAACACAGTTTGTGTTATTAACATAATACTTGGAAATGTAATTGCCTTCAGGTTCTGTTTGTAGGGATGCAAGCCTGCTGCTTCTCTACATTTTCTTTTTTATCCTTTTCCAATCTGTCTCAACTTAGATTAAAAGGAAGAATATTCAAATTCACAAATCAATAAGGAAATCAATGATTATCGAATAAAGGATATTCTGAGGCTCAAACAAATGATTAATAAGTTCAGGGAAAAGTTAAACTGGAGGCTCACCTTGTCCCATAATGATAACGACAATTGGCTGTGTGGATGGATGGATGTGGATCCATGTTACCCAAAGTGTGCTCTGAGGAATTTCATCTTAATAAGTACTCAGGATAACAAAAAGGATCTGTTGTTGAAACAAGTCTAGTTATGTCCTTTCTCTGCTTGACCTCTATAAATGAAACAATGTCGTTAGGATTTAGGTGTTCTGAGGAGTCCTGAATTTTTTAATCAGCATAATGTATAGCCTTGTGCTTCCAAACTTTTGACCATAAAAATCTTGCGCCTCTCACCTATTGTAACTCCAGAGAACCAATGTCACCAAAGGCACAACTGGAAAAAGGCTGAAACAAAGAGTTAAATGAAAAAAAAATTAGAGACTTTCCTGGTGGTCCAGTGGATAAGACTCCATGCTCTTAATGCAGGGGGCCCCAGCTCAGTCCCTGATGAGGAAACTAGACCCCACATGCCACAACTAAAGACACCCATGCTGCAACTATGGCCCAGGACAGTCAAATAAATAAATGAAATAAAGAAAGAATTTTTTAAAAGAATGCTTTTAAGACCTAGAAAAATGTAGTTATAGAATACTTCTATGAAGGATTTCTGATAGAACAAAAAAAATCACAAAGAAAAAGATCATTTATATTTGATGATATAAAATTAACATTTTCACACACCAATAAATTTTACAAACAGAAGGAATTGATTAACTAGACATGAGTATTGGCAAAATTTGATGTGCTTGCTCAGTCGCTTCAGTTGGGTCTGATTCTTTATGACCCATAGACCATAGCCCACCAAGCTCCCCTGTCCATGGTATTTTTCTGGCAAGAATACTGGAGTGGGTAGTCATTCCCTTCTCCGGGGGATCTTCTTGACCCAGGGATCAAACCAGGGTCTCCTGCATTGCTGGCAGATTCTTATTCATCTGAGCCATCAGGGAAGCCCCAATTATATATATACATGAATATAAAAAAGACAGAGTAAATATATCAACATACAAGTAACTATTCTCTCTGGATGGCATGTTAGGCAACTTTTCTAAATTCTCTCCAGCAAAAAGAAACAGTGATCAGTGCTGCCAAATAGAGAGATGACTCAACCTTTATTAATTATCCTAAAATGATTTCTAATTAGCACACTAAAAACAAGTCATAGTAAAGTAGTGTAGCGACCCATCAAATAATGTTTAGCTTACTAATTCTATTTATATCCTTAACTATCCTGAACTTGGGTTTCGCAGGTGGCTCAGTGGTTAAAAAATCTGCATGCAATGCAGGAGACACAGTTCGATCCCTGGGTCAGGAAGATCTGCTAGAGAAGGAAATAACAACCCACTTCAGTATTCTTGCCTGGAGGATCCCATCGACAGAGGAGCCTGGAGAGCTACAATCCATAGGGTCATAAAAAAATTCAGACACAAGTTAGCAACTAAACACAACATTCTGAATTTACATATGAAAATATTAAGATGTTTTTGGTAAAGATAAACTATACCCTAGCCCATATACATTCAACCACAAAGATAGAATAATACTAGTTAACTTTTAGATATTACAGTGGTTTTCTGCTGAGAAAAAAAAATGAAACAATTCAACTCCTAATTAATCCACTTTCTTTCAAAGGAAGGACTTAGAGTATTTTAAACCTTTTTTAGGGTTTACTCTTCTCAGACATACAAAGAAAAGATAATACTTACTTCATAGAACAGTTTCAAAGAGCTGAAAACTGATAGTGGGGGAACTTGAATTTCTAAAAAGTGTAGCTATCTGCTTCTGAATCACTCTAGACCTCTACATGCATTTTTCACTAAAATTTCCCAATGCTCTGATCTAGCCATTCACTGCTGAGTGTCAATAATTATATTCACTGCCAGAAAACCTGAAAACTGTAACAACCATATTAAAAAGACAGATGTTGATCCACTAAAAATATGTACTAAGATTAGGGCACATCTGGAAGTAATCTCCCAGAAGCCTGTCATGGAAGCTGTTTTGTTTACACACGACATTTCCCCCTGTCTCTGGTCCCAAAAGAGGCCCAATCATGGGCCTTCAATGAGTCCTATGTCATCACTCAGCCAAGATGGACGTTAACGAGAAGGATTCTGGAAAGTGGACCAACACGCGGTATCTCTTTTAGACTTTTTTCAAATTCTTCCAGTCGGTGGTGGCTCATCAGAATGGCTAAAGAAGATATGGTACATATACACAATGGAATAGTACTCAGCCATAAAAAAGAATGAAAGCTTGTCATTTCCAACAATTTGGAGGGTGTTATGCTAAGTGAAATAACTCAGACTGAGAAAGACAAATACTGTGTGATATTACTTACATGTGAATTTGAAAAATAAAAATAATGAATATAACAAAACAGAAACAGACTCACATACAGAGAACAAGCTAGCAATTACCAGTGGAGAGAAGGAAAAAAGGGAGGGGCAAGATAGGGGTAGGGAATTAAGAAATAGGAACTCTTATGTATCAAAATAAGCTACAAAGATATACTGAACAACACAGGGTTTACATACAACACTTTATAATAACTATATGTGAATAATAACCTTTAAAAATTGTGAATCACTATGTTGTACACCTGAAACTTATATAATATTGTACATCAACTATACCTCAATCAAAAACAACAACAACAACAAAAACAACTCTGAAAGATGAGGTTGAGAGAGCTTCTAGGTTGGTGAATACATACAGATGTAGAGACGGTGGTTTGTTCAGGGAGAAATGGACAATGCCTGACCTTTCTCCGTGACTTTCCCTATGCATCTGGCCATTCCTGAATTACATCTTTTTATAATAAACTGGTAATATACTTTAAAAGAAAGACTAGAGCTCATTCTCATTTTCAGGTACAAAATTCATATTCATACTTCATCATTGCTTTCCCAGAATAACTTTTCTAAAAGATGGAAACATTCTTTCAGAGCCTTTATGTAACACATAATGTAATCCCAATGCTGACTGGCCATTTGCCACACTTGTCATTAACCTGAAAATCAGTTGACAATTGTGTTTACATAGAATTCTTATTACAATCAAGTCATTCTTTAAAGTGATGAGTTTTCCAATCTCATTCTAAGGTTATAAAACAGTTTCAGCCTATTTTAAATTTAGATCGTGTCAACAGATAAGATAAAGGGTGGTTATTTACATCACAAAAGGATTCTTCTATTTACCAAAGGATTCATTGCAAGAATATTCCTGTAAAAGATGAGCTCTTCTATTATATTTAAAATGCTTCAGTTTAGAACAATTTAATCTGCCTGTAGCTTCTCAATACTGAAGGTGACACATGAATATACTTTGTCTGTCTCATTACAACAGAACTTTCCAGAGCAAAAAAGGCATTCGACTATGATTCAATAAATCAGGAAAAGAGAAAGGAGGCCCAGTCAAGAAGAAATATAGAGAAGAATAAGCAGGAAGGACAAAATAAGTTAGGCAGCATGAAGCTGAAGTCTCTGAAAAATGTTAATTCTCAAATATCCCACTAAACAGTGAAACATTAGAGCCACTCCATGGCTTGTTCATATTACATGTGTCTACAATTAATCTCTCCCAGAAAGGTTTCTGAGCTAAGAGGCTCAGCCTAGCTGTCAGTGCCTTCCTAGCAAAGAGCCCCAAACACAGTAGACTTCAATAAATATTTGCTGAATGAAGGACTTAATAAACAGCACCATCAACACATTTAACTTTCTCTGAACTGACCCCACATTTTGGTAACATAAGGATTCACCTGGGAATATAGTCATGGGTTAGGGATGTCACAGGGATTAAAATCCGTCTTTGTTTAACTTCTCATATGAACAAAATGAAGCATCAAATCACAACTATGGGCAAGGGGATTATTCATTATTCTCCTGACAATGTAATGAAACAATTACCTAGGATCCATAGTAGTTAAGGCTAATCTAGTCAGCATCCATGACTAGCAATACTACTTCTTTATAGATTCCATCCAAATCCCTGATCAGAGGCGGGCTGAAGTCACATCCCCCTAGCTCCACGCCAACCCTATGACCAGATCAGGACCAAAAGTCCTGCCCCAAAGGGAAGGGTCTCGCCTGCTTACCTGTCCTTTCTCCCTGCAGACAGTGCCCCTGGCTCTCCCTTCTATCATTTGCCTGCTTGCTTTTCTAAGAGCAGCAGTAAGCTGCCACTTTCAGCTCAAGGATCTTCTGTTTAAACTGGGGAGAAGCTGCAGTTGAAGCAGAGCACCTGGAAAGAGATCAAAGGAGATTTATGTTCTCACGTCCAGAAGTCACTGTCCTACCCTAAGCCTGGAAGCTGGTTACCACAGGTATTGTGGCACCCACGTCTTCTGATGCCATAGCCAAATCTCCATTATTACAGGTAACAGAGGACAGGGAGACAGTGGATAACAAAAATTCACGGATAATCCCAACCCCAATTTTAGCCAGTGGTTACTACCTCATTGCCTCCAAATCCTTGGTCAGAGCAGCCCAGCAGAAAGCCAAATTGCAGAGCTACTTCATGGCAATGTCAGCTTATTTTTACTCTTCCAAAAACACCTTCCAGCTTTCTATTTTCTCCTGTCATTCACCCACCACTAAATCGGTTTTCCAGGTAGGTACTTACTAGGCAAATCTGTGGGATTCTTGAGTATGGACAAAAGAGAAGGAACCATAAAGCTGTTCTTGAGAAAGGAACACTAGCTCTGTATTTCACCCCAGCCTTTATAGCATTGGGTATCCTGAGTTGACTTGGGTCTCTTCACTGGGCTTCCTTGCGGTGCTTCACTGCTAGTTGAACAAACTATTCACCAGCTTAGAAGGCAGGAGGCCATTTGTGGTCGCCAGCCTCCAAGAAGGCCTGCAATGATTCACTAATACATCGCCTGTAATGAGCAGACAGCAGTAACAAAACTTAAAAGGAACCTTGAGTGATCTGTGCTTTTAATAGCTGCAAACGGGCCATTTCTTTAAGAGAAAATTTGCTATGGGCAGTTTTTGTTTTGTTTTTGCTTCCAGAGGATGATTACTATGAATGACAGGTCCTACTTATTATCTCTGAAGCTATTATTTGCCCCAACCATTTGTTCTGGTTAACACAGAATCGCTCTCAGTGCTGGCCCAGTCTCCAGCCTGGAGATAATGAATTACTCCCTGGGCCCTCGTCTCCATGCCAGTCATCAGGCTTCTTTATTCTTTTGTGTTTGGCTCATCGTTCATCTCTCCAGTCACAGCTGCCAGTTCAGTCTGAGCCCTTCTTACCCCTCTCGGCTGATTTCCATAGCTTTCTAATTCTCATTCGTCTTGCCCCCTTTTTGTCTCCATATCACATCGTATCATTCCAGTCCTTAAAAACTGCAGTGCTAAAGATACAGAAATAGTTGTGTAAATTTGGAAAAAATATTTCTGTCATAATATTCATTGAAAGAGGCTTGAATAAGTGCTGAAGCCTCTATCCTCAAAATCCACCTCGAATCTGAGTTCTTCTTGTCACCCCCACTTTGCCGTACTCTAGACCAAGTCACCTTGACAATGTCAAAATTTTTCTTGTTATTCTCTGTACAAAGGCTACAAAGATCACACATGAATTTTCTAATCAGGGCAAACAACTGGTATTATTTTTAAACCACTGCACACTGAATAAACACTAACAATCATAGTCTGACATTTAAACTCCTCTAAAATCCAGACTTAATTCTCAGTTTTTCCCTCAGAGTACATTTCAGGCCTCCTCAACATCATCTCAGTGTTGGCTGCCTCTGGAAGCAATGGTAGCCCAGCATCATGGATACTGACCATCTATGCTAAGATGTCCCAGGAAGAAAATATCCCAAAGAAACCTGCCTGGCTACCCTAAAACTGCATTCTTCAAGCACCATGCCTTAGCTATGGAAATGCACAACACTGGCTGGCAGCAATGGCTAAGAGCTGAGAGAAACACCCGTCACAGGCTGCTTTTCATAAAACCTTATAGGAGAAACCCATATAGTCAGCACACACAGCAAACCCAGCAGCATTCTGAGAACTGATCACAGTGCAGATGAGCAAGAGAGTGAGGGTCATGTCAGATCTATGGAAGCGTAACTGCCCCCCACCATCCAATCCCAGGCCCAGCCTGTAAACTCACAGACACCCCACACTGGGACCAGATCATCACCCTTGGTGCTGTATGCATGCATGCTAAGTCACTTCAGTCGTGTTCTACTCTTTGGACTGTAGCCCACTAGGAGGCTTCTCTGTCCGTTGGATTCTCCAGTCAAGAATACTGGAGTGGGTTGTCATTTCCTCCTCCAGGGGATCTTCCCGATCCAGGGACTGAACCTACATCTCTTATGTCTCCTGCATTGACAGGCGGTTTCTTTACCACTAGCACCACCTGGGAAGCCCCGTGGTGTTGTATGATGCCAACACAATTACTAACAGAGAGTGGAGGTAATGAACATCTACCAACCACTCCAGGCCATGTCATTCCTGAGCCTCAGAGGTCCCAGCTGCTCCATGCGTCAACTTAACCAGCCCTCAGCCCAGCTCCAGGGCTGATTCAACCAGACACACCAGAGAGACTGACCGGGACAGAGAAAGTTCAGCTCAAAGAAATGAATTAAAAGTTTAAGAAATTGGAGAGAGAGTGAATTCTGGGCATAGGGGGAGATTAGGATAAAGGCAAGAAAAACTATAGCAACAAAAGGATTAAAAGGAGGGAAATATGACAACCACGAAGTGCTGACTTGTCCTAAGAATGATGCGAAGAAAGGGACATTAGGAATACTTCCCGCAGGCCGGCTTGCCGACTGGGAGGTTAGTCACTCATGCTCTCATAGAGGAGAGGGAAGATCCAATCAAGGGTTCCTTGTCTTGTCTGACAGTAAAAACAAGAATACAACAGCCACATGAAAGAAAGACTATCTCCTGAGATTGCTGTCCAGGAACTGTGGGCTAAAAAAGCAATTGCCCTGGCTCTGTTGGACTCCAGCGGGAGTTTCTGGTCAAAACCCTTGCTTCTGAATCTTTAAAGACATGGTTTCACCTTAAAATTTGGTGATAAGTGTAGTGAGCGTTGTCTTTGTTTCCCCAGCGAACAATGTGGTAAGTATGTGGATGCTTGCTCGGTGGTGTCCGACTCTTTGTGACCCTGTGGACTGTAGCCCACCAGGCTCCTCTGTCCATGGTTTTTTTCTGGCAAGAATACTGGAGCAAGTGGAGGAGCCACTTGCTCCTCCAGGGAATCTTCCCCAGCCAGGGATCGAATCCGCATCTCCTGTGTCTCCTGCATTGACAGGCGTATTCTTTATCGCTGAGCCCCATAGCAAGAAGAATAATTTCTTAAATAGATCATATGCTTTATGCAGGGGAGGCTTTTCTTTAACAAAGAGCCCCATGGAAGTAAACTTACTTCTCGTAGCTGGGAAGAGGAGTTTAGAAGTAGTATATGGTGTTGCAATGAAGCCCCAGGCTGAGTGGAGGGTTCAAATCTCAGCTACACCACTTACCTGAGATGCGACTTCCTACAAGTCATTCAGCCTCTACAATGCCAAGTTCCTTTGGTGTAAAACTATCGCAATAATGATTTTAGTTACAGTGTTGGTATTTATAAAATTCTCATGTGAAATAAGAAAGAAAAATAAACCCATAAACTAATCCATGCAATTCACAGACTTCAGCACCCTGGCACATCCTAAGCACACAATAAATACTGCCTGTTACCATCATTTTTTGTCACATTAACTAAGAGCTTACTGACCGCAGGAGGATCCTAGAAGGTCAAGGTTAAAGCAGTTGAAGAGATCTTCTCTCTAGTCCAAACCTGGCTCCTCCCTCACTGATTCCCATAATTTTACAAAGAAAGAAAATGAACAGGTTAATGCAAAGTCCGTTTTTCTCAAGAAATAATTGTCTATCTTTGGCTTTCTCTTTGTAAAGCATTAGACCCCGGTTACCTCCTCATCGGAGTTCCCTGCAGTGCTGGCGCTTACTTTCTGGTGCCACCTAGTGACCGGGTTTGATGGTGCAGTGATGCTTTCCTGTCACCCCCTCTTTAGGAGAAGGTGAAGTCTAGTTTAGCTAGCCTTCAACAGTTTTTTAATGTTTATCAAATTGACGAGTAGTACTCTGGGTTGAACAAAGACGCAAAAGCTACCAGTGGCTCCACTGTCATTGTTGTTCAGTCGCTAAGTCGCGTCCAACTCTTGCGACCCCATGGAGTGTAGCCTGTCTGGCTCCGCTATCCAGGTGATTTCCTAGGCAAGAATACTCAAGTGGGTTGCATTTCCTTTTCCAAGGGAACCTTCTGACCGAGGGATAGAATTCACAACTCCTGCACTGGCAGACGGGTTCTTTACTGCTGAGCCACCAGGGAAGGCCCAGTGGTTCCACACAACACTGGAGAAAAAGAAAACCACTAGTGAAGACAGACAGGATTGAAGTTGGTGAGCCTCAGCCACTCTTTTGGTGCCTTCGAAGCACTTTGTAATTTCCAAGCTTTAAGAAATGCATGTCCGACCTTCTAGGCATGCTGGAACCATTTTTATGATAGGCGAGCACATGATACAGACTTTTGTGTTAATGTTGAATGGTCAAGTTGCTATTAACAGTACTTGGCTGGAAATTAAGACAAAAGCTAGATACACCTCTCAAAGAAAGAACTCTATTTTAGAGTATAAATATGAAATTTTAGCCCCCAAGTTGCGATTTTATTACTAACATTTTTAGGAGTCAAAATTTTGAAACACAAGAACACAATTTTTTAATATTGCCATTTGTCAGCTGTCTGTGCTACAGGTGCAGTGCTGTAGTGAACAATCACTTTGGCTTATCTAATATTTTTAACCTTTTAATAAACAGCAGAATGTAATACAGGAAAATTATTTTCAGAAGTATATTCTGTATAAGGGTCTTTCTACCTTTGGATTCATAGACCTGGAAAACCTAAAAAAAGCAACCAAACAAAAAAATTCTTCAATGTCAATTACTAAAAATGATTGGCAGTTTGAACTCCAGAGAAATCAATTCACTGACTTTTTGTTTAAATTTCTACACTCTGTAGAATGAAAAGTGTAAGAAATTGTCTTCTTCAAGCATTTTTTGATAAAGTCTATGTTTTAAGGTTTGATTCATGAGCATATTATATGCTTGAGGTACATACACAGTCTTTCCTAGTACTTTCTCCTTTTCTTCACACTCTTTAAATTTACTCTGTCCTGATGAGTCATCCTAGATGTTGTTGTACATAATTTTGGAGTGTTTGTTCCTCCTTGCAAAATTTTGAGGTAACAATATTGACATTCTCCTTTTAAAAATTCTTCCTCTCAGAATGAAAACTTCCCAAGAGGACTGTTTTTCTTAAAAGATTTAGACCTCAATAGAATTAAATGACTAAAAATTTCATATATTATCTAAAGGTTATACTTTTAAAATAAGAATTGCAGCATAAGACACAAAGCATTGAAGAGGAGAATCATGATATAATCTAAATTCTTTATTCCATCTTGGGTTATTATTGAAAATTCTACAAGTGGTTTTTTATTCAGCAGGTAAATAATAACATTTTAAAAGTTATTTAGCTAATGAACTCAGTTAATTCATATCAATTATCTAGTTCCCTATTTATTTAACCCTTTTAAAGTCCACAATAACAATTTTTTGGTACATAAAGCTAACAACTCTAGTAATCACCATTAGTTTAAAGCATTTTAGTCTTATAATAATATTTCAATCAACTGATAGAATTTAAACACATGCCTGATGAGGAAATTTTCACTTCAGCTTACATCGGGAATGCTTACTTTGTGTGAAAAGTGAATATTCAGATATTGACAATGAATCCAAATGACAAAACTGGATGACACTACTGATGTTGATATATTAATTAGATACAATGAAAACTATGTGATGACAATTTGCTGATCAAAAGTTCAAAGATGCTGCAAATGACACTGAAAGGAAGATTTAGCTACTCAACCTTCTGAAAGTCAAAGTCAAAGCAGAGTTATAAACTTGGGCAAAATCCAAGCCCAAAACTCAGCTTTGGTGCAACTGTTATTTTTGTAGACTTAGAGTGTTCTCCAGGGAAAAGTGTCAGGAATGGAACTGACCTTGGACTAGTTACACAAACTCTCAGATCTCAGTTTCCTCATGAATAAAACTGGAACAATAAAATGAAAAGATTGAATAAGGCTCTATAGATGAAACACTTAGCATGGGGCCTGTCCTATAGTATGCATAAATCCTGTGTGTGCTGTGCTTAGTCACTCAATCATGTTCAACTCTTTGCAAACCCATAGACTGTAGCCCACCAGATTCCTCTGTCCATGGGGATCCTCCAGGAAAGAATACTGGAGTGGGTTGCCATGCCCCCCTACAGGGGATCTTCTCTACCGAGGGATCAAACCCAGGTCTCACATTGCAGACAGATTGTTTACCATCTGAGCCACTAGGGAAGCCCAAATCCTAGTTACTGTAATTTTTGTAGTTAATTATGTTCACCATCATTAATATTAGAATCATAATATATACTTTGAGAGTTATGAAATTAGAGGTTAGCTATAAATAGCACTTGACACATTTTATGTTCATTTTATAAAAGGTATTTGATATTACCAAGGCATGCACTGAACTTTGAAAAATGCTATAAATTAAAACTTAATTGTGAATCCTTGGGAGGAAAGTTATGACTAACTTAGATAGCATATTTAAAAGCAGAGACATTACTTTGCCAACAAAGTTCCGTCTAGTTAAGGCTATGGTTTTTCCAGTGGTCATGTATGGATGTGAGAGTTGGACTGTGAAGAAAGCTGATCGCTGAAGAATTGACGTTTTTGAACTGAGATATTGGAGAAGACTCCTGAGAGTTCCTTGGACTGCAAGGAGATCCAACCAGTCCATCCTAAAGGACATCAGTCCTTTTGTTCATCAGAAGGACTGATGTTGAAGCTGAAACTCCAATACTTTGGCCACCTCATGTGAAGAGTTGACTCACTGGAAAAGACCCTGATGCTGGGAAGGATTGAGGGCAGGAGGAGAAGGAGACGACAGAGGATGAGATGGCTGGATGGCATCACCAACTCTATGGACATGGGTTTAGGTAGACTCCGGGAGTTGGTGATGGACAGAGAGGCCTGGCTTGCTGCAGTGCATGAGGTTGCAAAGAGTCGGACATGACTGAGCGACTGAACTGAACTGAATTGTGAATTCAGAGCAAATGCAACTAACAGGTATATACTCAGCTGAAATGAACATCATTTCTTTTTAATGACCCCGTGTCCTCACCTCCTTCCTCTGTATAGAGAATTCTGCACCTTAAGAGTCCCAGATAAAGTAGGTTCTGTCTCTTTTTATGGACGCTGAAAACACTGGAAAGCTGGTTTCACAGAGTTCCTGGAAGCCAATCGGGTACATCTGGAGACAGTGATGTAATGAAACCAGAACAGGAAATCTAGCTGTTTTCAGCATCAGCATCCATTTTCCAGGGGCATCAGTGTTGTCACTTCAAACTCCGGTGACCAGCGTCCCACAGCAGTGGCTTCACTTGTCCTTGTCAGAGTGAAACTGTGACAAGACTTTGCTGTGGCTCTGATGTGCAGCCTCCTTGATCATGGCTGTTTTCCAAACCTCATGCTCCAACCTTCTCAACAATTCTGTGAGGGTACCTAGTACTCTTTCAATAAACTGCTATTTTGCTTAAAATAAACAGAGTCCATTTCCATTGATTGCCAACTCAGACTGATTCAGAAATTGGTGATGGACAGTGGGGTACTAGAGGCAGTAGACCCCCAAATGTGGTGCTGGCTGAGTGGAGGTAGAGGGTGCACTCATGTGAAGAAGGGTGTCGTTAGGTGTTATGTAGTCAAAGGAGTGTGGAGGTCATTGTTATTTGTCTGCTTGGCATCTAATCCCTCCATGCATGACATTTCCTAATAGAGTTCTAATTGAGTCTAGATTTTTAGTTCAGCCCAAGCATATTTGAGGCTTCCCACTGGTAAAGAATTCGTCTACCAATGCAGGAGACAAGAGGAAAGGATTCTATACCTGGGTTGGGAAGATCACCTGGAGTAGGGAATGGCAACCCACTGCAGTATTCTTGCCTGGAAAATCCCATACAGAGGAGGAGCCCGGTGGGCTACATCCAGGGGATTGCAAGAGTTGGACATGACTGAGCACAGCACAGCAACAATGAGAATATGTGAACCAGTCTTAGTGAATGCATACCAAGCTTATCAATGGATGGTGCATGAACCCAGAGCACAGCATTTCCCCCGGCAAGTGCTGCTATTGGTCCAGGGATGAGCAGCTGTCCTGAATGGACCCAGTCAAGTGAAGGGAAAGTCTGTATAATCCATGTGGGATAGGTTCATTCTCCTTTCTAACCACCCACCTACTCCTCCTTCAGTCCACCATATTTCTTCAGTTAAGAACTATGTCTTGTAGCTTTGAAAGAAGCCCACTTAGAAACCTATGGAGAAAGAGAGTGGAGAAAAGAGCAGAGAAGTTGATCCAGAGCCATGAGGCTCTGTCTCTGAGGCTTACATCATCTCTAGTCTTCCTGTTACTTGAGATAATATGTTTTCTTATTGCCTAAGACAGTTCAGATTGAAGTTCCTCTTAGTTTCAATCAAAAGTATCCTGATGCAAAAAAACCCCACAAAATTCTGTAAAGCAATTATCCTTCAATTAAAAAAAATAAATGAAGTGGCAAAAAAAAGTTTCCTGATGCACCAACCACATAGAAATTCAAAGATTTCAGCAGGAACTTCTTTGCCTCAAAGTCGGACACAACTGAGCAACCGAACAACTGGATAAGAGAGGGTGAAGCCAGTACAAAGGACACCCAGCTGCTCAACGTGAGCTGTGATCCAGAGGTCAGAGGAAGCAAGCCTTTGGGTAGTTCACTGACAAACAGGTTTTAGTGCCATAATTTCTTTCTTGTTGAGATTTTATTATTTTAATTTTTTTCTTTTTAAAAAATTCATTTTAATTGGAGAGTAATTACAAAATTGTGATTTTTTTTATATACATCAACATGAATCGACCACAAGTACACACGTGTTCTCCCCATCCTAAACCCCCTCCCACCCCTTCCCCACCCTATCCCTCGGGGTTGTCCCAGGGCACCAGCTTTGGGTGCCCTGCTTCATTCATCAAACTTGTACTGGTCATCTATTTTACATATGGCAATGTACATGTTTCAGTGCTGTTCTCTCAAATCATCCCACCCTCATGTTCTCCCACTGAGTCCCAAAGTCTGTTCTTTACATCTGTGTCTCCTTTGCTGCCCTGCATAGGATCATCAGTACCGTCTTTTCATATTTCTGCTATCATAACTTTATATGTGGAAAAGGCATTGCTTCTCCATAGTCAGTACTGCTGTAAAACTGACTTTTTAAATGAATCTGTATTTGTCAAAAAGAATCAATTTTTGATAAAATATATTATTTAAATAATAAGTTGTAGTAGTTTCCAAGGGATGCTGTAACAAAGTACTACAAATTGGGTGGCTTAAAACAAGGGAAATTTAATCTCTCATGATCTTGACAACCAGAAGTCCAAACTCCAGGACTGTCAGCAGGGCTGTGATGTTTAATGGGCTCTAGAGGAAGATTCCTCCCTGCCTCTGCCAGCTTCTGATGGCTACAAGAACCCTTGGCTTGTAGATGCATCATTCCAACCTCTGTCTCTGTCTTCACATAACCTTCTCCTCTCCACGCGTCTGTGTCCATATCTCAATCTTATTATAAGGACATCACTGCACAGTTTCCAGGGGTTAGGCTGTCTTACAGACCACACATTTGGGCAGCATTTCTCTGAGAATGCAGCTGTATTCAAGTCATCAGTGTCTTTAACTGGAACCTAATTCTGTTATTGCAAGCTAAAATCCATCATCCTTGTACTCTGATGGGACTTCCATTGATCTGAGCACTACTTCCCAGTTCCTGGTTTTAGCCTCTTGTTTCTTCAGTCCTCTGGTATCCCTCCTCACAAGGAAACAAAGACCTTTGACTCTGAGGCTTAAATTAATTATAGAAAGTAATTATTGCATGCCATCCCTCAAAGAGCCTGATCTGCAATTGATTACATGGCAAAAAGAGGCAAGGTAGATTTTAAAAAGAGTAATCTTCTATTGGAAGTGAGGATTAAAATGGTCACTATTTAAAATTGAGCAAGAAACTCTTGGGAGAAAAAAAAAATAAATCTCTTAAAAAGTTTCATGAAATCTTGAGGAGCTCTGAGTATTAGGAAATTTTCCTGTCTCATTTGTTGAGGTAATAAAGCGTAAAGAAATGGTAAATCTGATTAGCCATGCTTGTCTAATATCAGTCTGCAGTCTAAAAGGAGAGAAAGAATATCCAAAACTTCAATCACTGTTGTTTTCTGGGTTTAATCAGTTTTTCGAAAAAGTCCTTCAAGGCTATTCAGCAAACAATGGTGGTCAGGTACTCACAAAAATTATTCAGGAACCCACGGGCCAGTGATTAAGGCATGCATTTTTTAGTATTGTTGAAAGTCATTATCTCTTCACAGTGTTAAGTTCAGATGCTTCTTGGTTGTTTGTGAACCACCCTGGTTTTCACAGACCAATGGGGGAATGCAGAAACTGTTTCCATGGTGATGAGACTTTCCTCCAAGCAACTATCCCCCGCCCACCTCCCATCTTTCTCCACCATCAGGAGTTTAGATAGGATTTCTGCAAAGAACCAGCATGGTTATGCAGCAAGAATTCTGTGGTTTTTCCAAGTGCAGCTACTGTAGGTCTCTAAGTAGTGGGTGCATCTTCCCTCCCCACCTGTGGAGATGGTCACAGAGCCATTAAAATCCAATCAGAATCTTCTCACATTCAAAATCATTCCATCAGTTATATTTTATTTAACATCTCAGTATATGAGAGACCCTTCCCCAGATCAGGGGTTGCCAACTACAGCCAGAGGCCAAATCCAGCCTGCCCTGTGTGTTTATAACTAAAGTTGTATTGGAGGCAGCCACTCATTTGTTTGTTTACTGTCTATGGCTGTTTTCACGTCCCAGTGGCAGAGCTGAGTAGTGGACAGGCATGACAAAAACAGGATAGCCCATAAACCTAAAAAACATTTTCTATCTGGTCCTCCCCAGGAAAAGTTTGTCAATTCTTATCCTAGATTACGTGGAACCAAAATCTAGTAAGGAAGCTCGCAAAGCACAAAAATGAGTACAATGTGCTACAGGAAAGATAAATGACTAAACGAAAGCTGTTAAGAATTCCTGTGTACCACCAAGGACCTGAGTGTTCTGAGAAAAATCCCTAGCAGAAGTGAGACTGAAAATATATACAAATTTTGGGTGGGAGGGGAAAGGCATGATAGACAAGGAGTAGAGAGCAAGCAGAGGATGGTAAAGAGATGCCAGCTGGTATCCTGACACCTGGGAAACTGATGGACACTGGACAGGACAATGCAGACGGGAAGGACCGCTCCCACCTGGAGCGTGAGTTCACAATGGCAGGAGGGGAGAGCTTGGAAAAGCAGGAGATGAAGCCAAGACTGTACACGCTCCTTAGAGTCAAACTAAGGAAATGGTTTTATTCCGTAAGGAATGAGTACCCACTAAACTGAAAACTGACCTGATAGAAGTTTTATTAAAAACGAATTCAAGGTGGGGGGTAAGGGGTTTGGAGGGAAGCTCTAGAGGGAGGGGATATATGTGTACTTAGAGCTGATTCACATGGTTATACAGCAGAATCACAACATTGTAAAGCAATTATTCTCCAATTAAAAATAAATTTTTTAAAAAGCTAATTCAAAAAATCAGATGACAGAAGAACTACAGAGAAAGGAAATAGAGGGAGAGAGGGTCTACTTAATATTTTTCATCTGTATCGTGTTTATTCTGAGTCAGCCACTATTCTAAGTGCTTCACAGATATTAACTCACTTACTCCTGTCACCCTATGAGATAAACACTGTCATGATTGCCACTTTATAAATGAGAAATCTGTGGCTAACTTGCTCAAAGTCCTGCTCTGAAATATTCCGAGTTAGGATCTGAATCCAGGATATCCGGTTTCCAAAGTCAGACTTCTGTAATCAGTTACAAGATCATTACAAGAGTGTAAGAATGAGAAGACAAGCATTTAATTAGACTCACTGCAAAGGCACATACGAGGTGCGCCACAATTATATTCAGTGAGTAAATGATGAACGAAAGAAGAGGGAAAAAAGGAAATGATAGGTACAAAGATCATTGGGGTGGGGGAAGTGGGAAATCAATGGCATTCAAAGTCTAATACAAAAAATTTGAAGGCAACATCAGAGATCCTTCTTAGTTCCCTTAAGGATGGCCAAAAGGATGATGGAAATGACACAAAAACTAAAACAGAAAGTCAGCCCTGGGGATGAAGTGGTAAATTCAATCTGAGACAAGCAGATGATGGATTTGATGAGATGGCAGAGCATTCAAGTGGCAACGCCAGCAAGCTCTTGGAGGTGTAGCATCCAAAGCCAAGAGAAAGCCCAACTCAGAACAAGGCTCGGTGGTTGGGCAGCACAGAAGTAATGGAAGGGACAGGATATCTCTCTCACATGGATGGGAAAAAATGAAGTGATCCTCACTCATGACATGCACAATAAATAAAACAAAGAAAACCATTAGATGATGGCAAGGTGCAAAATTGGCTTAGAGAAAAGAATGTGGAGTGAAAAGAGCTGGCTCTAGAGGAAACTGAGAAACAGAGGAGAGTATCTATCATTTAGCGTCTCCTGTAAGCCTGGGTTCTGACACTGCCTTCAGTAGTCACAGTGAGGCTGAATGAGGGGTGGTGTAACTCCCCTGGAGAGCAGGGGAGCCAGAGTTAGAGGGGAGAGATGACATACAGGACTCAAGCCAGGGTGTAAGCCCTGGTCTGCCACCTCCAAGTACTCATTCACTGCCAAAGGGTCCTTGTGGTGTGTTTCCCAAAGTTTTCTCAGATGCTCAGCATCATCTGGTACTGCACTTTGCATGATCCTGCAGACTGCTCCATGATCCTTGCATCACGTGAGAGGATGCATCACTAGTAACCACTTCATGAGCCACTCCCTTCATGGGATGTGATCACTAAAATACTAATTTCAGACCAGTTGGGGGAAATTTGGAGGGGTGCTGAAGCCTTCCTAGCCTTTGAAAATCCACATGATGATTTTTCCCTACTGTGCTAACGTCTGGCTTATGCACTGTTGGCTCCCCACTGAGGGACAGTCTCAGACACTGAGGATTCATCCAGAGCTTTGCCTCTGGAAAATGATGAGTCCCATGAATCTCTCTCCAGACCCTCAGTGTTTAGTATAAAGACCTACTTTATGAGGAACAACAAAGATATTATATAATGCATTAGTTATATAATATCTTTGTTGTTCCAATGCATTAGTTTAGAACTGGACATGGAACAGGCTGGTTCCAAATAGGAAAAGGAGTATTACATCAAGGCTATATATTGTCACCCTGCTTATTTAACTTATGTGCAGAGTACATCATGAGAAATGCTGGGCTGGAGGAAGCACAAGCTGGAATCAAGATTGCCGGGAGAAATATCAATAACCTCAGATATGCAGATGATACCACCCTTATGGCAGAAAGTGAAGAACTAAAGAGCCTCTTGATGAAAGTGAAAGAGGAGAGTGAAAAAGTTGGCTTAAAGCTCAACATTCAGAAAACTAAGATCATGGCATTCAATCCCATCACTTCATGGCAAATAGATGGGGAAACAATGGAAACAGTGGCTGACTTTATTTTTCTGGGCTCCAGAATCACTGCAGATGGTGATTGCAGCCATGAAATTAAAAGATGCTTACTCATTGAAATGAAAGTTATGACCAACCTAGATAGCATGTTAAAAAGCAGAGACATTACTTTGCCAACAAAGGTCCATCTAGTCAAGGCTGTGGTTTTTCCAGTGGTCATGTATGGATATAAGAGTTAGACTACAAAGAAAGCTGAGTGCCAAAGAATTGATGCTTTTGAACTGTGGCATTGCAGAAGACTCTTGAGAGTCCCTTGGCCTGCAAGGAGATCCAACCAGTCCATACTAAAGGAGATCAGTCCTGGGTATTCATTGGAAGGACTGATGTTGAAGCTGAAACTCTAATACTTTGGCCACCTCATGCGAAGAACTGACTCATTTGAAAATACCCTGATGCTGGGAAAGATTGAAAGCAGGAGGAGAAAGGGACGACAGAGGATGAGATGGTTGGATGGCATCACTGACTCAATGGACATGGGTTTTGGGTGGACTCTGGGAGTTGGTGTTGGACAGGGAGGCCTGGTGTACTGCAGTTCATGGGGTCGCAAAGAATTGGAAACAATAGAGCGACTGTACTGAACTGAATGCATTAGTTTGCTTTCATATATAAACAAAACAACATTATATACAATAAAGACCAAAAAGGAATGAGCTATCTTGTAATCAGCACTCTCTCTTCATTGACCTTGTTTACATCAACCCACTCTGGTCGGTTGCCTAGAGAATCCCAGTGGATACAGGAGCCTGGCAGGCTACAGTCCATGGGGTCACAAAGAGTCAGACATGACTGAGTGCCTAAGCGCGTGCGCACACACACACACACACACACACACATCCAGCATAGCAACAAAATTTCTGTTTAAATTCCATATTAAAAGTACTTTGTAATTACATGAATTCTCTTAAATGCATCTATTCTAACTCTTCCCTTTTTCTCTCAGCTCAGACAACCAATCTCAAAAACTCTTGGAACAAATTCTCTCTTTGATATTCTGATTCTGTAATGGAGTTCCATTGACTTGTTATATATCTCAAATAACAAGATTTCTTCACACAAATATCATGATAGACAAAGCCAAGGGAAGAATGAAGGAAAACCTATTCAGGGGTAAGACTAAAAGTCTACAAGCCTAGCAATGGCTAAATACAAGTCCTGTGTCCACAGACACTCATGTTAATATTATGTAGCTTATTCCCTCTACTAGCAAATGGAACTGAGGATCAGGAAATGTTTCAAGCAAGCAGCTCAAGGCTTCAGATGCAGAACGGGTCTCTGATATCTCTTAAAATGTCACCCCTTTGCAAGTGTGGACAAAGGGATTGCACTCTGCAAAATTGCAAAACACATCTGGGTTGGCATTTCTTGAACCTAATTATCCTCCATATGAAACATCTAGCAGAAAGCAGAAGTGTTATCTAACCCTGTTAGGAGATATGATTCTAGTATATCTAAGACATGACTGCAGCCACAGAGCTAAAAGCCTCTCAGTACAACACTTAAGAATTGTTAATGCATTTCCCTTTATTCACTGTGATAACATTCACATTATATAAAACATACTCTTTTAACCATATTTAACTGTAGAGTTCGGTGGCACTAAGTACATTCCCACTGCTGTGCAACTCTCACCATCATCCACCTCCTGAATTTTTCACCTTCCTAAAGTGAAACTCTGTCCCCGTTGGTGAGATGGCCTGTCTTTTGCAAAAGCCTTGCTGGGTAATGGCAGCTGCGCTAAATGAAGTGGGCTGATGGGGACGGAGGTGGGGACACCAGACTGAGTGAGAACATCATGAAAACAGTTGTGAGCCTATGGCAGGACCCTCATATCTCTACCTACCATATCAGGACTTCAAATCAATGTTAATTCTGGATTATATACTCAAGTTGCTAGTCTTTTCTCCCCCTTTGAAAAAGGGATAGTAACTTAGTAGTACATGACCCCCTTTCTTTCCTCAATGATTGCTTCACATCCTAAACCCAGCATTCACTGGAAGCTCCTCTACTCTTCCTAGAAGACAATTCAACACACTTCTCCTTGGGGAGCTGTCTCTAACACCCCAGGGAAGTAGCACTCTACTTCCATCTAGGTTCCCATAGTACTGTAGAGTCTCTTATCATTCTCACTGCTCTGCCAGCCTAGATGAGCTTGTCTTCACTTCTAAACAGGGAGCTCCTTGGGGCCAGCATCTGTATCCTCATTATCCAGGACAGTGTACAGGTAGTGGGCATGTCCCCAGACATTCTCCAAGCCCTGAGGACCAACAACCACTCTCTCCTCCTGTATGGGCTTAACCAGTGTCCCCCCACAACCTCAGAATGTGACCTGACTTGGAAATAGGCTCTTTGTGTGCTGAGTCCTAAGTAACTTCATCTGGTCCAACTCTGCAACTCTATGGACTGTAGCCCACCAGGCTCCTCTGTCCATGGGATTCTCCAGGCAGGAATCCTGGAGTGGGTTGCCATGCCCTCCTCCAGGGGATCTTCCCAACCCAGGGACTGTACCCACATCTCTTATGTCTCCTGTATTGGCACGCAGGTTCTTTAGGGTCTTTGCAGATGTACTTAATGTGTGGTGTGAGATGGAATATTATTGGGGTAGGATGGGCCCTAAATCCAACAGTGTGCCCATATAAGAGACAGAAAAGGACAAACAGAGGGACATATGGGAAAGAAGACCCTGTGAAGACAGAAGCAGGAGTGATGTAGCCACAAGCCAAGGAACACTAGGAGCCACCAGAAGCTGGAAGGGGGTAAGGATTCTCCCCAGAGCCTTCAGAGGGAGTGTGACCCTGGAAACACTTTGATTCTGGACTTCTGGTCTCCAGGACTGTGAGGGAACACATTTCTGTTGTGTTAAAACACCAAGTTGGTGGCAATTTGTTACAGCAGCTCTAAGAAACTTATGTTTTCTTTCTCTAGCCTGGCTTCCCACCAGTCTGTATGGTTTCAGATTCTGGGTGGCTGTGCTGAAACCTCAAGACTCTGCTCTCCCCTGCCTCACCCCCAGGCTCTCCCAGTGCTGGGTACAAATCTAAGCTGGACAACAAGGTTCCTTTGCTGGAAGTTAGGGGAATAATAACATATAAATGGTCTTTCCACCGCTTCTAGCTCAGTCAAATTTCTGCCCAAAAGTCATCACCTCATGAACACATTCCCCAACATCCTGTCTAGTATTCTTCTCATGACTCTAGATGCATTGTTCATGTTATTTTTCTTTGTAGCCCTGATTTCTACCTGACATTTTATTTATGTACTTGTTTCTTGTTTTTGTTCCTCTGGCTTCCCTCATAAGAGTGTAGCCCCCGGGAAAGCAAAGACAAGGTCTACTTGGTTTACTGCTGTATTTCCTGCCCTTGGACTCAGCTTTACACACTGTGAGACACATGAGGCTGATCTGAACAGATAAATCCAGGTGGGAGTTGAAGAATCCAAGTCTCCTGTCCCTCAGAGCCCCAGGCCCTGTTTCAGTCCTTCCTGAGGCCAGATCTTATTTCTGTCTTTGACTTCTGGTGAACATTCTGACAAAATGTGCTCTTCCAAACTTAAATTATTGGTTTGTGTTTCTTATATCTACACAAGAAACCAAAGAGATGTAGATACTACACAATGACACTTGGTAAGAGCTTTAGCATCTCAGAGGAGTAAATAACAGAATGGGAAACAGAATAAATTAATGTATAAATTAACTAGTTACATCAAAACTGACTCCTAACCAGGCTAGTCTTATGAATAATTAAGGTAATTTGAAAATTATAGGGTGTATTCACTACCTTCTGAATTTATCTTACCACCAAATAGAGTGTCTAAAGATTCTGTCACTAGGGATTTTAGAAACCCTCCAGTCAAATATATATATGTACCTAGAAAGAGCAAAACTTTAGCTAGTGATTATTTTAATAGATCTCAGGGAGCTAGACTTTCCTGAATGATGTATAAACTAGTCACCTTGTTGAAGGACAAAGGGAGAAATCACAGACATGGGGAATGGCAGGAGAGCAAAGATGAATTTCAACTACTTTTCTAGGCTGGAGCTGGTCTTGTACTCCTGGGAATTATTAATTTCATATCCATGGAAGAATGACTGTATTGATGGCCCAATGAACAGCCGCTCTGGATCATGCTTTTACATGGTGATTCTACAACTCCAGGTTGCATCTGTTTCTACACTGCAGGTTGGGTCTCTTTCTCCACTGCTTGAATCTGAGCTGTCCTGTGATTTGTTTTGGCCAAAATAAAAACATGGCAGGTATGATGATCCATATCATACCTGGATCTCAAGAGGTCCATTTGATTCCACTGTTTCTTGGAAACCTACGACTTCCAGGAAAACAAGCCCAGCACACCCTGCTGGGAAATGAGACCCGTGACTCTGTACTCCCTACCCCACCCTTTCAACTATAGCTGAGCAGCAGACATATCAATGAACCCATCCTGAACCAGCCAGCTCCCAACTGAACTCCTAGCTTTTCACAGATACATGATAGAGTCCAGCCAAGCTAAGGCCATACTGACCCTACTCAAGAGCAATCAAATGTTCTTTGTTCTCCTCTTTGGAGGTTTGGAGTAGCTTGTTACACAGTAATAGCTGAGTGACAAAATCTCAGTCTACTCTGGAAATCCCATATCTGAAAATATGCTATTTTCTGAAACCATCTGAAGTTTTAGATTCTGGTGCCATCTTCTCTAAAAGAATGTATACTTGATGATTGAGTTTTCCAGGTTGGTCTCCCAACTCCTACTTACTCTTCCACAGCACAACACCACCAGGTGTGACTATTTTTCCTGCTGGGATTTCAGGAATGCATCTCCCTTTACTGTAGATTCGGCACTGTGCCTAACACACTACTGAATGTGTGAGCAAGCTCCCAATCCTGTTTCCTTGACTCCTTTTGAATTAGAACAAACTTGTCAGGTGCCTAGTCCATAAACTTTCAGATAAATAATCCTGCCTCTGTAGCTCAGGTACTCCTCAGGGGCTTGCTGTAGGAAACCATTCAGAGCATGCCTCTTCTCATCATCAATGGAGAATGAGATAACAAGCATGCAGGAAACAACAGGAAAATAAATGCAGTACACGAGGCTTTGAAAGTATGGGATTGATGGAGATTGTCTTCATTGCATCTCAGGACTCTATATGTCCCACTCAATGTCACCAATTACTTTTACCAAAAGAAAAGTTCTGTCCCCAAATGTATTGGATACCCTTTTGGACGATGTACATTTCTTGTCCCCTTGTCATCTCCTAATAAGATTAATGAAATAAGATAATGTATTCAAAGGACATAGCACAATGCCTGGCACAGGATTAAAAGCTTGGTGAATTATGTTGTCATCATTTGTATAAGAGAAATAGTCATGCATCAAACTTCTGGTATCTTAAGGATTAATCAGAATGGAAAAAAAAAGAAAAAGAAAACCCAGTCCATCCCACACTAACCCTTGCCCTCAGCTCATTGTAGAAGCAGATTAGCAGCCCACTTCACAGGCAGTAGGTTGTCAGAAAACACAAAGGCCTGGACACAGTCCTGGAAAAGGAGCAAAATGTAAAGAGACATTTTCTCAAATCCATGGAAACTAGAGACTTACATAAACCTCATTATACAATTTGCCATTGCTACAGATTCATATACTATTTTCAGCTTTGTTTTGCTTCTACATTTTAAAAGAAGCCATCTTGCATCTGCCAAAATATGAGTTGAGGCAGCCACACACCTGCCACCTTCCCCTGAGCGCATGCACTAGCAGGTCTGTCACTGTTCTGTACACTCGCAATCCCTTTCTAGGGCTTACGGCTCACACTGCTGGGTGAGTGATGGTGTGATAGTGACACCTTCCCCCTGGACCTAATTTCAACCAGGGCATTAAAAATGGAAAACCATCATTCACATGTCATTGAATCTCTGCAGGGGAGAGGGTCAGAATGTGGCAGTTCTAATGGTACAGAGCAAAAATACTTTTACTTCCCAGATCTTCATGAATAGAAACTGCAATTACATCTCTATGTTGACAATAAGATCAAAGATGAGCTGGGAAATGGTAGATGTGTGGCCGGACTTTTTGTTACTAGAGATCTTAGACTATAACCCACTCTGTACCCCAGCCCCCACGTACCACGTAACGTAAGTCTAAGGATCTCTTTTCAGGTCTCTCCATCCAACTCTCCACGGAGCCAGTTTAGCCTTCACTTTCAGGGGCTGGGTTTTGACAGCAGCATGTTGCAGTTGCTTCACAGTCAATGGCAGTGACTCTCTTTCCACCTCTGCATTCAGTGTGCTCTATGGGCATGTAGGTGACTTCAAATCCACCACGGTGGTAATATTTACACCGCAGAAAATGACCAAAGCTACAAACTAGATCTTTTTTTCCTCTTTCTTTTTTTAAAGATAGCTGCCTGTTAAACATTTATTATCAGCCTAGCACTGGTTTTAAGAAAAATGTGTGGGAGCAATCATCATGAGGGTACCAGATGCTTAAACAGAAGAAGGAATTGATGGTGTTAGAAATGGGAAATGGCAGGGGGAAAGGATTTAAGAAAAGAGGCCCCAGGGCAAATACCACCACCTACTTCACCATTTCTCTGGAACTTGGTAAAGCCCCACCCCAGACTATAGGACAACCCCATCCCTATACTCACCTGGCACATATATTCATGTATACTCAGGAATTTCAACCTGAAATTCCTTATTAACCATCACCAAAAGCACTCATAAAAGTCATAGATTGTACTCTCTGAAGCTGTACAGATATAACTTGTATTTCACACATTAAACAATCTTTCCAGAAAGTAGTACCTTATACTTGCAAACTGCTTTGAAATTTTTATTTTAAAAATTTTTACAAAGATATATCAGTACTTAATTTTTATTTCTTTTCCTGTAAAGTATAAGGAAACTAGTCATATTTGTGTCAGACTGCTAGTTTTTAAGTAGAAACCCAATGCCTGCCTGTATTTTGTTTGGCTGCTAAATTAATTAAATCCTTGAGACAGTGAAAAGCAATAAACTGCTTATAGCAAATCAGTTACTTCATGCTTTTCACTACTTGAACTGTGAAGGGCAACCTAATCTCTACTTGAGATGACAGGTATGACTCCTAAATTATTTATTTTTCTTCCTTTGTTTACGAGAAAGAAAAGCTTCTATTGCACTGCAAAAGTAGGAAATGAGAACCACAGGAAATTATATGTCTGAGATGTTAATATTTGTGCAAAGTTGGGCTCTCAATCAAATCTTATCTACAGACCTAAAAGAGTCAAACAGGATACATGGTACACACTTATTCTGAAAATCTTTGAGTCAGATTTCAAATAAACTATGGGAGGAGAAAATACTAA
This sequence comes from Antilocapra americana, assembly GCA_007570785.1. Taxonomy (NCBI): domain Eukaryota; kingdom Metazoa; phylum Chordata; class Mammalia; order Artiodactyla; family Antilocapridae; genus Antilocapra; species Antilocapra americana. The sequence continues at coordinate 63,750,869 of ML662442.1, forward strand.
ATAAACTTTGGACTAATGAAATATTTATCTGGCATACCCATGGAAACTTCTGCAGAGACTTCCAACCAAAGCCCACGGACTCTGGTGCTCAGTAACAGTTTTGTCTGCTCTGGTTCCTCCCATCTTAAATTAAAAAACAACAAAAAAGCACAGCTACCTTGAGCTGTTTTGAGGACTCTCTCGGGTTCTGTCACATTTCCCTGCTCTCTTTCACTCTTCATCCCACTCCAGTCAGGCTTCAGTGCCTTTACTCCCCTGAAACCACTCTTGTCAAGGTCACTGAGAGTCTCAGGGTCACTTGGCCATGACCATCTGAACAAGTCTCTTAACAGGAGTAGTTCTTGGGAAAACACCTTACTCTAAAGCACTTTATTCTCTTAGCTTTAATGATTCCTTTACTCCTACTTCACTAGCTTCTCCTTCCCACACTCTTTGCTGGCTGCTCCTCTTGGCGAGGCTCACACTCTAATGGTTAATATGGCTGAGCGATTCTGCCTCCTCTGCTCATCTCAATCTCCATCTCTTCCAGGCTGATGTCACTAGAGACCAACATCTTTCAATGATATCTACATGCAGGTGACTTCCCACTGTGAAGTCAACCCAGCTCCAACCCTGGCTCCCACATTTCCATACTGTGCTGGGCCTGCAAATTACGTAGTCAGCCCTGTGCTCAATGCAGGATCACTGAACTCACCAATGAGAGAAGGAATAAGGATGCTTTTGAACTGTGGTGTTGGAGAAGACTCTTGAGAGTCCCTTGGACTGCAAGGAGATCCAATCAGTCCATCCTAAAGAAAATCAGTCCTGGATATTCATTGGAAGGACTGACATTGAAGCTGAAACTCTAATATTTTGACCACCTGATGCGAAGAGCTGACTCATTTGAAAAGACCCTGATGTTGGGAAAGATTTAAGGCAGGAGAAGAAGGTGATGACAGAGGATGAAATGGTTGGATGATATCACCAACCCAATGGACATGAGTTTGGGTAAACTCTGGGAGTTGGTGATGGACAGGGAGGCCTGGTGTGCTGAAGTTCATGGGATTGCAGAGTCAGACATGACTGAGCGAATGAACTGAACTGAATGTCTTTATGCGGCATTTTATGTCTATAACTTTCACAGGGGAACATTTGTTAACTTCACAGATTTCTCTAATATGCAGATTAACAAGGAGATAAAGACCTTTAGCAGCAAATCACAACAATTTCCCAGGGAAAATTTCATTGTATTAAACCAGCAATTCAAAAACCAGTGTATAATTCCATATGCTATTTTAACCTTTAGAATTTTGTCACAAACCATTACTATGCTTCTCAGAAAATAGAAGGCAGGTAAACTAACTAGTGATAATAACTGGGATTGATCTTCCTTTACAATTTACTTTTTGGTTCCAATGAGTACTTTTAGTATTCATCCCTTAATTCATCTGCCCTTAAAATGGACATAAGTAATTCCTTCTATTTTAAGATATAATAAAAAACAGTAGATTTCATGCCTCTGATTGATGAGGAATTTTCTGAAGCTTTAGGTTTGCGTCTATGGACAATGGCCTATTGTTAAAGCCACCCATCAGTCATCACCTGCCTTTATCAAACTTCTTTACTAATTTCACACTCTTCTTTATATTAAATGTTAGAAATTCTGATTTGAATAACAGACTTTGCTTTGTAATTGTAATTTTCTTCCATCTTTACACTTACTATGATGATTCAATAGTACCCATTTCTCTATTGCCCTTTTTAAGATTATTATTATTACTATTAGTAATAGTATTACTATTGCTGTCTCCTTTCTTCCTGTGTCCTAGAACTATAGGCCAGGGAAAGACGAGTTAGTAAGACTTTTAGTGTCTAGTCTTGACTATGTTATTAATCAGTCATGTAAGCTTAGTATATAGAATTGTAAGTACTTTTAAATGAAGAAATGGATGTGTATGGGGTTAAATGAATTTGCCCAATAGAAAACACTAAAGGAACAAAGCACACTGAGGGCATTGTTATTTTCATCCTCATTCTAGAAATCAATCCACTATGGCTTTCATTTCCAAACTTTTTAAGTAATAAAATCTGTAGCATTCCTAAATGCAAGTAGGATCTCATTTTCCAAGTTTACCAAATAACAGGGCTTCAAACTTCTCTCCTCTCAAGACCTATCTACAAAAATCTCCTCTCATGAGATCTCTTCCATTGCCAGATGTGGAGATTAGCCCTTGGATTTAAGGTATCTGCATGATTACTAGTGAAGAATCCTCCCTTTTTTTCCAGCAAGTCATCCAAAGCTGATAAGAGTCCTCAGACAGCGCGTTCTGTTTGAAGACTTCATAAGACTGAAATTGCAGATGAGCTGGGTACATGATTGGACAAGTGTGTTAAAGAGTGCCCATGGATGCACCTGATAAAACTTGTATTTCACACATTAAATAATCTTTCCAGCTAACCTCTAGCTCAATCTGCCCCCTTCCCTCAGTATGTATTATGCTCCTCCAATACATCAGGCTCCCTTCTTCCCTCTTCTGTTCTCACCTCTTCGGTATTTTGAAGGAAAACTGATGCTCTGGCTTTGAGGAGATGCACAGAAAGTACAAAATTTAACTGGGATGAGACCAAGCTACCTCTGGGAAAATTCTACCATCCCCTTACCTCCCTTTCCCCAACTCCTTTTTCCTTCTAGAGAAAAGCCCTCCCCATCTCTTGGAGCCCAGTGAAAGTTATGCTGCCTCTGGCTGCCCTCTGAGCTTCCCGCCCATTGTATTAAAGTGCCATTCTTTCTATACTTCCCACCATTGAACATTCCAGATTACATTCCCTGAATCTTAGATAGCAGAAAAAAAATGAATTTAATTATATTGATCCACATCCTTCGTTTATCATTCAGCTTGCATTTTTAGGGCTATCTCATGACTGGATCTCATTCAACCTGCATGTCTTTCACATATGTCAGATTTTGAATGGTTTAATGACACAGGAAGATGAGTGTAAGTTATATTTACAAGCTACCTAAGGAGATATATGGAGTTGTCCAATTTCCAAGTGTTGCCAACTCAAATGATTTTCAGTTGGTAAAATGTTAACCTGTGTTGTATGTAGGTGATAGAAAAAGGAGAGAGGAGCTAATGGTGAAAAAGAGAAATTCACCTAAATCTTACCCTTTAGGCTACTCTCATTGTACCTATAAAGATCCAGGGACGATGGAGGGAAAAGTGTTGATAAACTGATTTCCTTCCCCAACAGAGGGATCAGAGTTTCATAAAGAATCAGCCTGTCAATGCAGGATACACAAGAGACACAGGTTCGATCCCTGGGTTGGGAAGATCCCCTGGAGTAGGAAATGGCAACCTGCTCCAGTATTCTTACCTAGAGAATCCCATGAACAGAGAAGCCTGGCAAGCTACAGTCCATTGGGTCAAAAAGAGTTGGACATGACTGACTGACTGAGCACAGCAGAGCACACAAAATTCCCCTTAAGCCAATAACCACTTTGCTACTTTAACTGAGAGACAGCCCTAGAGTCAATGATGGGAGTAAGATGGCCTAGGTAGCTGATTTAGAGGAATTCTTTGTACCACAGTAGCTGGATCATTCTCATTTTTGTGTCCTCAGCAGGACCGAGACAGTGCATTATGTATAAAATCGATCACTGATGAATTGGTTCTCTACCGGAGGAACTAGTTAGGTGTAATCGGCTGCTCTATAGTCTGATACCCATAGTGCAGTCCATCATAGTCTCAAGTGCAATGCTTTTGCCCCTCAACTGAAAGGAGACAATTTTCATTACAGGAGGATGTGTACCACTCTACCTTATAGTGTATTAGGCTCTGCCCTGGACCAGCTACCAATGACTGGGAGAAAAAGCATCACCTCTAATCAAAATGCATAAAAACCACAGCACCTGGGACTCTTGATTATGGCCCCAGAGCATGTTCAGCATTTCTTCAGGTCCCCTTTCTTTTTATTCTGCAGCCCCCACATATATCCAGGTTTGGTGCTGTAAAAGGAAAAAAAATTTAGTCATTTCCACAAATACATTTGCATTGATGTGGAAGTTACTTGCAGCTCAGTCATGACTATGGATATGATGCATTTTCTATAAGTTATATTTGATTACAACACTAAACCCCTTTCACATTTTCTCAGTCTCATAATGTATTGATTATCTATCACTATTTTTTATTTCAAGGAGATATTGGCTTATACCCAATTAAGAATGTAATATCTCCTCTTTTAGAGAATAATCTATAGAGCAGCAGTAGTAACATTCGAAAACGGTCAGAAAAGAAGTGCTTTTGAAGAACAAAATAGAAAAAAGAAAAGGTGTGCTGGTTAAGAGCAATTTTATGTTTATTCTTAAATGTTTGTATTAGCACTTGCCACCATCTGTCAACAAACTGGTTATCTGAAAAATCTGAAAAAAGAGGCTAAGAAAATGCAATTGTGATGATGCCAAATATAGCCATCTTCGTATTTTAGACAATACCATTTAGATCACATTCATGTGTATTTTCATTTACTCCTGATCTGCCAGATTCTACTAAAGTAGTACTGAACTATTCAGTCAGATGAAAATAAGAATTTCTATATCATATTAAGCAAAATAAGGTATTGACGTTTTTGTTGCTTTTTATAGTGACCTCCTTGTACCTTCAAATAGAAAATGACCTTAACAGAAAAAAATGTCTTTAGTCAAAGTAAAAACTTCAAGGGTGGGATGATATGGGAGAATGGCATTGAAACATGTTAATTATCATATGTGAAATCAATCAACAGCCCAGGATTGATGCTCGGGGCTGGTGCACCGAGATTTCCCAGTGGGAGGGAATCGGGAGGGAGGAGGGAGGGGGGTTCTGGAGGGGGAGCATATGTAAACCCATGGCGGTTTCATGTCATTGTATAGCAAAACCAACACAATAAAGTAAAGAAAATTTTAAAAAAATAAATAAAAAAAGAATAAACCACACACACAAAAAAAACCTTCACAGGTTATTTTGGTAATCTTGGAGAGGAAATGTTATCCTAAAACATGATATAATAAGTATTCTGACTGTGGATTTTACTCTGAACTTTTGATCAAGCGGCATTGCCTGAGTAACAGGCTGTCAAAGAGAAAGAGAAGAGAAACGACTGGAGTAATTTCCTATGCTTCAATAATCTCAAGAGTAATGGGAATACCCACATGATTGCAACAGAACCCCCAAGTCATCAAGGCTAGGTTATGAGGTTTCTATCTTCTTCTTCCTTTGCAGCATTTTGATAATGCAAAACATTCTGAATTTCAGAATCTGAACTCTTAATTCACCATCTAAACAAATGAAAACATTTACTGTGAAACTTAGGAAAGTCTAAGCACTCACTTTGCATCGGGTCTTCTATCTAAGTATATTCTCTCTTAACAGTGTGCTTTTGTAAATGTGGATTAGGCATCTAAAAATTATAATATAATGTCAAGATATTGCTATCAAAATAGAATAAGGATTAAGGTTTTAAGATCTACTACTGCTAGGAATAAATAGATGTGGAGAAAATCACTAGACCATTCAGTTATGACCTAAATCAAATCCCTTATGACTATACAGTGGAAGTGAGAAATAGATTTAAAGGACTAGATCTGATAGACAGAGTGCCTGATAACTATGGATGGAGGTTCATGACAGGTACAGGAGACAGGAATCAAGACCATCTTCAAGAAAAAGATGCAAAAAAGCAAGATGGCTGTCTGAGGAGGCCTTACAAATAGCTGTGAAAAGAAGGGAAGTGAAAAGCAAAGGAGAAAAGGAAAGATATACTCATTTGAATGCAGAATTCCAGAGAAAAGCAAGGAGAGATAAGAAAGCCTTCCTCAGTGATCAATGCAAAGAAATAGAGGAAAACAACAACAACAGAATGGAAAAGACTAGAGACCTTTTCAGGAAAATTATAGATACCAAGGTAACATTTTATGCAAAGATGGGCTCAATAAAAGACAGAAATGGTAGGGACCTAACAGAAGCAGAGGGCTTCCCTGATGGATCAGAGGGTAAAGCATCTGTCTGCAATGCAGGAGACCCAAGTTCGATCCCTGGGTCAGGAAGATTCCCTGGAAAAGGAAATGGCAACTCATTCCAGTACTCCTGCCAGGAAAATTCCATGTACTAAGGAGCCTGGTAGACTACAGTACATGGGGTTGCAAAGAGTAGGACACGACTGAGCAACTTCACTTTCACTTAACAGAAGCAGAAGATATTAAGAAGAGGTGGCAAGAATACACAGAAGAACTGTACAAAAAAGATCTTCATGACTCAGATAATCACGATGGGGTGATCACTCACCTAGAGCCAGACATCCTGGAATGTGAAGTCAAGTGGGCCTTAGGAAGCATCACTACAAACAAAGCTAGTGGAGGTGATGGAATTCCAGTTGAGCTATTTCAAATCTTGAAAGATGATGCTGTAAAAGTGCTGCACTCAATATGCCAGCAAATTTGGAAAATTCAGCAATGGCCACAGGAATGGAAAAGGTCAGTTTTCATTCCAATCCCAAAGAAAGGCAATGCCAAAGAATGCTCAAACAACCACACAATTGTACTCATCTCACACACTAGAAAAGTAATGCTTAAAATTCTCCAAGCCAGGCTTCAGCTATACATGAACTGTGAACTTCCAGATGTCCTAGCTGGTCTTAGAAAATGCAGAGGAACAGAGATCAAATTGCCAACATCCAACGGATCACTGAGAAAGCAAGAGAGTTCCAGAAAACATCTATTTCTGCTTTATTGACTATGCCAAAGCCTTTGACTGTGTGGATCACAATAAACTGTGTAAAATTCTGACAGTTGGGAACATCAGACCACCTGACCTGTCTCTTGAGAATGTATGCAGGTCAGGAAGCATCAGTTAGAACTGGACGTGGAACAACAGACTGGTTCCAAATAGGAAAAGGAGTATGTCAAGGCTGAATATTGTCACCCTGCTTATTTAACTTATATGCAGAGTACATCATGAGAAATGCTGGGCTGGCTGGAGCACAAGCTGGAATCAAGACTGCTGGGGGAAATATCAAAAACCTCAGATATGCAGATTACACCACCTTTATGGAAGAAAGGGAAGAAGAACTAAAGAGCTTCTTGATGAAAGTGAAAGAGGAGAGTGAAAAAGTTGGCTTAAAGCTCAACATTCAGAAAACTAAGATTATGGCATCCCGTTCCATCACTTCATGGCAGATAGATGGGGAAACAGTGAAAACAGTGGCTGACTTTATTTTTCTGGGCTCCAAAATCACTGCAGATGGTGATTGCAGCCATGAAATTAAAAGAAGGTTACTCCTTGGAAGGAAAGTTATGACAAACCTAGAGAGGATATTGAAAAGCAGAGACATTACTTTGTCAACAAAGGTCTGTCTAGTCAAGGCTATGGTTTTTCCAGTGGTCATGTATGCATGTGAGAGTTGGACTATAAAGAAGGCTGAGCATCGAAGAATTGATGCTTTTGAACTTTGGTGTTAGAGAAGACTCTTGAGAGTCCCTTGGACTGCAAGGAGATCCAACCAGTCTATCCTAAAGGAAATCAGACCTGAATATTTATTAGAAGGACTGATGTTGAAGCTGAAACTCCAATACTTTGGCCACCTGATGCAAAGAGCTGACTCATTTGAAAAGACCTTGATGCTGCGAAAGATTGAGGGCAGGAGAAAAAGGGGACGACAGAGGATGAGATGGATGGCATCACTGACTCGGTAGACATGGGTTTGGGTGGACTCTGGGAGTTGGTGATGGACAAGGAGGCCTGGCGTGCTGTGGTTCATGGGGTTGCAAAGAGTCTGACATGACTGAGCGACTGAAATGAACTGAACTGAATATTTTTAAAGATTCTCTCACCCCTCCCTTTCAAAGCTCTCTAACCAGTAATAACTATTACAACACAAAATAGCTCAAGAGAAAATTTTGAGATAGGTGGCATATCAGCTACAGAAATAATAAGGCTAGATAAACTATGCTCATGTACAAACTAGAACAATCAATCAATCAGCAAACGACTGAGTATCTTTGAGCAAAATACTGCTCTCAATGCTGTGAGGCCATTCAATATTAAATGCTGGCAAAGAAAAAAATAATCAGTCAATCTAAGAAAGAAATGGAAAATTTTACTTGAGTCAGATTGAGGATTTTAACCCAGGAACAGCCTCTCAGCATGCTCTGAGAACTGTTCCACTCATTAGAGGTCAAAGCACAGTTATATAAGGTTTTGAGACTGAGGGTTATACTTTAAATGACGTATTATTGACAATTTCACAATCCAGATCTATGCAAGCAAAGCAAGTAATGAGTCATGGACCATCATGATCCCTCACAAGACAAAAAAGGAAGGTTATCGCCTAAAGTTGTCTGGTTGGTCCTGGAAGAATGTTGCTTTTCATATTTGAGCATGTATTTCTGCCGATGGCGAGGTTTGTTCCATGCATAAAGCAAATACATAATGCACGGTAGAGGGCAGAGAGGAAGCCAAAGGGCAGAGAAAATGTTTTCCGTTTACATTTCTTTTGACTTGCCTTAGAATATGAATTTTTATTTCATCAATATAATTCATAACTGAATTAAGCCCTCCAAGGCTTGTAAATTCTATATTGGTGATAAGAGATTCAGTTTATAAAATAAATTCAGAAAACGGAGAAGCTGTATTGATGTTTATCTAGTTTCATCAGACCTGGATATCTCACCTAACCAAGAAGGGTAATAATGCCTGTTCCAGGGATCATCGAGAGAATTATGTCAGATAAATGCCTCTAAAATGCCCAGGGCAGTCCCTGTCACTTAATCGACTTCCACTAAATGACAGTAGTGGCGACCGGTGTCGCTGTCAGTCTTCTTGCTGCTGCTGATGTTAGTGAAGAGAGCATACGTAGAGGGCAGTCAGGAACCTTCTGCTTTATACACGATTGGATTCAACGGACAGATTCTGCTTGAATTCCAAATAAATGGGAAGATTCGTGTGTCCTGAGGTCCTTCGGGAAAAGACGGTGAGGGCTGAGAACCTAGGAAATACCATCTGTGACCTCCTTCTAGGTTTGCCCTTCAGAGAGACCACACTCCCATGGTTTGGGGAGATTGATCAGGGATTCAAGATCAGGTGGGAGCTGCCTGTTGAATCTCTTCACAACCACAAATTTCTTCATGTTATCTCAGAAACTGAAAGGCCTGAAAGAGGAAAAACAAGACAGATCTTTTCCTAATGGACACCTCTCAGAACTTGACTCTTCCACATTCTACTAGAGTTAAGCCCAACACAATACTAGTGGGAGGAGTGGATGGAGAAGCAGACTGGGCCTCTGTTTTTCCCAGTCTCTCCCTTTTTTTCTGGTTTTCCATTTCCTTGTTTCACTCAGAAATATCTCTCCTCCCTGTACTCCCATCCCCAGACTTTTGAACTCAAAATTGTCTTCTCTTTATCCTGGTCCTGGGTATTGGATGCCCCAAAGAGAATATTTTGAGGTGTGGCTTTCAATTATATAAAGGAGGAATAAAACTGTTTCCTCCACACTCTAAGGTTCATTGTCTAGGGCCCTGCAAATTAGATGACATATGACAAATTAATAAAAGGGAGACAAATTTTATTTGATATTAATTTTTACATGATGTGGGAGCCTTCCTAGAAAAGAAGTGAAGACCCAAAGTGGATAGGGCTGAGAGCTTATATATTAATACCTTTTCTAACAAAGAGGGGATTTTAGGTTTCAAGGGACTTCACCATAGAAAAATAAACATATGGGGGAAATGAATGGAAGATGAGGGCTTATGAAACCATGGGTAATCATTAGTCAAATCCACTTCGTCTGCCTTCATTAATCAAGGTCATTTTAACTGTTGCTACAAAAGACTTCCATGTCCTCCAAGAGGCATATAACCTAAACAAGGAGGACGTTTGTCCGAGTTATTTTCTAGGAACTTGAAGTGAGCTGTGTATAGTCCAGGCTGAGCTGGTTAATACTACAAAAGTCTACAGAACCTCCAACCGGGCATGCAAAAGTGTCTGCTTGGTGCCCTTATGACATCAGAGGGCACTAAGTGCTCTATTTGTGAATGTGCCAATGCTTGCAGCTTAGTTATGCCTGCGCAGAAGGACAGTTACCACCTGCTTTTCCAATCACCATTCCCCACACTCCCCATGTGCTCCTGAGGCCTCAGACCACCCTGCTTCTTTATTCTTTATCCCATAAATACCTGGAACCCCGGCCTTCAGAAAGGTAAATCTGAGACTTGTTTTCGCATCTCCTCTCTTGGCCTCCTTGTGAATAAAACTTCTCTTCGCTGCAGGCCTTGGCAGCTCAACATTCTGGCTTGCTGTGCAATGGGCAAAGTGAACCTGGTTTGGTAACTCTATGAGCAAAGATTATTTGTGTAGGTCCATCTTGGTGCCAACTTTCCCACTTTTTCATGGCCATAAAACTTCCCTGGGAGAGGGGATTTATAGCAGTTCTTATTTCTCAGGAGTTTCTACTTTTAGTCAGATAAGGGACATTCCAGGAAGGCTTATTTCTGCATCTGTTGAATCTCAAATGTCTTTAGCTCAAAGTAACACTTATGCCAAAGTGGTTTATTTGGGGGTGGCGTATTCTGACCCTCTTCAAATTACAACGTGTGAGCAGGACAGTATTTAAACTTTCAAACTTAACTGCCTGATTTTGGCTCACCCAGTTCCTACTACATGTCCTACATGAAGAGAGCAGTAAGATTGTCACAAAGGCAATATTTTTACTGTTGAGTGGTTATTTTAAGGTCTATGGGAGCTTCTACAAGGCAACTCTACTAATGCAATCTGAACTATAGAAAGCACATAAAATCATCCAAACCGACTCTGTTAAGGTTTCAAGGTTATGTGTGTATATAGCCACATAGGCATGTGGCATAAATTGTGATGAAACTTTAGAGAATAGGAGTACAGATTATTTATTTTATTTGTCAAAGTCATGATCTCATTTCTTTTTTTTTCATGATCTTTGATGGAACTATGATTCCAAGAATATTCTTGATGCAGAGAGAGAAATGAAATCATTAGGGTAGGCATCAAACATAACTTTCAGAATTTCTCGCCCATACCTTACTTCTAGAAAAAGCAGATATCAAACTTTTCTTGTCGTATAAAAGATCACATGTAAATTCTCAGTAATTTTTGGTTCAAGTGAAAGTGCTGCTTTTTCAAAACAAAGTGCCTTTTGTGATTTAAAATGTTGATGATAATTTCACGCCTAAGTCTCTGTATGTCAATGATAGCATATGTGTCTTTCTGTATTCCAATATTGCCAACATTTCTCTAGTACTCCCATTACTTTAACACTCTGGGTTAGGCTCAAACTGCAAGTTACTATGACAACAGAGATAACTGTGGCTGCTGACACCAGTGTAGTCCTCTGTAAATCACACTTTTAAGGGTAATTTTTCTAACAAAATATTGTTTAAATTGCTTCAAAGTTAAAGAATTATGTTTCAGATGATAAACATCAGAGTAAAGAGAAAAGCAAATTTACTAACTCTAGACCAGGATTACAACAACACAAACTGCAGACAGATGCAGTTTTAGTGGTTGGGGCTCCTTACTCCACTCACTGCTTTTGGTTCTGAGCAGAGTAATGCAGGCATCTCATTTCATAGGCTTATTGAGTAGTAAAACCATTCATGCTGGTCTTCCCTTATTTCAACTTATTGTCACACTGTGATTTTTCAATGTGTTGCCACGGAAATGGTTTCTTTGATATAACTGAGATGGACATAACTTATTTTATGCTATTAATTTCATCCATTAAAATCTCATAGTACTTAAGTGGTCACCTATGGTTCCAATTTATTCTATATACGTATGTAATTGAGTGGTCTCCTGTGGGATTGCGGACAAACAGGGTTGCAGTCACCTCACAGCTCAAATGGGCCGGAGGACCTGCATTTATGATCGTTCCCATCATTCCTGACAGATCTCAGTTCCTTTCCTGTGGGTTCCTCCAGAAGACAGCTCACAATACAGAAGCAGGCTTCCCCCAGAGCAAGTCATCCAAAGGAAAGAGAAAGTATTCAAAAGGCAGAAAATTAGGTTCTAGTTCTTGAAAAAAGGAGCATCAAAGAATTTGTGCACATACATTTAGAACCACCACATCAGAGTTATGTAACTGTTAACTAGTATTGCTCTTCGGATACTTTTACAATCTACTATGGCTCGGTAATACTTTAAGACTTTGGTTTGGTTTTGCTTTTCTCTTGCATCTTCCCTTTTCTCTTTCTGCTTTGGTAGGTAGCTGGTTGACCCCTCATTGCCTCTAGGGACTTGTGTGGCTTCAGAAAACTGGAACTGGCTTACCTATCTGCTTAGGTCCCCTCAGTGACCAGCAGAGTCACAGTCTGGGCCTCAAAACAATTTTATTGCCATTTGTTTCCAGAATTATTGCTTTAGAATTCCTCAGATGTTCTACTCTGCTTTTGAAGAGGGGGAGGTGTGTGGGAAAGGAAGCTAAATAGTAATATACATTATGTACAGAAGTTTAATTTTTCTCAGTGTTTGCCCATTAAAAGAAACAACAACAAGAAGAAATATTGTTTTCTAGCATTTTACCAGCTGGAAATTGCTATTCTCTTTTTTTAACTCTGACTATTGATTCACCAGAACACCTGTTTTTATTTATCCTATAAGTTAGAGCTTGCTGCATATTAAAAATAGAGATTGGAAAGAGATGTTACAAATATAGAAGGGGGCTATGCACATGTTAAACATACAGCTAGAGTTCTGATTAATAAGTGTTAAACAAAGTGACTTTTATTCTAACAAGCTGTTATGTGTGTTTCAGTAAAATAGCAATTAATCATGACTCAATACTATGTAAAGATGTGTACTGTTATTGCTTTACTTTACTTAAAGGGATAATCCTCAGTCTTATTCCTCACACACACACACACCTACCTCCATACCCACATGCACACACATAAAAGGATTACAAAGATTTTTTGTCTCTTGTTTCCTTTTAACTACAAAAGCAAATGTTTTCAGGGTCAAAAATGTTTAACTTTCATTAAATTTTTTTTTAAAAAGAGGAAAAGTCACACAATCGTCCAGAGGTAAATACTTCTACATTTTTTCTATTCTAGTTGAAATGATAGAGCATATTCAATTGTGTATCCTGATTAACATCAAAGCATAAGTTGTCTCCCTTCATTAAGAACTCTTCAGATATATATTACTAAATCAGGAAAGTTAATGAGGCCTGAAACAAAATAATTTCTTGGCTTGTACTCATTTAGTCAGAAACTCAAATGATTTTGAATTCTCTGATTCTAAGAGCATGTAGTCAATTGCATTCAGCCCTGCTTCACTCATCAAATATTTATTGGATGTGAGCGATGGTAAGGAAAGAGTTTATAAGATGCTGCCCTTGCCCTCCAGGAACCAAAAATTTAGTTGAAAAGGCAAAATTGTAATACATTAAACAGTTAAATAATAATACAAAGCAGTATATAATGAGGAATCCAGAGGCACTGCACAGACTATACAGTTCAGAGGTAAAAAGACTTAAGAGTGATTTAAGTAGAGGACAAAAGTGTGTGGCTGTCAACTCATAAACATACAATTACAGGCATAATCAGAAACCAGCGTCTCAGGCTATTTGTCCATCTAGGACCATTCTGAAAATCCAGTATTTCCCAGTTCCCTGAAGAGGCAAGCAGGCACTGGGAAACAAGAATCCACACACCCTTCAGCCCAGGATGGCAGAGACGGTGGCCACGGCAGATTACCATCTAACTCCTTCTACCCCACATTCTTGACATAAGTAATACATGCAAAACTGAATTACAAACAGCAAAACCATGCATTTATGATGGAAAATATGCAAAAAAGATATGCAACTATTACGGATTTCCATTTAAATATGTTGACGGCTCCCAAGGTTAATGCAGATCAGTTTCTCTTAATTACTAATTTAAACATATGAGTCTATTTTGACCTCAGAACAGTTGTAGATTTTTCTTTTAAAAATATAGAAAATGTATTTGAATATGTCTAAAACAGCTTAAAGGAAATTTTTAAAATTCTTTCTGGAATAAAAAATATAAATGCATTAAACTATAAGACGACTTTCTCAGGAGGAGGACTGAAAACTGGCTTGAACAAACACTATATTTGACTGTTAACTATTATAGTTATTGTCACAGTCATTATACAATTAAACTAAAACCATATGACCCGGCAATCCCACTGCTGGGCATATACACCGAGGAAACCAGAATTAAAAGAGCCACGTGTACCCCAATGTTCATCGCTGCATTGTTTACAATAGCTAAGACATGGAAACAACCTAGATGCCCATCAACTGATGAATGGATAAGAAAGCTGTGGTACATATACACAATGGAATATTACTCAGCATTAAAAAAAAAATTCATTTGAAGCAATTCTACTCAGATGGACGAAACTGGAGCCCATTATCCAGAGTGAAGTAAGCCAGAAGCAAAAACAACAATACAGTATATTAACGCATATATATGGAATTTAGAAAGACAGGAACGAGAACCCAACATGGGAGACAACAAAAGGAACGCAGATGTATAGAATAGACTCGTGGACTTTGTGGATGAGGGTAAGGGTGGGATGTTATGGGAGAGTGGCATTGAAGCATGTTAATTGTCATGTGTCTAATCAATCGCCAGCCCAGGATTGATGCTCCGGACTGGTGCAGCGAGATTTCCCAGGGGGGAGGGAGGAGGGAGGGGGGTTCCGGAGGGGAAGCATATGTAAACCCATGGTGATATCATGACATTGTATGGCAAAAACAAGTAAAAAAAATAAATAAATAAATAAATAAATAAAACTAAAACCACATCACATGTAATATAAGAATCAATGGAATCAGAAAAATATACACTTAATGTGTCATCTTTTTGTCTTTAGCTTCTAAGCACCTCTGAGATATTGGCATCAAATATTGGGTCAAGGACACAATAAGAAATCCCTGTGCAACATGCACAAGACTTTATTTGTCTTATGCAAACCCACATCCTTTACAAACTGTAATTTCCATGATGTTAAAGTATTTTACATGTGATCTTTAGTAACAAGGCAGGACCTTAGCAAAGGAAAATTTATGCCATTTTGTAATGTCTGGAAATGTAGCAGGAACATATCAGTAATGAATCTTGTTTCAAATCTTTGAGTAATTATTACTAATTTCCTTTTCACTGTTTTATCACCCAGAAGACATAGCACAGGAATAATACAATCACTCAGAGATTCAGTAACCAAAAAAACCAACCATAAATTGGATTTCATTTAGGCATTTAACTATTTTTAATGTTGTAAATGCTCAATCTTTTTGTATTAGAAAGACTATTGGAACAGACATCTGAATGGATAGGGAAAGAGGTTCAGGACTTGCATTATGCCATTAGTTCTGAAATAAGCAACAGCGGCAGGCAGTAACCTCATCAGAGGGAGGCTGCCATGCCTACAGCTGTGGGGAGGCAGCCAGAGTGGGTGGGCTGTCCCTACCCCTCTCCATCTACTCAGAAGCTGAAACTTCTCCATTTAATAGAATATAAAGCAGGGGAGACAGAGTGACACCTGGGATGGCTAGTTCCCACAGTGCTGAACTAAAGATAGAAACAGAAAGTTTGGTATTAGTATACTCACATTTTTCTCCATTTTATTTGCTCAGAGTACCAAGTTAAAAGGAAGAAAAAATTCCCATATCAGCACCCTGGAACTAGAAGAATATGCCCAAAGCTGGAAATTTAATTGTTTCTTAAGGATTATGTTTGTGCTTCTGAAGAGAAAATAAGAAATGTATGAAAAGAGCAAAGGCACAACGAAAGACTTCTTTTGAAATTGATAAAACACTGAATGTGAAGATTAAAGGAATTTACTGAGACACAAACTCAATCAATTCAATGATAGTCTTACATCCTGAGTAAAACTTTCAATTACTGCCATGTAATTAGACTGGATTGTTTGTGATCCTCCATATTTGCCACCTACATTCTGCTGTTGCTTTACTATAGTGTTCAAGCCTTCATCTTGGACAATGGTAGATTCTAAGCCATCACTGGAATCACTGGCATCACTATTCTGGCTCATCAGGGTGTCACTACAAAACTCCTTTCTTCAATCAATAGGTGAAGCACTGAAGTCATTAAGACTAATCCACGGAGGTTGTCATTTTTTAGAAAAATGATTCATAAACTTCATCTCACCTGGATGATGCACTCAATCACCCTGGTCATGTCTAACTCTTTGAGACACCATGGACTGTAGCCCACCAGGCTCCTCTGTCCATGGGATTTTTCAGGCAAGAATACTGGAGTGGGTTGCCATTTTCTACCCCAGGGGATCATCCCAACCCAGGGATTGAACCCATGTCTCTTGCATCCCCTGCATTGGCAGGCAGACTGCTTACAACCTCAACACCTGGGAAGCCCCTGGGCCACGCCTATGACTTGGAAAACCCAACCCAACCAGAGGCCACAGGCAAGAGCAATGCCTGTCTTAGAAACACAGCATATTAACCTGTTCAGTTGAGGGTCGTTGAGCATATGCCCTCTGAACATGAGGGCACAGGTGCGTTATGTGTCAGCTGAATAATATTCTTGTTGCATGAATACTGTCATGGTATGTAAATCCCTGATGAATGCCTTTGGGATTTAAAGCTAGTTCTTTAGTTTCAATATCAGAATGTAAAGGAGAGTTAATGGACCAAGACTGAAAAATAAAGGGGGAAAAAAATCTTCCTGAAGATCAAATGACAATCATCAATTGTTTACAAATATACAAAAAAAGACAGACTTAAAATGTCTCACCAACAAGATCAGTTAACAAAAGACATTGGAGCAATGTCTGTGAAATTTTTGAGGAAAGGAATATGAACCAAGAATGTCCAGAAAGTCAGTCTCAGGTATGAAAATGCCCCCAAACCCTCTATGGACTTCGCTTGGAAAAAACAACTTCAGAGAGTACTCCAACCAAGATGAATCAAAAATTTAAAAACTTAATAATAGTCTGCCTTTATAAAAGGTCTTTTGAGACTTAACTTATTTAGTTAGAATTCCAGACTTGGAAATGCAGCTGGATACATGTTAGAAGTATTCAATAGCCTGGGGACATATCTTTCCTATAATTCTAGAAAATATGTTTCTTGAACCCCATTCTTCATCCCAGAGTTCAGCTGGAATCCTTTGTTTGGCATATCTAAAGTGAAAGTGAGAGTTGCTCAGTCAAGTCAGACTCTTTGAGACCCCATGGATTGTAGCCCACTAGGCTTCTCTGTCCATGGAATTCTCCAGGCCAGCATACTGGAGTGGGTAGCCATTCCCTTCTCCAAGGGATCTTCCCAATCCAGGGATCAATCCAAGGTCTCCCACATTGCACGCAGATTCTTGACCAGCTGAGCCACCAGGGAAGCCCTTGGCATATCTAACAATCATTTAAAAGACTACTTGACAGAGGATCTCCCTGGTGGTCCAGTGGTTAAGACTCCAGGCTTCCACTGCAGGGGGCACAGGTTTGATCCCTTGTTGCAGAACCAGGGATCCTGCATGCCATCAGGTGTGGCTAAAAAAAAAAAAAATGACTTGGCAAAGTTGGGGTCTGACATTGATAACGGTGGCTAAATGATTTCCTGCAGTTATGACATGGACTGGGAGAAACCTGAAAGGGAAGTTTCTTTTCTCCAAGCTCTGTCTCCTCACCCCTCAACATACACAATCAGAATTTCCTGGAAATAAGTAGAAACCATTTAACTGCCAAGTAACCTGAAAACTTAGTCTCAATATTTTAATTCATTTTTAATGACCTGAATGATTAACTTTTGCTATGAAAGGTAAATATATCATCTATCACTAGCCCCACTGTACAGCATCTTCAACCAAAGTTTTGTGATATTCCTCCTCTCATTATGCTATAAAAATTACTATTTATTGTGTCCTTGTTTCAGTCACCTGTACCTCTGTTAACATTAACCTCATCCATGATTTACATAACAACCCATTATTCATTACTATTGTGTACTTTTAAATATATACAAATATGCAAAAAAATTATAAGTAAACTACTGACAGTGGTTATGCCAGGGTGGGATTCATTTTTGTCTTCTTCTTTTCTTTATTTTCCAGATGTTCATTAATGTTACTAATTACTTTATAATCAGAAAGAGATGTTTTAAAATCAATTTGTGTCATATGATCTTTTATTTCTGAATATAAGCAAAATTGTTGCTGTTGTTGTTCAGTCACTAAGTCATGTCTGACTCATTCAATCCCCATGTACTGCAGCGTGCCAGGCTTCCCTGTCCTTCACTATCTCCCTGACTTTGTGAACTCTTGTCCATTAAATCGGTGATGACACCCAACAATCTCATCCTCTGTTGTCCCCTTCCCTTTCTGCCTACAATTTCTCTCAGCATCAGGGTCTTTTCCAACAAGTTGGCTCTTCCTATCAGGTGGCCAAGGCATTGGAGCTTCAGCTTCAGCATCAGTCCTTCTAATTAATATTCAGGACTGATTTCCTTTAGGATTAACTTGGCCCCAAAGCACAAAATAATATTAAAAGCTAAGCAAAAACAACAATCCAGTATATTAACGCATATATATGGAATTTAGAAAGACGGTAATGAGAACCCAGCATGCGAGACAGCAAAACGAAAGCAGATGTATAGAATAGACTCGTGGACTCTGTGGACGAGGGAAAGGGTGGGATGATATGGGAGAATGGCATTGAAACATGTTAAGTATCATATGTCTAATCAATCGCCAGCCCAGGATTGATGCTCGGGGCTGGTGCAACGAGATTTCCTGGGGGTAGGGAGGAGGGAGGGGGGTTCTGGAGGGGGAGCATATGTAAACCCATGGTGATACCATGTCATTGTTTGGCAAAACTAATAAAAAAAAAAGAAAAAGAAAAAAACAAAAAGAAAAAGCAGAAATGAACTGCCCATGGTTTATGACACGTAGTTACTAGGTTTCAGGCAATAGGAATTTGGTGTTTCGTTTCTGGATCATTCTGAAAATACTATCCTTCCTTCCTTCCTTCACTGCTTACACTTTTACTAAAAGTGCGGCATTTTTTCATTGCCTTCCTTTGAAAATTCACCATAGATGTCTAGTTTGTTCTGTTTCTGTGCACTCAAAAATAAGAAAGAATCCTCAGAGATTCTCTCCTCATACTCTCCTTTAGGTACACAGCTCTTTGTCCAAATATAACTCTTTTACTCTCAAACTAATCATGTATTTCTATGTTTTTTCAAGTAGAGAGAGGAGGAAGACAATAATAAGATGAGACTGTCTTTGTTAAATTTGTCCCTTTTCATCTTGATGGGATCAAAGCTTATTGCCCATTGAAAGATTATAAATAAAAAAAAAAGCTACTATCTCTGGGTGACGGATTAGGGTAGTCTTTCTCTATTTTTAAGTATTTTTTTCTATAATGATAATTTTTTTTAATAGAAAAGGTTATGCTTATAAAAACTCAAGAGTACAGAACAGCTTTGAGGAACATGTATTCATCCATACCATAAAATATTTATCGTGCTTTACTTCTATTTCACACTTAGAATTTAATAGACTGCAAGACACTCTACAGATAAGCCACCTGGTGCCCAACGAGCTGTAATCAAATAGGCAGAAGCAGAGAGGTGACATATCAGTACTGTTTTGTCACGCTGCATGTGTCACAGGAGAGCAAGCACTGCTTT
This sequence comes from Antilocapra americana, assembly GCA_007570785.1. NCBI lineage: Eukaryota > Metazoa > Chordata > Mammalia > Artiodactyla > Antilocapridae > Antilocapra > Antilocapra americana. The sequence continues at coordinate 63,770,549 of ML662442.1, forward strand.
AATTACTAGTCATTTGAATTTCTGATAGATATTATGGCAGAATTTAAATCCTGTTAATTTGCTTTGGCAGCTTGACAAGGGGCTCATTTACAATCCTTTGAGGGAATTGCAAATTTCCCATGCTTCGATTTGGGGTGATGTGGCATTATTCATACAAGAGCATGTGGTGGAATTCAGGGCTGAACATTACTCAGAATATATTTTTAACCCATCAGAAGCCTAAGTCATGATTTTTAACATTTGAGAGAAATGATACAGGGGGAAAAAATCAGTTACAAGCTTGAAAAATTCAAACATGGTCCAACACTTATATTTATAACTTCTTTTATCTAAAAATTTACCATCAGAATAATTTCATAGAAGTATAAGATGAATGCTAAGTTATACTGACCCCTCCCAAAAATGTGCCAAGATTCTTTTTGACTAATGTCTTGAACAATGTACTTTCTTTTAAAAAATACGTTTTTTTCAATTTTAGAACTTAAATGTCACAAACAGAAATTTTCCCTTTCCTCATTTTTACCTCCATCCAAGCCCTAAGTTCAGTGCCATGAACATTTGGAATGCTAAATGAATTCTAATTCTCAGAGGGGCAGAGGTGGAGCTCAGGCCAAGTTAAAGTAAAATAAAGTTATGAAAAGTTTCAAATATGACTTTGAGAACAGTGAAGCCTTCTCAAAGAAGAGATTTAAGGCTTTCAGGCTTTGTCTTAGAATCTTCACACAGGCCAAATATCAAAAGAGTCTTGGGTTAATATTTATAAAGCATGTGTATTCCTCTCAAAAGGAAAAGTTTCAAAGCAATAGTCATTTTAGATCTTTTTCTTTTTCAAAATGCAAATTTTATCTTTTTCCTGGCTTTTATGTCCATGGATGGTCAGTACTTGATTCTTTTCTTAAAAATCAATAAAGCACAAATTCATAGGAGGATAAAAGTAGGCAGTAAATTTAGAATGATCAGATTTCAGTCTCTAAGTTTTTGGATCAGAATAAAATCAACCCATTAAACCTGAAATCAGCAGAAGAATTAACTCAGTACCTAAATATATGTTGGAACAAGATATTAGTTCTCTAATGAGAGTGTTTTCAATTTGATCATCACTCTCTCTGATTTCTAGGGACCTCTTGATGTAGTGAACTGTCTGCATATGCTGTACATTACTCAAAATCGACGCCTTACTTAGGGGAAGAAATATGGATTGGTTCACTACTTCTGTTCATTTCCTCTTCTAGGTCTCTGATCTCAGTGGACTTTCAGCTCACTCAGAAAGATAAAGCTGAAGAAAGCACTGACCTTTAGCTTCTTAATAAGTAACTGAAAAGCAAAGACAGATGCAATTAAATAGTACATATTCATTGTTTAAGCATCAATATTCTCACTTGATCAAAACTGTAAAGCTTAACCTCCATCAGCCAGCTTTGAATTTGTTGTAGGTTGAAGCATGCCTTTTACTTGATTTTATTTTACCTTGGTGTCTGGGGTCCTTGATTTAACAGAAGCAGTTAACCAATTGCCACCTCATTTCTTTGATGCAGTAAATGCCCTGTTCAGAAGACTCAACCCTGCTTTCTCGAACTCCTGAGACTTGCAATGTCCTTGCCATCAGGCATCTTTTCGTCTTCTCACTGGACATCCATCTCAACTGCAGAGTTCAGAACTGTGTAATATGGAAGAGTCGATTAGTTGATATTTTTGTGGACACTCAATGCTTCAGCAACCCAGATCTGTGAAAGGATTTCCCCAATATCCCCCAGCAGCTGCAGATGGAGGGATGAACGCAGCCTCTCTAATGGGGATTGCAATGCTATTTTCTCTTTGATGTGATGTATAGATCTCTATGTGCTATGCTTGTGCTTAGTCATTCACTCGTGTCCAACTCTTTGTGACACTATGAACTGTAGCCCACCAGGATCCTCTATCCTTGGGATTCTCCAAGCAAGAATATTTGAGTAGGCTCAGTTCAGTTCAGTTCAGTCACTCAGTTGTGTCCGACTCTTTGCAACTCCATGGACTGCAGCATGCCAGTCTTCCCTGTCCATCACCAACTCCTGGAGCTTACTCCAACTCATGTCCATCAAGTCGGTGATGCCATCCAACCATCTCATCCTCTGTCATTCCCTTCTCCTCCTGTATTCAATCTTTCCCAGCATCAGGGTCTTTTCCAATGAGTCAGTTCTTCACATCAGGTGGCCAAAGTATTGGAGTTTCAGCTTCAGCATCAGTCCTCCCAATGAATATTCAGGACTGATTTCCTTTAGGATGGACTGGCTGGATCTCCTTGCAATCCAAAGGACTCTCAAGAGTCTTCTCCAACACCACAGTTCAAAAGCATCAATTCTTTGGCCCTCAGCTTTCTTTATAGTCCAACTCTCACATCCATACATGACTCCTAGAAAAACCATAGCTTTGACTAGATGGACCTTTATTGGCAAAGTAATGTTTCTGCTTTTGAATATGCTGCCTAGGTTGATCATCATTTTTCTTTCAAGGAGCAAGTGTCTTCTAATTCCATGGCTGCAGTCAACATCTGCAGTGATTTTGGAGCCCAAGAAAAGAAAGTCTGTCACTGTTTCTATTGTTTTCCCATCTATTTGCCATGAAGTGATGGGACCGGATGCCACGATCTTAGTTTTCTGAATGTTGAGTTTTAAGCCAACTTCTTCACTCTTCTCTTTCACATCAAGAGGCTTTTTAGTTCTTCTTCACTTTCTGCCATAAGGGTGGTATCATCTGCATATCTGAGGTTATGGATATTTCTCCCAGCAATCTTGATGCCAGCTTGTGCTTCATCCAGCCCTGTGTTTTTCATGATGTACTCTGCATATAAGTTAAATAAGCAGGGTGACAATATACAGCCTTGACATACTCCTTTCCTGATTTGGAACCATTCTGTTGTTCCATGTCCAGTTCTAACTGTTGCTTCTTAACCTGCATACAGATTTCTCAAGAGGCAGGTCAGGTGGTCTGGTTGTCCCATCTCTCGAAGAATTTTAAGAACAGCTACCTGGAGTAGGTAGCCATTCCCTTCTCCAGATGATCTTCCCAACCCAGGGATCAAACACAGGTCTCCTACATTGCAGGCAGATTCTTTACCATCTGAGCCACCAGGGAAGCCCATAGATCTATATAGGTCTATGATATAAAAACAAAAACAGAAACAAAGCAAGTACTATTCGGAGGTTAAAAAAAATAAAAAGCCCCTACACAAATGCAAACACAGCTCTAATAAAATGAAGAGTTTCTATTTATTAAGCTGCCATTGCTCTAACCTCTTTGACGAGTTGAATGGATGTGCTATAATTCACGCATCAACCTTCTTTTTTTTTTTTTTAATTTTCTTTATTGTGTTGGTTTTGCCATACATTGACATGAAACCGCCATGGGTTTACATATGCTCCCTCTCCAGAACCCCCCTCCCTCCTCCCTCCCAATTCCCTCCCCCTGGGTCATCTCGATGCACCAGCCCCGAGCATCAGCCCTGGGCTGGCGATTGATTTCACATATGATAATTAACATGTTTCAATGCCATTCTCCCATATCATCCCACATTTGCCCTCTTCCACAGAGTCCATGAGTCTGTTCTACACATCTGCGTTTCTTTTGCTGTCTCACATGCAGAGTTCTCGTTACCATCTTTCTAAATTCCATATATATAATCCACGCATCAACCTTCTAAGAGAAGATCTCATCTCATCTCCATTGCACACATGAGAGCAAGGCACTGAACAGTTAGATCATCTGTCCAAAGTCACACAGCTAAAAAGGCAGCACCAGGAACCTGGATTCCAATCCAGCTCTGGCCCAGACCCTATGCTCTGAATCTCTGAGTACAAAACATTTTCATGACTTGCTTTACACAAATATTTTTTTAAATGCAAAGTCATGTATTGTCAATGTTTCCCAAATCCCAAATGAAAACACATACCTGATTAAGTGATTTTTGGATTTGCCTGATAATAATGATTTTATGTATGTATATATATATACATACATAATATACATATATGTATATATTTAATACTTCATTTTTCCTTTTTAGGCCATGCACCCCAGCATGTGGGATGGAACCTATGCCCCCTGAAATAGAAGCGCAGAATCTTAAGCACTAGACCGACAGCGAAATCCCCTTATATTTTTAAAAGTCATAAAAACTAAGTTGTTCAGTTACATGATTGAATCACCTTGACTTGAAATGAATCATGTCACATAAAAAGTTAAATATTTCACTGCCAGGGTCCAGTGAAAGGCATAAATTTATACATTGAAATGTATGTCAGCAATATAGCCTTAAACTTTGTTTGTGGATGACTTTCTTTCCTCTTTTTGAGAAAAATAGGTCAAGCATGTCATTGGCAGGCTTGTGTAAGTTTAAAGCATCTCAATGTATTTGTCCCCTTTCCATTAGATCCCATTAAGGCATAACCTCCTCACTGTCCATTATTTTCTTTGCCCTTGACTTAGTCACTTAATGGCTCTGATCTTTAGTACCTGTAGGGTTGTGAAACAGCTTTGAGATAATGGGTGTGAAGGGCTTAGATCATACCTGCATGTAATAAACCTCAGTTATTATCAATGTCATTTTCATTATTAATAATGCTTTTCTCCAGATGATGTGTTAGATTTATTTGCTCACCCTACCTCCCTCTTTGCTTCTCCTGGCATCTACCCCTCCCACTCCCCTACTCTGAGGGGTTCTTCCCAGTTCCTTGGGTTTGGAGGGCCTCTCAGTCACATTGCCCACCCATGCTGGATACATGGGTGGGCTATGATTCACGGTTATCCAGTTAAAGGCTTACATGGGATTCCCAAACAGGAGCTGAAGCCAAGCTCTTCTTTTATTTTGAGTTAAAAGTTCTAAGAATATAACTACAAAGCTGTCTAGGGTCATATTCTTTTGACATACCTGTAAAGGAACCAGAGAGAAACTGAAGTCATTCAGGGCAGCTAAGCAAAGGCAAAATATACCTAAGTCCAGTTTGACTCTCTTCCTTCCAGGTACCATAATCACTAATAGCCCATTATGTTCAGTTTTCAGAAACTTGTAATTGAAAGACTTCTGGCCAAATATGTTATTCACGAATGTTACTCTTTCTTTCTTGCAGTTATTCATTATATGTTAATTAGATGTCTACCACATGTTGGATTTAAATAGAAAATTATATATCCTGTCCTTGATATTTATAAGAAACTGAGCAGTTGGAAAGTTTTCAGAGGAAAATTACAGTTCCTGAATTGTTTGAATTTTTTTAAGGTCTTGGACTTTAGGGATGATTTACAGTTTTCTGAAGCAGGAATCTATGCCTGCTGTGTACTGAAAGTAGAACCCTGAGGGTTAAGCTACCTTCTCATTTTTTAAAAATCTGAGTCCAAAAGTAATATATATTGTTTCTAGAACACAGAAAGTACAGAAAAACACAAATAAGAAATAAAAACCATCCATAGATCAACTACCAAGGAGTAACTTCAGTTAATATATTGGTACATTTGTTTCTAATAAGAAAATGCTCATTCTGTGAAGTAATTCTTGGGTCTGTATGTTGGAATCATTTTGACCCATCAAGATATTCTATTCATTTGATTCTCTCTTCTGTCACATCAAAATTAGATGACTGTTTAGGGTATAATAGAGATGCTTCAACGGGATAATCAGAGTAGCAGTTAGCCATGCCTTCCTATTAAAAGACCAACTCCTGCCTGACTGACAACTGTCCACGGTCAATTGGTTGTCTTCAGCAGGAGATAATTAGAAAAGCTGCCTGCAGCTGCCGCTTGGGCTGTGAAGCCTGAACTAGATGATACATGTGAGAATTTATCCATCCCGGGAGACAAAAGAGAAGACAATAGAATCCTGGTACATGTAAGGTTTGAGGCTTAATGACAGCTTCAGCTTCCTCTCCCCACATACAAAGAACACCAGCAGATCCATTAATCTGCCCATAAAAGAGCTCCATCTGAAACTGAACCATTAGTTTCCTCATAGAATTTAAGGTTACCCATTCCTGGCTAGATGTTTTGACAAACTGTACAACTCATTGCAGGGAAAAATGTGAGTGTTTTCCTCCAGCTTAAGGGTGAGTGGAATCTGTGACACCACATTCACCCAGACCCTTCTCAGAAGGAAACTTGCTTCTTCAGAAGCACCTAGGGTGGGTATAATCAGCCCATTTCAGGTTGGGGCCAATTAGCAGACAGAGTTCATCATGTCCCCTTTCGCACGGCATCCTCAGGTTCTCATGCCAATGCAGAGCATCTCTGATAGTGAAATGAACAAGCTCTGCAGATGGGTCCCTGGGTTCAAGTTCATGAAACTTCTCCTAATTCAATGAACTTCTCTCTGTTAATATTACAAGAGCTCGTACTTTAAAGCTTTTATTACAGTTCCAGCATATAATAAATGCTTAAGCAATGTTAACTCTTCTTACTATTTATCCAGCAACTATCACCATGGTAGTTACATGTTTAGAAGTATCTATTACAAAGCATTGAAAGCTTTTAAAGCAAAATAATAAATAAGAATGACAAGAAAAGTAAGGATTTTCCTCCCTAGATAGTTTAAGAACTATTCTTATGATCCTATGGGTAAGATTCACTTCATTAAAGAAATTATGGCTAAAGTTCTGTCTGAATTATCACAGATTCTGAAGTGATGGTTTCTTAATTATTGATTCTGAACCTCTTTCTTAATGCTTATCTTTCACACTCATAATCTTCTCATCATGAAAATCTTCTGACTCTGGTAATGGAAGTATCTTCTTTCGGACTAACTCTCCTACAAACTACAATTGTATATAATAGACAAAATGTAAAAAGCAACCACTGCATTTTCACTGGAGAGTGACCTAAAGGAGGCAGAATTGGGAAGGCATGCAACTCTTAAAAGAGGCAACTAAAGTGAGTAAGACATTTATTCAGCTTCTTCTGGGGGATACAGTCCAATCCTGAGCATAGAGTGTAACCTCCAGTTGTTGTTTAGTTGCTAAGTTGTGTCTAACTCTTTGTGACCCCATTGACTGTAGCCCACCAGGCTCTTCAGTCCACAGAATTCTCCAGGCAAGAATACTGGAGTGGGTTGCCATTTCCTTCTCCAGGGGGTCTTCCTGACCCAGGGATCGCAGGGAACTTGCATCTCCTGCATTGACAGGTGAATTCTTTACACACTGAGCCACCAGGGAAGTCCATTTAATCTCCAGTAGAGAGCCTTAATCTTATTAGCCCGATTCTCTGTGGACTACCACAGTAGCTGGAAATTGAAAGACATTTCAGAAAGTAGTCAGAGTAGTGCATTAACCACCTCAAACTTTGTGCGTTAAATACCCCCAAGTTCTCCCTTAACCTTTGAATTACACTCGTACAGGTTGAGATTTTAAGGACTCGAGGAAAGTGATAGCTGGAAAGCTGAAAGACCTGTGCTTAGATCCCAGTAGTCACTAACTAAAGGAGATACAGTGTGGAATTCAAGATCCATCAGATTAGAAGGATTTGTTCAATGTTTTTGGCTTCATTAGAACATTCAAAAAACTAAGATCATGGCATCCGGTTCCGTCACTTCATGGCAAATAGATGGGGTAACAATGGAAACAGTGACAGACTTTCTTTTCTTAGGCTCCAAAATCACTGCAGATGGTGGATTCAGCCATGAAATTAAAAGACACTTGCTCCTTAGAAGAAAAGCTATGACCAACCTAGACAAAGGTCCATCTAATCAAAGCTATGGTTTTTCTAGGAGTCATGTATGGATGTGAGAGTTGGACTATAAAGAAAGCTGAGCACCGAAGAACTGATGCTTTTGAATTGTGGTGTTGGAGAAGACTCTTGATAGTCCCTTGGACTGCAAGGAGATCAAACTAGTCCATCCTAAAGGAGATCAGTCCTGAATACTCATTGGAAGGAATGATGCTGAAGCTGAAGCTCCAATACTTGGGCCACCTGATGCAAAGAACTGACTCATTGGAAAAGACCCTGATGCTGGGAAAGATTGAATACAGGAGAAGGGAATGACAGAGGATGAGATGGCTGGATGGTATCACCGACTCGATGGACATGAGTGTGAGCAGACTCTGGAAGCTGGTGATGGACAGGGAAGCCTGGCGTGCTGCAGTTCATGGTTTTCAAAGAGTCAGACACGACTGAGAGACTGAACTGAACTGAACTGAGAACTTCAGAAGGGCCATACCTCAGGAGCAAAGAGTTCTTCTCCATCTCTAAAATGAAAGAAGCCAGATGCAAAAGACTACATATTTTATGATTCTGTTTATATGAGTGATTAAAGAAAGTAAATTTATAGGGACAGAAAGCAGACCAGTAGTTGCCTAGGGCTAGGGGTAAGAATGAGGATCAATTACAAGTGGGTACAAGAGAGATTTTTGGAGTGATGGAAATGTTCTAAAACTGAATTGTGAATAAACAAAATGTGGTATATATACACAATGGAATATTATTCAGCCTTAAAAAGAAAGGAAACTCTGACACATACTATAACATAGATAAAACCAGAGGAAATTAATAGTAAGTGAACTAAGCCAGTCACAAAAGGGCAAATACTGTATGATTCCACTTATATGAGGTACATATAGTAATCAAATTCACAGAGGCAGAAAATAGAATGGTGGTTTTCTATGGCTGGGAAGAAAGCAGAATGAGTCATTACTGTTTAACAGGCATAGATTTTCAGCTTAGTAAGATATAAAGGAGTTATGGAGATGGTGGTAACAGTTGCTCAATAATATGAATCACCTAATGCCAATGAACTATACATTTAAAAATGAGTAAGATGGTAAATTTATTTTATGTGCATTTTATAATTTAAAAACATTTTATTGTGGCTATATTTGCCCAATTCTATAAATTTACCAAAAATCATTGAATTATACACTTACAATGCATGAATTTTATGATATATAAATGGTATTTAAATAAGTTATTTAAAAGATCCTAAAAGAAAAAGAAAGACCTTATCCCCAGACTAAGATGCGTGCCTTAGGAATAGAGACAAAACTGAAACAGATCTACTTTGAGGAAGGCCAAAACCAAGTTTTCCCAGGCTCAAGGTGACCTTCCAACAATATAATTACCTGTTAGAACAAAATTAGGCACTCTTCAGAAGAAGATAACAGAATTCAGATTGCCCATAATTTATCACTACAGTATCAAGCTTGCAATTAAAACCCACTACATGTCAGAAAAGTAGAAAAATGTGCCCTACAATCAAGAGAAAAATTAGTCAATAAAAACAAGCCAGTAGATGGTCCAGATGTTGGAAAGAGACTTTGAAATGACTAAAAAATATTTAAGGCATCTACAGGAAAAGATTGGTAGGATAGATGAGAAGACAAGAAATTTTAGAAGCTATGTAGAATTTTTAGAAAATTTGAGAAAGAAAAGAACCAAATGGAAATACTAGAACTAAAAAATATAATATTTGAAACAAATTCACTGGATAGCTCTAAAAGAAGTTTGACCATAACAGAGAAAATAATTGGTGAACTTGAACACAGCTCAGTGAAAGTCATCCACACAGAAGCATAGAAAAAGAAAATATTCTTTAAAATAGAATATGAAATATCTATGGAATAGTATCAAGCACTCTAAGACACATGTCATTGGAGTTCCCAAAGGAAAGGAGAGAAAGAATTGGGCAGAAAATTAAAGCTAAAGAAATGAAGACCAAATTTTTTTGAAATCTGATCTCAACCCACAGATCCAGGCAGCTCAGTAAAATCTAAGCCAGATTAAAAACAAAACCACTGTATATATGTATCACAGCTTTCTTATCCATTCATCAGTTGATGGGCATCTAGGTTGCTTCCATGTCCTGGCTATTGTAAACAATGCAGTGATGAACATTGGGGTACATGTGGCTCTTTCAATTCTGGTTTCCTCGTGTGTATATGCCCAGCACTGGGATTGCTGGGTCATATGGCAGGTCTATTTGCAGCTTTTTAAGGAACCTCCACACTGTTTTCCATAGTGGCTGTACTAGTTTGCATTCCCACCAACAGTGTAAGAGGGTTCCCTTTTCTCCACATCCTCTCCAGCATTTATTGCTTGTAGATTTTTGGATTGAAGCCATTCTGACTGGTGTAAAGTGGTACCTCATTGTGGTTTTGATTTGCATTTCTCTGATAATGAGTGATGTTGAGCATCTTTTCATGTGTTTGTTAGCCATTTTTATGTCTTCTTTGGAGAAATGTCTGATAAGTTCTTTGGCCCACTTTTTGATTGGGTCATTTATTTTTCTAAAATGGAGCTGCAGGAGTTGCTTGTATATTTTTGAGATTAATTGTTTGTCGGTTGCTTCATTGGCTATTATTTTCTCCCATTCTGAAGGCTGCCTTTTCACCTTGCTTATAGTTTCCTTTGTTGTGCAGAAGCTTTTAATTTTAATTAGGTCCCATTTGTTTATTCATGCTTTTATTTCCAATATTCTGGGAGGTGGGTCATAGAGGATCCTGCTTTGGTTTATGTCGGAGAGTGTTTTGCCTATGTTATCCTCTAGGAGTTTTATAGTTTCTGGTCTTATGATTAGATCTTTGATCCATTTTGAGTTTGCATTAAAAAAAATTCATTTGAATCAGTTCTACTCAGGTGGATGGAACTGGAGCCTATTATCCAGAGCGAAGTAAGCCAGAAGGAAAAACAACAATACAGTATACTAACGCATATATATGGAATTTAGAAAGATGGTAACGAGAACCCTGCATTCGAGACAGCAAAAGAAACACAGATGTATAGAACAGACTCGTGGACTCTGTGGAAGAGGGTAACGGTGGGATGATATGGGAGAATGGCATTGAAACATGTTAACTATCATATGTGAAATCAATCACCAGCCCAGGGTTGATGCTCGGGGCTGGTGTACCAGGATGACCCAGGGGGAGGGAATCGGGAGGGAGGAGGGAGGGGGGTTCTGGAGGGGGAGCATATGTATACCCATGGCGGTTTCATGTCAATGTATGGCAAAACCAACACAATAAAGTAAAGAAAATTTTAAAAAATAAATAAATAAATAAAAATTCACGAAGTAAGGACTTCCCTGGTGGTCCAGTGGCTAAGACTCCACACTCCCAATGCAGGGTGTTTGGGTTCGGTTCCTGGTTAGGAAACTAGATCTTACATACCACAACTAAAAAAAATAAAATTAAAAATTAAAAAAACAAAACAAAACCACACCTGGTAATAGCAAAGGAAACTTCTAAAACTAAAAGGTGAAAAGAAAATTCTTAAAAGTAACCACAGTTTAAAAAGACTCATCTCATAAAGGGAACAACAGCAATTACTGTGGCTTTTATCAGAAAGAATAGAATCCAGAAGACAATGGAACCACAGCTTTTAAATACTGAAAGGGAAAAAGAAAACCCTATCAGTGAACCATTCTATCTATATCTAGCAAAAACATCTTTGAAAAATTGAGATGAAATAAACCTATCTTCAAATAAAAAGCGTTTAGAATATGGTGCCAGGAGATCTTCACTACAAGAAATTATAAATTTCCTCAGGCTGAAGAAAAATGATACTAGATACAAGTTGGAAAAGCACTGGAAATGGTAAATATCTGAATGCACTATATTTCTTTCTTTTCTTATATTCTTCAAATGTCATTTGACTATTTAAAGCAAAATGACAATAATGTATTGTGATTTATTTCATGGCTAGAGGTTAAAAATATGAAAATAATACTAAAGTTGGGAGAAAGAGTGCAATTACACTCTTGTGAGTTCTTACATTATATGAAAAGTGGTACACTAATTCAAATTAGAATGTGATAGTTAAGGATGCATATTATCTCAAAAGAATTCCTTTTCGTGGATTAATTACTACTTAAATTTAATAATATTTCCATTAAAATTACTTAAGACCCATCATGTGAAAGTTACTTGAAAATCACACAACTCATTTGAAAACACTAGACAATATTTGATTCCTTAGAGAAAAATCTTATTTGTCTATTGAAAATATAGAATTACAATAGATTAAATATTGTATTTAAGAATTACAATAAATTAAACATTTTTAATAGACAAATAAGATTTTTCTCTAAGGAGTCAAATATTTTCTAAGTCATTCTCTCTCTTATGACTCAGAGAAGATTCATAATAAATCAGGGTGATGTATTTGATTGAAAGATTTAGGCAAAAATACCACACGCTTTCAAATTTTATTATATTTCTGTATTTCCCCATTTCTAGCTTTATAATACAGAATAAATTTAAAATATTACTGTTTTAAAATGCAGTATGCAAGTTTGGGCTAGAGAGCAAAACTCTTCATGGAGAAAGTGAAAGTGAAGTTGCTCAGTCATGTCTGACTCTTTATAATCCTATGGACTGTAGCCTACCAGACTCCTCTCTCCATGGAATTTTCCAGACAAGAGTACCTACCCTTAATAACTGGTAATATTTTAGTTTTATAATAATAAAAATAGCAAATAATTATTGAATGTCTATCCTTTCAATAAGAGTTAAGTACAGAGTTTATGACCACTCTGACTGTCAAGGATCTCCTCATCTAAAATAATACAAAAATAATAAAAAGTACACAAACAGCTATAATTTCAGATAGAATGCAAAAAAAAAAAAACAATCCAACAGAAAATTATCAAGTTTCAAAGAGAATGAAATCATCTTTAGTTGCAGAGATTAAGAAATCTTTGGAGCTTTTGTAATGTATCTTGAAAGATGAAGAAGATTTTCTTAGTGAAGAGTGAAGAGCTGAAACAATACTGACAGAGGCACGAAAGTGGGCAACTATGGAGAGTGTGGAGGGACGATCCAAAATTCAGATCATCTCTATCACAAGGGACTAATAAAGGAGCTGTCAGTAATAACTTGGACAGACAAATTCAGGCATTCTCTGAAGGGACATGTGTGTTGCCCCCAAGAATTTAGGACCTCATTCTGTAATTTCTAGGAAGTCATTTCCCACATGCTGGAGGTCTTGCATAATCAAATTATATTCTTGGGAAAGATGAATATAGTTGATGGGCTAGAGGCAAGAGAGACTACAACCAGAGTTCCATAAAAACATCCTGCTTATTTGGAGGATCACAGCATGCTAAAGATTAAACAAAATGACACTGGAACAGAAGTCAGAGCTAATTCCTAAAAAGAGCCTGTCAAGGGACTCTTAAACCTAATATCGTATACTGAATCCCTGCAGGGTTGCAGTTCTGCATTAGGCACTGGGTCGCATATATCAATGAGTGGCATCTGGCTATCAAAGAGCAAATCAAAACCCACACAGAGCATCAAAATATAAGCTAGAACAAAGTAGATGCTACATAGTTTTTCTGCCTTTCGGGACATGATCTAGTACCACCTGGCCAGTTGCAGCTGAGCTGGGCAGATTGGGAGCAGCTGGAATTTGGAAATAGACATGTCTACTAGCATGGAAAGGTAATGAAAGGACAGACTCTACTTCAGATGAAAGAGGAAGTTCAGCCTGGCAAGCAGAATGTGGAGTCCAGAAAGCACAGCCACCAATTAGAGGAAGAAATCCAGCCCAAGTCATCTTACCATGAGGGGACCCAACATTCAGGAACGCTATGTATGACCCTACCTTTGGACAGAACATAAACGGGGGAAAACAGAACTGTTGATAATCACAGATACAAGCAAAGAAGCAGACTGTAAGACATCTACATTCTGCTGTCATTCAGAAAAGCCCTTCCTAGGTTCAGAGTCAGGGGTGAGACACCAGTGTATAAAAGGGGGCAGCAGATGAGACCTTTGAAGTCCCACATTGTACATGTTCTGAGTCTAGTCAGGTAAACAACAGCTTCTGGGGCACAGAGCAAAGGACCAAAAGCCAATTCCCAAAACTGGCCTATAAATCTGAGAATCTATATTAGGACATACCCATCAAGCCAACTAACAGAATTAGGGACTGAAGTCAATACCAGTCTTCGATATTCCAAGCTGAATCCCCCATAATTCTGGTCAGGGTATATCTGAAAGAGTAGGACAAGGCTGAGACTGAAGGGTGAGCAAGTCACATCCATAAGGACGAGAGGGCAGTGCTCAAGGCTAGAGGCCAGGCCTCCCCTGAATTGACTGCAAGACACAAGGCATCAACCTCAGGGGAGGAGGCCAAGGTTCTGACTTCAGGATCAGAAGGAAGCATCATGGGACAGACAATACTGGAGCAGGCTCTTCTCTGATGAGTAAGATCTTCTCAAAACGCAGAACTGGAAAAGCTTGTCAGGCTGTGGGAACAGCACAAGCAAACAGGGTGATGGGAATGTCAGTGATTCAGAGGGTGGTAGAGAGGGTGACCCGGGTTACTGAGACCCGCAAACCAGCCCAAGTAACTAGGATTTCATTCTATAGGTGCAGGTAGATTAAAGATGGAAAGAAGTGACAGGGTATCATTTTGGACAACAAAGCCTGACCATTGCGTCCACCTCTCCATCTTCTCAATTTGGGAGTTTCGATCTCAGAGATAATGACAGTGCCCTCCCTGCTCCAATATTGGATCAAATGGGATCATTGGCCCTTCTGGCCCAGCCTGTGTCCCACCTTACCTATTCCTTCTCATCAGGAGTCTCTGTTCTCATTTCTTACTGTGGTCTCCCCAGCCTTCGTTTCCCCTTCTCCTTTGTCTCAGATTCTTCGCAATAGCCCACTAGGCCGACAGCTTTCCAGGCCTGGTTCTAGGCAATGGGCTGTGTTCATGCGTGCCTCTACCCTTATGCAATTCTCGATTCTGCATATTTGTGTGTGATGCTCTGGGCTCAGGCTTACCCACACCTGCCCCCTTTGTACTGTAGGGTACAGTCCCCAAAAAAGGAGAAGGAGGAAATGGGAGTTTGGGAGAAAATAAATAAAAATAAACAAACACACAACAGGCATTATTTGTCCATATGTTTCTGACTGAGCACATAAAGTCATGCAGGAAAAATTTGAGACCCATAGTTTGGAATATTGTAAAATTCTCTGTTGTTTCTTTTCAAAGATAATTCAGTATAAAGCTAGGAGGAAAAATGTTTGTCATTTATCCTCAAAATTGGGAGGAAAGAGGGAAAACATTTCACAGGTAAAAAGATACTTGAAAGGAACCACGAAAATATTTTTAAAATTAAGAAATAAAATTATAATTTGAATTTATATAATAGCATTTGGGGTTAAAGCAGCAGAACCTACCTAAATCTGGCTATCTTAAGAAAAAGGGAAATTTAATAAAAAGATTGAGGAGTCACAGAATTTTAACAAAGCTGGAAAATTGGATCTGGAAAACAAAAAGTTGCCCAGGGATGCTGGGGGGAGCAACAGGAGTCCCATTTACAAGCCACCACCACCAGTATGGAGCTGAATGAATCAATTCCATCTCCAGATCCTTGGGTCGTATTCTCAAGGTTGAAATTTCCAGAGAGAGTGCCTAACTGGCCAGACTAAGTCACATGCAATTCCCTAGCAATCAGATGCAGGAAAAGAAAGACTCTGACTGCTTTAGATCCCAAAGGGGAAGCTAATTTCTATCTAGACTACATATAATTGAGGACTTTCCAAAATATAGACTGAGGAGCAAACAGTGAAGAGTATTAAATACTTAACAGTGAAAAAATTTACAAAAGTCCACTACAGTCTACACTTTAGATCCACAAATTTTTTCCTGCCTAACAAAACCCAACAAACCCCTCATGGAACTGAGAACATTCTCAGTTCCTGCTCAAAGGGAAATTCCCAAATTAAGAATCTACTGCAACTCAACTCTTAGTCTAGTATCTCTAGTTAAAATACACTTTCCCCCATATCTGTAACCTGTGAAAACATATATATAATCATAAATAACTCACCCTATAAAGTAGGTGAAAGAGAGATGAGAAAGAAGATATATCAGTTAAAATATTTATGTACACTTGACAGAGTAGAAAGTCAAATATAGCTGAGGTTATAGTCCTTATTTCTGCATATAGTCACAAAGCTATTGCTGCCAGTCAGTGTTCATTGTTAACAGAAGCAGTCACTCATCCATTTTTTTAACTTGTCTTCTCCATGACAGATTCCATGTTCCCCTGCTTCAGTCAGCACCAGTGGTTGGAGTTCTTTGCTTTGTCGAGTTACCTGCAATGTACTGAACTGCACTGCTGAGCCCCTGGAGGTGCTGTGTGCATGAGGCTGCATTAATGAGGGAGATGGTGAAATAGGGAGGCTCCCAGAAGTCACATGGGCTCCATGCTCCTAGCCACCATGGAGATCAATGATAGCCAACTCCTCTTTCTCAATTCTACAACACAATAATTGCCCTTTATCCTCATAAACAAAGGACCTGATGAGCTCAAAATGGCCATATGGCAATGTGGTACCCAATTCACTAACACCATTGTTGTATCCAAATTGGAAGCATTCTTACCCTGGAGTTAAGGTGTTTAGACTAATCACACCCAGCATGCAAAATGAGAAGTGAAACAAAGAAAATTGCAAGCAGCTTATTAGGTGTAATTATCCTTTAGTTCACAGACCCTAATATCAGCAGTCACTATTAACAGTCTCTTAGGGTCAGATCATTTATATTATCATGTTGACCCTCCTAACAATTATGGAAACAATGCTCCTTTTGTGTCTAAAAATTAAGTGGAGATACTTGGACTCTGCCATGTTGGAAACCTCCAGTCAACACTGAATCATGTAGTTCATTTCTACTGTGTGGTCTCCTACTAGAATCTTCAGTCTTCAGAAAATTGCCCATTCCATAAGTAGTGTTCCCTTTACCATTTGTCTGTCTGAAGACCATGCTGAAGGGAGTAGATTGTAAGATAATTTAAGAGATAGCTGGACAAGATGCTTACGAGGGATCATTCCATATTTCCCTTGTATAAAATAGTATATTAATTTGTTCTACACAAAAAAGTGTTTTCATCTGACCCAATATTTTGTGGACTATAGTTGAAATCAGTTTGGGGTTAATCAACCTAGCAAATTATTGGAACTCCATATAGCTACTTGGGTTTTCTGTGAATGCAAAATATCTGTTGAATATATCTGTGTTCAAATTCTACTAGAAAAATGATTGTATTCCTCCCTATTTATCAACCACCACTACTCATCCCCACACATACTCCACAGATATTTTCCCATAAAATTAGCAAAGCCCTCGAACTCTTATGGTGTGTAAACCTTCTCATCCAAGGAGTGGCTTTGTGATTTGTGCTCAAGTCATGGCGAAATTTAACTCTAGTAATAGTTCTAAGCAACCAGTCAATCCTAAAAGAAATTGACCTTGAATGTTCATTGGAAGAACTGATGCTGAAGCTGAAGCTCCAGACTTTGGCCACCTGATATGAAGAGCCAACTCACTGGAAAAGACTCTGATGCTGGGAAAGATTGAGGGCAAGAGGAGAAGGGGGTGACCAAGAATGAGATGATTAGATGGAATCACCAACTTAATGGGCTTCCCTGGTGGCTCAGATGGCAAAGAATCTGCCTGCAATGTGGGAGACCTAAGTTCAATCCCTGGCTCAGGAAGATATCTTGGAGAAGGAAATGGCAATCCATTCCAGTATTTTTGCCTGGAGAATGCTGTGGACAGAGGAGCTTGGTGGGCTATAGTCCATGGGGTTTCAAAGAGTCAGACATGGCTGAGTGACTAATACCAATTAATGGACATGAGTTTGAACAAATTCTGGGAGAGGGTAGACAGGGAAGTCTGGTGTGTTGCAGCTCATGGGCTCTCAAAGAGTTGGACACTGAGTTAGCAACTGAACAACAACAATTTCTCTGAGCAAAGCCAAGTGTAAGGCAAGTTAGAAATTCAGAAAATAGGTGTCTTCTTTCAAGAAGGCCTTTTTCCTCAGGCAAAAAAATTAAAGAACCTTGAAGCAAGAGAAGAACAACCTCATCAGAGAAGGAAGGGGAGACTGCACCCTTGTGAAAAGAAGTTCCATGTAGGGTGGGGATTTGGTTTACTCATTCATAGGTCCTCTCCTGGACCCCATCCCACTCCATGGCAATCCACTCTTTTTTGATTGATGACTACCTTTCCATGGAAGTGAAAATTTTATCCATTGATATAGTTTGGAACTCTTTATGATCAAAATCTGCTTCTGAATTTTGCCTATTGCAGTCTGTCAGGGCAAAATAATCAATTCTTTCATAATGGCTATAGAAGTTCCCTGAATTTCATTCCATGGCTCAAACTGAGAATGTAGAGATTTAAGTTCATTGCTCTCTGGCTTTAAGCCATTCAGTGTTACCAGAAGCAGCCATCCATCAATATTTCATATTTTTCATACTTCATTGATGGTGGTGACAATATGGTCTGCCAGAACTCTCTCTTCAATGAATCCCTGATTACAGATGTCCAGAAGCAATAATTTCTTTCACTATCTTATCACTGAAATACAAGGACTGCTAGATTACTAACCCAGAAAAATAATGGAACATTTAGTCCTGTCCATGCTATCTAGACTGAAAGCTTGTCTCTAGTTCTCCATGTAGCCTTGAGGATCTGTTACCTAGGACTCCCAATTCCAGATACAAATTTCTGAACAGTTTGGTTAAGAGACTGTATAGATTAAAATCCTAGCTCTGCTATGTATTTATTAGCCAAGCAGACTCAAGCAACCTTTCTGCAATTCAATTTTCCTCATCTGGAAATCAGGATAATAGAGCCTATCTCAATGAAGATGGGATATTAATACATGTGAACACTTAGAGTGTGCTCAATTATTGTTAGCTAACAATTTTTTAGTTATCATAAAAAATGATAATTAATATTACTACTCTGTTTATTATCAGCCAATATTCTTGTCCATAAGTGAAAGAAACCACATCTGGACAGCTTAAGCAAAACAGAGAAATTATTGGACTATCTGGTGTCACAGAATTAATGGCAGATGGGAGGCCCAGGGTTGGGAAATATGAGGGAGCAGGAGAGGGCTAAGGGCTGGGATGCCATAGTCACAGCACAGACGGGGGCAGCAGGATGTCTGGTCTACACACTCACTGCTACTGTAAAAGACAGACTCTAGCCAACTCCAGGCACTTCTGTAAAGACTAAAGTTCCAGGAGAAAGTATTCATTTCACTAAGCCTGTGTCATCTGCTCCTGGACACGAACAGCCACCAAGATGGCATAACGGGCATTTCTCCAAATGTTAATTTGGGTGCTCCTTAGAAAAAACAAGTTAAATCTCAAAAAGCCAAAGGATAATAAACACTGAATTCATTTGGTAGTCTTAGTGTCATAAAATGCAATGATCAGCAATCCACGAGTTTGACAGCACATGACCAACATGAAGTTTCCTCTCATTCCACTCTGCAATTCCAGTGCCAAGGAAAGGAGGCTTTCGGTTTTTCCGAATATTTGAGGTGTCAGCTAACACTATCCTCACCAAGACATATCCCCAAAGAGACAGAATGTGGTGGCAACTTGTTCAGCCTTGTCTGACATTGTCTCCTCCTCTCCTGGTTGCTTCCCGGGTGAAGAACTCATGCTTCTTCTCCCAGAAGTTCTAGGAGAGGGAGAGATGCCTCAGGGAGGAGTGACTTGGCTCATCTTTGGGGGATGGGTCATTTTGAAGAAGGAGGAAAAGATAAGGCCAGTCTAGCCACCAAGATGAGGATGAGCAAGGCTGGGCCAGCAGGACTTGTCTGTCTCTCTAGAAGTTTCATCGTGAGGATAATGAGAGGGAGAGTTTGAATAAAATGTTAAGGCTGGTGTGTGAAGTCCCTTAGTTGCCAAGCTGATTGAAATTTAACCTGAAAACTTTTTAAAAAATGGGGGCAGACTCACAGCCTTAGTGACAGCAACATTTTAAAACTTGAAGCCTAAGCTGATATTTCTGCAGCACTGGTTAGAGAAGGAAGAGCCAGAGGCAAGAGAACAAGTTAGGAGTGCACTAGGCCATTTCTTCTCACTTCCTTCTTGGGTTTGATGGGAGGTCATTTAGGAAGAAACTTTGGGTATTTTCAGCAAACAAAACTAGGGTTTTTGTTACCACATCAGAGAGCAATGGAAGCCAACAAAAATTATTAGGTGAGATTTGGATTAATGAGCTAATTGATATACCTTAACAAGGCCAATTTAGGTAACAGTAGTGGTGGTGATGGTATAACAATGGTAATGGTGCTGGTGGTAAAAAGTTAAGAAGTCAGTGTGGCAGGACAGCCTATTGATAAATTATCTGTCTGTTTTGACCTGTGGAACTGTTGATTCCCATTCCCACATGCCCACATTTTATTTATTTTTATTTTTTTATATATTTTTATTTCATTTTATTGGAGTATAGTTTAAGGGGATGTTAGAGGATGAGATGGTTGGATGGCATCACCGACTTAATGGACATGAGTTTGAGCAAGCTCTGGGAGTTAGTGATGGACAGGGAAGCCTGGCGTGTTGCAGTACATGGGGTCGCAAAGAGTCGGACATGACTGAGTGATTGAACTGAACTGACTGAGAGTTGCTTTACAATGTTGTGTTAGTTTCTGCTGTACAACAAAGTGAATCAGCTTTATATACCCCTCTTTCTTAGATTTTCTTCCCATTTAGGTCATCACAGAGCACTGAGTAGAGGTCCCTGTGCTATACAGTCAATTATCTTTAGTAATTTGTTTTATACATAGTAGTATATATGTGTCAATTCCGGTCTCCCAATCCATCTCACCTCCTCCCTTCCCACCTTGGTATCTATATATTTGTTCTCTATGTCTACATCTATATTTCTACTTCGCAAATAAACTCATCTACACCATTTTTCTAGATTCCACATATATGACACACGCCCATATTTTAGAATGTGGTCTGTCCTTGGAGTCTTTGACATGGGGGATCTCAATAGCCCTTTGTGTTTTATTCATAACCTTTCTGAATAAAATGGAGACTTGTCAAGAGGGGTATTCTGCCAGGAGCGCAATTCTTAAATCAACTGTTGTTTTTAATATCCTAGGTCAACCAAGCATTAAACAAGACCATCAGAAAGGGAGGAAATGGATGCAATAGGCGCATGGCCCAGTCACAGTGAGGTTGTTGGTTTCCAAGGTAGGTGCAGGGACCCGGCTCTGAAAGTTCACACGATCATTCCCATTTCCAGTTCAGTCACTCTCAAAAGGCTGATAGTGGTCTCGGGTGACCAGCTGCCCTAGTTTGCTCCAGGAGTTCCTAGGATTCAGGACTATCAATGTAAAACCGGGAGAGTTCTAGGTAAACCAAGGCAAGTTGGTCCCCCACATCTTGGAAGGCTGTCTTCCTTCACAGACAGAAGCAAGCTTCTACCAGAGCTGTCTGTTTTCAAATGAAGTAACGTAATGGCCACTCTGTGGTGTACAGCCAGAGACTATTCCCATTTTCCCGCATTGCATAAGCCCTAGAGGTTCTTCTATAATACAGGGGAGGAGAGGAGCCTGACATTTGGTTCATGTTGGACATTTTTTGCTAACTTTGGCAGGTGGAAACTTTCAGTCGAGTTATAAAAACAAGAAATATGACATTTCTTGAATAGTGGATGATATGTGGCAGTTTCTGTCTCTTCAAATAATATTAACTATTTCTTGAACATTTACTATGTGTTAGGCCGAATGCTAAATATTTATATGCATTATCAATTAATTCTCACAACAGATCATATGGGCTGAGTACTATAAACATTTCAGTTCACATAAAAAATGAGGCTCAGAAAAGCTAAATAATTACTCAAGTCCATGCTGCCAGAGGGAATCTGATGGATTTTCAATGTCTACAGTCTTAATTATTCACTAAACTGTACTGTCTTACTTAGAGAGTAAAATACATGTTAACAGGTATAAAATCTGTACAAAATATACACAAGGATATTTTGTACCTAATAATATTTATAACTCAGCATATTCATTATTGTGTAAAGTAATGACTAGAAAAGCATCTGTGACCTTACAGAATAATCCCTGACTTCGCTGAGGGGGATTCTCCCACTGAGGATTTTAATCTGTGGCATAAACTTATTTTTTTCCTTCTTTAGAGATTAAGTATCAGCACACACAGAAAGAATGACAATTCTTTGGATGGTGAAAGTTACATTCTAAAGTATCCTTAAAAAAAATTTTTTTTTTGCAACACCTCCATAAAAGGACTGATCTCTTCATCAAAACCCTGTCATCTTAATCTCTTTTCTCTTCTTTGCAATCAGCTCCTTCATAGAACATTCAAACTCAAAGAATACTACATCCTTTGCATTTGCCCATAGACCTGCTTGTAATCTCTTTGAGAACAGAATCATTTCTCATTAGACCTTAACAACCAGTACAAGATTGGCTGATCAGTTGTAAAGGCCGCACACATTTTATGAAAATCACCTCTGAAATAAAGACAATGGCAGTTGCTGGAGTTCTGCAATGTTCTCTGCTCAGTGATGTTTTTAGAGACTGTGAACCAAAACAGAACTTCAAGACTTACAGCCTCAGTTTTGGCTGAGTAAGGGCTCCAGAACAGTAGCTAGTTGAAGTGACGCAGGAGAAGCCTTCAAATGCGAATATCTCAACCTACCCCTGAGGCTTAGAAAGCTCGCAAGTTTGAGGGAAGTTTCAGAGGTCCTAAGGATGACTCTCATCCAGCGCTCAGTTCTGGGTTCTCCACACAAATGGAGCTGCATTGGGCAATGCAGAAGTTGGGAGTACAATCACAGCCAACAACTGAGCAAGGCTAGGATATTAGTGCCAACTCCCTCTTGCCCAACACTGGACTCCTTCAAAAGCCAGCCTTTGCTCAAGGACACGCTTTATCAACCTGACTCAAACTTCATTAGAACTGCATTATCAAGTCGTTCTACCTCTGCCTCTCTCCTTTCACAAGCATGAAAGCAGGATGGACCAGTAAAAATTAAACATGAGCCACATGTGTAATTTCCAATTTTTAAGTAATCATACTCTTACCTAAATTTCCAGCCACTCAGCCTGTCCTATGGATTTCAGACTTGCTAATTCCCACAATTCCATGAGCCAATTCCTCAAAACTAAATCTCTATTTGTATGTAAATCTTATTAGTTCCATTTCCCTAGAGAGCTCTAACTAATACTTAAAATTATCAAACTAATTTGCTAATATCTCAAACACACATTTTTAAAAAATGTATCCCACATTTGCTCTGTTTTGGGTTTTGTTAAAATATGATTCTGCTGAGATAGAAAAGAAAGCATGACCTAGTTAAACTCAGGCAAAACTAATCTTGCAAGTTGATCAAAAAATTGCTTTGCAAAAATGCCCTTGTTAAAGTGTCTTGGGGCTACCTTAGGAAGAATTTAAAAGGTCCCAATGTAAATCAGGTCATAAAATTGGTTTTCCAACATTACACACCAAAAAAGTCTGTGTCATTTGCTTCATTAGAGAGGCAATTTTATTTTAACATGACATTTTTAAAAAAGCTAAGTTGTTTAGTTTTCCTTGTTTCACACTACTTTTCACCACACCCACTCTCTTATGCAAAACATTTTTAAAACTAGTAATCTCAGCTTCACCTCCCTTTTACATTGCAGCTAACTCTGTTAAATCTATGGTAGCTCAATCATAATCAATTACTGGGATACACAACCTAGAGAAAAAAGTTAATAGTAAAGCAAATGTTTTTGTATAAAAAGCCTTAATGTCTGATAAAAGATTGTTATCCAAAATATACAAAGAACTTTGAAAACTCAACAACAGCAACACAAATCCAATTTAAAAATGGACAAAAAGGTTTACATATGCTTCCCCCCCGGAACCCCCCTCCCTCCCCCCCCCCCCCCCACCCCCCCGGGAAATCTCCTGCACCAGTCCCGAGCATCAATCCTGGGCTGGCGATTGATTAGACACATGACAATTAACATGCTTCAATGCCCTTCTCCCATATCATCCCACCCTTACCCTCATCCACAAAGTCCACGAGTCTATTCTATACATCTGCGTTCCTTTTTGTTGTCTCCCATGTTGGGTTCTCGTTCCTGTCTTTCTAAATTCCATATATATGCGTTAATATACTGTATTGTTGTTTTTGCTTCTGGCTTACTTCACTCTGGATAATGGGCTCCCCTTAGGCATCGTACAAACTTTTCTCAGCCTCATTCTCATCCAGAAGAAGGAACACTGATACTTTTCCGAACTGTTTGGAGAAGTAAATGAGATGACATGTAAATGCTTTGCTTAATGCCTGGCACATAGAAGTACTCAATAAATATTTCCCACCATCAAAAAAAAAAAAGTGGACAAAAAGGCTGAATAAACACCTCACCAAAGAAACTACACAGATTGCAAATAAGCATATGAAAAGATGCTCTATATCAAATTTCACCAGGGAAATGTATATTTTTTAAAAAATGAAAACCACTATATACCTGTTGCTGCTGCTGCTACTGCTGCTAAGTCTCTTCAGTTGTGTCCGACTCTGTGCGACCCCATAGACGACAGCTATTAGAATGTCCAAAATCTAGAACACTAACAACACCAAGTGCCAGCAAAGATCTGGAGCAATAGGACCTCTCATTCATTGCTGTTGGGTGTACAGAATGGTACAGTCACTGTGGAAGATACTTTGGTAATTTCTTATGTAATTAACATACTCATTGTTCAATCCAGCAATCACGCTCCTTGGCATTTACCCAAGTTAATTGAAAACATATACCCACACAAAAATGAATGTTCATTACAGCTTTATTCATAATTGCCAAAACGTGGAAGCAACCAAAATGCCTTTCAGTAGTTGAATGGAAAAAGAAATGGCGGCCCATACCAACAATGGAATATTATTCTGTGCCTAAAAGAAATGAGTTACAAAACCATGAAAAGACATAGAGGAAACACAAATTCATATTATTAAGTAGAAAAAGGCAAGCTGAAAAGACTTCATACTGTATGATTCCAATTATATGATGACATCTGCAAAAGGCAAAACTACAAAGATGAAAAATGATTAATGGTTGTCAGGGGTTAGAAGGGAAGGAAGGATGAATAGACAGAGCACAGAAGATTTTTAGGGCAGTGAGACAGTTCTTTATAATACTACACTATGGATATATGTCATTATATATTGGCATAATGTGTCCCAGAATATCTCCACAGAAACATCCAGAATGTTTGATCACACATGTGGGCACCATGGTTCAGCAAAGCTGACACATAAAATGACCATCCCATCTACTACTAACCTGGGTCTTGAGCAATCTCATCTCTTTTATTGAAGTTCTCTCAGCTCTTCAGAAGGGTTTAAGCTACTCTTTATGGGGCAATTTGCCAATTGTGAAGTATCTTTGATAATATAATCTTGAGATCCTAATATTGTATCCCAAGTACTAAAAGAAGGGAATATATTTATTCAACTATTTTAGTAGATCCATAAGCAGGCACAATGACAAAAATATAAGTTGAGCAATTTGAAAAAAATGCTATGATCTGAATTTAGGGTATTCAGGAATTCAATTTTTTGAAATCCTGCTAAATAAAATTTTTCTTACTGTGAATCTGAATATAGAAAACACCATTTAGAACTACTAGATTCTAAATGCGCAAATCTTTCTACTTGATGTTAGAAAAGAATTTTAAACATTTGTCAGCCTTTGCTATGTTATCATCCAATATTATATCTTAAGTTTGTTCTATGTGTCTACCAAAACTCAGCTCTCTTCACACCTCCTGTGGAACATATTGAGAGAAGCCATCGTCTCTTGACTTTGGGCTTCCCTGCAAAATCTTGATGGCCACATCAAGAATGCAAGGTTCTGGCCACTCTATACAAAAGCTATGTCTCAGGGTTGAGTTTGAAACCTCAATGAGATGAGGTTACATCTCCCCTAAGACAAAAATTAAGCTTCCTTCCACTTACTATGAAAGTGGCAGATTCCCCAAGTTTGGTGTTCCTCTCCTTTAAGGCAACACATTGCTTCTACAAGCATCCACCCAGGACCCTGTGTGCCACTCCCTGTGCCACTCTGGAGCATGAAGCTGTGGCTAACACTTTTGCTCTAATAAAAACATTTTTTCATATCTGACCCAGGAGTCTCATGTCCTCTGCCTTTTGAGAAGGTAGCCATGAGCCAGAAAAAAGCTCTTAGACCATTCAGAGTTTCCCCTTCCCCAAAATAGATCCCATACTGACTGAAGCAGCTATTAAGCTGTTAAATGAAAGAAAGTATTAAAAGAAGAATCAGAAAAGAACTGGGACTGTGGCTAGAAGGTTTGGACAAAGTTGTACACTGCCGTGGAAATTCTGTGTAGACTCATCGGTAAAGACAAACTCCATGACTGTGGTTGAGATCAGGCCTGCCTTCTTCTTTCAGGAAGAGTATCAAAACCCATATTTTGTGCCTCTTATAAATATTTTGTTAATTTATTCATTAAATGATTGTTTATTGAAAGGTCTGGACAAGATTAAGAGAAAATTTTCATATTCTTTTTTTTATTTTACAATATAATTTGGAGGTTCATCTATACCAGTGCATAGAGGTGTTCTCATTCCCTTTCTCATTCATCCTTTTTATAAGAAAATTTTTTTAAAGACTTCCATTGGTCCAGGTTAGTTGGTTAGGTTAGCTTCTATTCTAGTTATTTTACACTCTAGGTAAAGTTATTTCATACTCTAAATGAAATAATCGTTCACCTGTTCTGCATCTTTCATATGTTCACAGGCACCTTTCAGGATCTCCTGCATTCCACTCCAGTTACACCTTTATTCTCTATCTCCTTGTCTACAATACTGGTATTATATTTGTGAATTAGTATTGTATTTGTATAATTGTAAGGGATTTGATTTAGGTGATACTTGAATGTTCTAATGGTTTTCCCCACTTTCTTCAATTTAAGTCTGAATTTTGCAATAAGGAGTTCATGATTTGAGTCACAGTCAGCTCCCAAACTTGTTTTTGCTGACTATATAGAGATTCTCCATCTTTGGCTGCACAAAATATAGTCAATCTGATTTCGGCATTGACCATCTGGTGACATCCACGTATAGAGCCTTCTCTTGTGTTGTTGGAAGAGGGTGTTTTCTATGACAAGTGCATTCTCTTGGCAAAACTCTGTTAGCCTTTGCCCTGCTTCATTTTGTACTCCAAGCCCAAATTTGGCTGTTACTCCAGGTATCTCTTGACTTCATACTTTTGTATTCCAGTTCCCTAGGATGAAAAGGACATCATCTTTTTGGGGTGTTAGTTCTAGAAGGTCTTGTAGGTCTTCATAGAACCATTCAGCTTCAGCTTCTTCAACATTAGTTGTTGGGGCATAGACTTGGATTACTGTGATACTGAATGGTTTGCCTTGGAAACAAACAGAGATCATTCTGTCATTTTTGAGACTGCACCCAAATACTGCATTTTGGACTCTTTTGTTGACTATGATGGCTACTCCATTTCTTCTAAGAGATTCTTGCCCACAGTAGTAGATATAATGGTCATCTGAATTAAATTCACCAATTTCAGTTCAGTTTAGTTCACTGATTCCTAAAACGTCAATGTTCACTCTTGCCATCTCCTGTTTGACCACTTCCAATTTGCCTTGATTCATGGACCTAACTTTCCATGAAATACTGTTCTTTACAGCATTGGACTTTACTTCCATCACGACTCATATCCACAACTGGGTGTTATTTTCACTTTGGCTCCATCTCTTCATTCTTTCTGGAGTTATTTCTCCACTCTTCTCCAGTAGCATATTGGGCACCTACTGACCTGGGGAGTTCATTTTCCAGTGTCGTATCTTTTTGCCTTTTCTTACTGTTCATGGGGTTCTGAGGGCAAGAATGCTGATGTGGTTTGCCATTCTCTTCTCCAGCAGACCAGGTTTTGTCAGAACTCTCCACCATGACCCGTCCATCTTGGGTGGCCATCTACATGGTACATAGTATCACTGAGTTAGACAAGGCTGTGGTCCATGTGATCAGTTTGGTTAGTTTACTGTGATTGTGGTTTTCCTTCTGTCTGCCCTCTGAAGGATAAGGATAAGAGGCTTAGGGAAGCTTCCTGATGGGAGAGACTGACTGTGGAGGAAACTGGGTTTTGTTCTGATGGGTGAGGCTATGCTCAGTAAATCTTTAATCCAATCTTGTGTTGATGGGTGGGGCTGTGTTCTCTCCCTGTTTCTTGACCTGAGACCAAACTATGGTAGAGGTAATGAAGATAATGGCGACCTCCTTCAAAAGGTCTCTTGCATGCACTGCTGTACTCAGTGCCCCCAACCCTGCAGCAGGCCATGGCTGACTCACACCTCCACCAGAGACTCCTGGACACTCACAGGCAAGCCTGGCTCAGTCTCTTGTGGGGTCACTGCTCCTTTCTCCTGGGTCCTGGTGAGCACAAGGTTTTGTTTTTGTCCTCCATGTGTCTGTTTCCCCAGGCCTGTGTAACTTTTGTAATCAAATCCCACTGGCCTCCAAAGTCAAATTCCCTGGGGGTTCTCAATCCCTTTGCCAGATTCCCAGATTGGGAAATCTGTTGTTCATCCTAGAACTTTCTTAACAATGCCAGAATTTATTTGGTATAATTGTTCTACAGTTTGTGGGTCATTTGCTTGGTGGCTCTATGGCAGGGTTAATGGCATCCTCCAAGAGGGCTTTGGCCACACCCAGGTCTGCGGCACCCAGAGTCCCTGCCCCTGTGGCAGGCCACTGCTGACCCGTATCTCCACAGGAGATATTCAAACACTCAAAGGCAGGTCTGGCTCAGTCTCAGTGGGGTCTCCTGGCACAGGAGATTAGATCTTATAGACCGAGTGCCTGAAGAACTATGGATGGAGGTTCATGACATTGTACAGGCAGCAGTGATCAAGACCATTCCCAAGAAAAAGAAATTCAAAAAGGCAAAATGGTTGTCTGAAGAGGCCTTACAAATAGCTGAGGAAAGAAGATAAGTGAAAGGCAAAGGAGAAAAAGAAAGATATACCCATTTGAATGAAGAGTTCTAAAGAATAGCAAGTAGAGATAAGAAAGCCTTCCTCAAAGATCAATGCAAAGAAATAGAGGAAAACAATAGAATGGGAAAGACTAGAGATCTCTTCAAGAAAATTACAGATGCCAAGGGAATATTTCATGCAAAGATAGGCACAATGAAGGACAGAAATGGTATGGACCTAATGGAAGCAAAAGATATTAAGAAGAGGTGGCAAGAATACACAGAAGAACAGTACAAAAAAGATCTTCATGACCCAGATAATCACAATGGAGTGATCACTCACCTAGAGCCAGACATCCTGGAATGTGAAGTCAAGTGGGCCATAGGAAGTCTCATTACGAACAAAGCTAGTGGAGGTGATGGAATTCCAGTTGAGCTATTTCAAATCCTAAAAGATGATGCTGTGAAAGTACTTCATTCAATATGCCAGCAAATTTGGGAAACTTAGCAGTGGCCACAGGAATGGAAAACATTAGTTTTCATTCCAATCCCACAGAAAGGCAATGGCAAAGAATGCTCAAACTACTGCACAATTGCACTCATCTCACACGCTAGTAAAGTAATACTCAAAATTCTCCAAGCCAGGCTTCAACAGTGTGTGAACCGTGAAATTCCAGATGTTCAAGCTGGATTTACGAAAGGCAGAGGAACCAGAGATCAAATTGCCAACAGCCATTGGATCATCAAAAAACAAGAGAGTTCCAGATAAACATCTACTTCTGCTTCATTGACTATGCCAAAGAGTTTGACCATGTGGACCACAACAAACTGCGGAAAGTTGCTCAAGAGATGGGGATACCAGACCACCTGACCTGCCTCCTGAGAAATCTGGATGCAGGTCAAGATGCAAGTTAGAACTGGGCATGGAACAACAGATTGATTCCAAATTGGGAAAGGAGTACATCAAGGCTATATACTGTCACCCTGCTTATTTAACTTATATGCAGAGTACATCATGAGAAATGCTGGGATGAGAAGCACAGACTGCTGGGAGAAATATCAATAACCTCAGATACACAGATGACACCATCCTTATGGCAGAAAGCAAAGAACTAAAGAGCCTCTTGCTGAAAGTGGAAAAGGAGAGTGAACAGGTTGGCTTAAAGCTCAACATTCAGAAAACTAAGATCATGGCATCTGGTCCCATCACTTCATGGCAAATAGATGGGGAAACAGCCCCAGACTTTATTTTGGGGGGCTCCAAAATCACTGAAGATGTTGACTGCAGCCAGGAAATTAAAAGACACGTACTCCATGGAAGGAAAGTTATGACCAAACTAGGCAGCATATTAAAAAGCAGAGACATTACTTTGCCAACAAAGGTCTGTCTAGTCAAGGCCATGGTTTTTCTCGTATTCATGTACGGATGTGAGAATTGGACTATAAGGAAAGCTGAGTGCTGAAGAATTGATGATTTTGAACTGTCATGTTGGAGAAGACTCTTGAGAGTCCCTTGGACTGTAAGGAGATTCAACCAGTCCATCCTAAAGGAAATCAGTCCTGAATATTTGTTGGAAGAACTAATGCTAAAGTTGAAACACCAATACTTTGGCCACCTGATGTGAAGAACTGACTCATTATTAAAGACCCTGAGGCTTGGAAAGATTGAAGGCAGGAGGAGAAGGGGTGATTGAGGATGAGATGGTTGGATGGCATCACTGACTCGATGGAGATGAGTTTGAGCAAGCTCTGGGAGTCGGTAATGGACAGGGAAGCCTGGTGTGCCACAGTCCATGGGGTCGCAAAGAGTTGGACACAACTGAATGACTAACTGACTTACTAATTGTATTTGGAAAATACAACTATTACATTGTCTGCCCAGTCCTAGACTTTCCCTGATCAGAAAGCTGTCAAAATCTGGGAGAGCCTCTTATATTTACACAGAACTCACTTGTTCAACAGATATTTATTGAGCAATTTCCATCTGCCATGGATTATTATAAGAGATAGAAATCAGCAGTGAACAAGACAGAAAATAACCTATTCTAGTCAGGTTTTGGAAATAGATGGTCAGGAAGTAAGCAATAAATGCATGTTCTTATATATGGCAAAAACAAAATAGGATAATTGGATCGGGCATACAAAGGCAAAAGGTATTTTATATTAGATGCTTATAGAAAGTGTCTCTGAGGTGATGTTATAACTGACACTTGGAAGCTGAAAGAAAAACCAGACATATGTGTCCCCAGGGATAAAACATTCTAGGAAGAAGAAATCAAATGACAAGGAAATGGCTGGCCTATCTCAAGGACAGATAAGGTCAGAATGGCCAGAGAAAGGGAGAGAAATGTGAGGTCGACAAGATCTCCTCCCTATACTCTGGAGTTAAGTAAGACCCAAGAGAAATTAAGACTATGAGTAAAATCATTAGGAGTACTATGAACAAAATCATTAACTACCCAACATTTTGTGTTCCCCTAGACCTATCTTAGAATTGTTAGGTCACCAAAAAGCATAGTCCCAGGATGACTTTTTGCCCGTTCCTTAGTAATGGGTATTCACAAACTTTACAAAGAATTTTAAGACATACTATATCATTTTTGTTTTTTGCATCTTGTCATGTCATGACCAACATAGCAATATGTCCAGAAGAACAAATAACAAAGAAAGCATAGGAATTAATTCTATGGACACCAGATAATGGTGTTAGGGAATTAATATTGGTATTGATGATTAAATTATATCAGAAGAATGCCAAAACAGAATATATGACCCCTTGAGTCCTAGGATAAAAGTTATAATAGGAGATGAGAGAGAAACCATACTCCAGGGAACCAGCATCAGTTCCTGCAAGAACATTGGGGTGCATGTTGATGTACAGAAGAAACCAACAATCTTGTGAAGTGATTGTCCTTCAATTAAAAATAAATCAACTTTTTAAAAGAATTCTGAAAAAAAATTAGAAAATTTCCAACCTAAGAAAAAAAAGAGTATTAGGGATTTAACTCAGGAAATGGTGTTATTTAGAAAACAAGAGGGGTAGAGGGCAAACTTAGTCACTCCTCTTTTTCTTGGATCAGTCTTTTCACTGGAAAAGAGAACTGAGTGTCAAATATTTTTCTTGAAGACATTAAAGCTTACTTTGAGTCTTACACAACTAAATTAGCTGAAGAAGATGAAAAGCTCTTTTACCATATATAGTTGTTATTAAGCATTATCTTAGAGCTTCCCTGGTGGCACAGTGGTAAAGAACTCACTTGACAATCCAGGAGAGATGGATTCTATCTCTAGGTTGGGAAGCTCTTCTGGAGTTATCAAATGGCAACCCACTCCAGTATTCTTGCCTGGGAAATCCCATGCACAGAGGAGTCTGGTGGGTTACTGTTCATGGGGTCACAGAGTCAGACACAACTTAGTGACTAAACAACAAGCATTATCTTAACTGAAAAGCAAACTTTAAGACCAGAAATAATTTACCCCATAATTCTATCCCTTTAATAAAATTCAATTCAATAAAAAATTTAACTTGTTTCAATTTCCATTTCCAGTCTTTTTACCTAGACACACTTATAGGTAATATTGTAATAATAGATACAATCTCATAACTTTTAACACTGGAGGTTTTTTGAGGGGAGGAGAAAGTTGGTTCCATTTCTGGTCATCTGAGATGAAACAGACTACACTGTCTGGATGGGACACAACTCTGGCTTTTAAATTTTCACAACAGAATGACAACTCTGCCTTCTGTTCACCTTTTCTCTAAGCACAGGGTTCTCACTTTTATCAGCAACATAGACTTCATGCAGAAAAAGCGCTTGTCAGAGAAATTGACTCTATCTAAACGCTCTTATATCTAATATATCCAACAGGACAGAGTTGAACAGGCAAGCACACCACCTATTTTTTCCCCTAAGCTCTCCTTTGGTATTGTTAGATCAGTAGAAAGTGCAGTCCAGAATCACACTCTCTCAGCTCTTCATTTCACACTATATTCCTTATAAAGAGCTAATATTGGAAGATTTCAGGCAAGAAGTTCCTTTGTCCCTTTTTTCCTATGAACTAGAGTTACCTATGAAAAGAGACTCACACTGTAAATATGTTGTGAAGTTTGGTTCCAGAAAAAAATGTTGCTTTCTGCAGAGCTTTTTCACATGTTTCCTGTTTTGAAAAATTAAGCCATTAAATGAGGATGATATGACCCAATGACCTTGTGATTTGGCTCAGCTGCTTGGAAAGCCAGTCACGTTGTGACCCATTATAGCAAATATTTCACCTCAGATTGTGTGTTAACATTTCTTCCTGCTCTTTATAAATAGTTCTCGTTTTCATCATTAACTTTGTACTGCTAACTTTTACAAGTCATGCTAA
Source organism: Antilocapra americana (assembly GCA_007570785.1). NCBI lineage: Eukaryota > Metazoa > Chordata > Mammalia > Artiodactyla > Antilocapridae > Antilocapra > Antilocapra americana. Next base: position 63,803,670 of record ML662442.1, read on the forward strand.
ATCCTCTATAATTCTGTTTAATGCCTACCAAAGGAGTGGCACATACTCAAAGTCTACTAAAGTAACCCTTATATTCCTGAGAATCAGAATTCTTCAGCAACTTCATTACAACTTTCTTTTTTTTGTTTAATGTTTTTAAAATTCTTTATTGAATTTGTTACAGTATTACTTCTGTTTTATGTTCTGGTTTTTTGGCCACAAATTATGTGGGACCTTAACTCCCTGACCAGGGATTGAACACGCACCCTCTTCATTGGAAGGCAAAGCTTTAACCCCTGGACTGCCAGGAAGCCCCTTCAATGCAACTTTCTAACTAGAGAAAGAAGGACATTCTTGCAGGAGTATTACTTAAACAAATAGAGTGAAAATATATTTCCTGTAGCAGTGAATACATGCCTGATCATAGAGAAGGATTGGTGGGAAATAGTGAAGCAGGAAACTAGAGAGACATCAGGGTCATCTGTAGAACACTTTGAACATGAAGTTTATGAGTTCAATTTCCTGTAATTTTTGAACAGGAAAGAAACTGATGAAAATATCTGGATAGTTTTGACCAAGATAGCATCATTAATATATCTACATCTTTCTGGAGGAGAGATTGTTTGTTGTATGGGATGTGAGAGTTCATTTTTAGACATTAAATTTTAAGTCCTGGTAGACTATCCTGGTGGAAATGCCCAACCCGTGCTGAGATAGGCATCTGGAACTTGCTATTGATATTAGAGAGACAGATTTGCAAATTATCTGCATAGAGGAGCATTAGAGAAGCAAAGAGGAGAGATGAATGCTCTGGGCTCATTCTCCTTCAATGAACATTTAAAATAACCCCAGAGAGCTGTGAAATCCAAAAAGAAGAAGATCAGGCTCTGCTAAGTTAGAGGGCATGGGGAGACAATAGGGCACTTGAATGCCCTCAAAATGACACCTTCCTCTCAGCCCAACAAACAGGCTAAATTTAGAACAGTCATTTGTTGCTTCATTACTAGGATTAAAGAGGTCATGAACAGTTTTTTTACAAAAGAGTAATAAATAATGAAGCTGAGATGCTGAACCAAGAAGAAAATGTACATTATCTATAAACTGAGAAAACAAATTCTTTAAAGAAGAATAAAAAAGTAACATTGCCAACTCAGCTGGAAGAAAATGAATAGGAGGCAGTGCCTCAAGGTTGTTCAGTGACACACTTAAATTGCAAGTATTACCCAATGTCAAGAGAAATAAGTCCACGCTGTTAAAATCGGCCTGCTGTTAAAGTCACTTGAGAGAATAGGAGGAAAGAGAAAAATAAAGATAACATCGGCACCTTCATAGCAAAGGTAAGACCTTTGGCAAGTGGGACTCAGGCATCATAAATGAGCAGTGTAAGTTAAATCCAAAAATAGCCTGTTTCTAATGGTATGTTGTCAGAACTGGTTAGCCTGAAGTGGGCTGGGTGTAAAAGAGAATGTTGCAGAAAGGGAAGCTCAGTGTGACCTATGGAAAGATGAGCATTCACATGAAGGGATGTAGAATTAAGGGACACAATGACAGGTCAAAGAGTTTGGGCTCCACCCTGAAGGTAATGGGGTTCACTGGAAATTTATAAGGAAGAGGAATAACAGATTTCTGTTTGTGTTGGAAAAGGGGACTCAAGGGCAGGTACACACAGCCACCTGGAGTGAGCCAGAGACCAGCAGAGGGAGACCAGCTAGAGGTCTTGCAATAAGGTGGACAAGCACTGCTGAGGATTTGCCCTAGGAAGCCACTGGGGAACAAGAGTGGTGTAGGAAGAAGGGTTGCTCTTATTGCTGTGTAGTCGCTAAGTCATACCCCACTGCCCCACTCTTCTGCCACCCCATGAACTGTAGCCACCAGGTTTCTCTGTCCATGGAATTTTCCAGGCAAGAATACTGGAGTGGGTTGCCATTTCCTCCTCCAGAGGATCTTCCCAACCCAAGGATTGAACCCACTTCTCATTCATTGGCAGGAGGATTCTTTACCACTGAGCCACCAGAGGAAGCCTGGGAAGAAGGGTTACTGATCATTATTCCTTTAGTAGAGTCATGGACTTTAGGAGAAAGGGTGTATACAACCAACCCCACTTAGGTAAATAACTCTAAATAAACTCCAGGGTTATTGTGGAGCTGAAGAAAGGATGCTGATGCATGAACTGTTGTCCTCAATTTCGTCTTCCTTTAGAGAGTTTTTCTTTTGATTCTAATGTTCCCAATACACAGGTCCAATCATTTGGAGTCTGATTATATTGGACAAAGCTCTTCCCATACTTCCTCTTAGCCCTGCCAAGAAATGCAATGATGATGGAAATTCAAAATTGAAATCTTGGACTTCCCTGGTGGCACAGTAGTTAAGAATTCACCTGCCAACGCAGGAAACATGGGTTCAATCCATGATCCAGGAAGGTCCCATATGCTGTGTGGACAACAAATCCTGTGTGCTACAACTACTGGGCCCACACACCCTAGAGCCCATACTCCTCAACAAGAGAAGCCACCACAACGAGAAGCCAACACACCCAACTAGAGAAAGCCCACACACAGCAATGAAAACCAAGTACAGCCAAAAATAACTAAAGAAGTAAAATTAAAAATTCTTTTAAAAGCTTCAAAGTGGAGATCTTAAGAGAGACACCAGATCTAAACTCAGTTCCTGAAATAAGCCTTCAGGTGAGATCACAACTGTGTAGGAAACTTTAGCACTTGGATGCATATGATCTGAGCAAAGTTCAAATCTTAACTCACCTAAATATTTTTATGGCCTTAGTCAGGTCCTCAGATGCTTTAAATCAGTAATATGTGAAGCAAAGTGAGGTTGAGACAACTTAGACATAGTATTTGAGAAGCAACTGACACTCCATGAGCATGTGTATAAGTTAGTAGTTGAAGTTGGCTGCTGGCAAGAGAGATCCAACTCCAGTAGATTCAACACACAAAGATTTATTCTTCAGAAAAGATGCCCAGGGGTAGGCACTATAAGGCTGGCGTGACAACTCCAGAAGTCTTTAGGGGCCCAGATACTCCTATTTTCAATCCTAGAAGTCACCGCATAGTCAAGATGGCTGCTGAGCACAATGGAGGAAGAATTCAACTCTCCCTTTTGGAAGCCTGTTCAGGGGTAACTTTCATTTACCCTTCTTGGACCAGAAATTTGTCACAGAGCGCCCCCTACCTAACTGCAAAGTAAGCTGGAAAATCTAGTTTTTCAGCCTGACACTCTGCCCTGAGTTCTTTTACAAAAAAGGAAGAATTGACATTTGATAAGTACTGTCTATAACAACTTTTATTAATTATTTGTCCCCTTCTCTTCCAATATAAAAACATTCAACATGGAATTTAATATCCTATACTTAATTTTTATTGGTCAGTGGCATACTAAATGAGCAAACAAAGCATAGTTCTGCATCTTTTAAGAAATTATTAATATATCATTTAAAGTGTTCACTATTCCTTGACTTAGGCAATAAATTAGTGCCAGACCCCCCCCCCAAAAAAATCCATCTCTTCTGATTAAAGAGATATTCTGGTTTGTTTTCCATTTTATCATATAAGAGTTATACTTTTTAATTTTTTCGTATTTTGCTTTGGCTTACCATTTAGCACTTCATTTCAACACAAATCTTAGTCTAAATTTCTAATACAATCATCACCAATTATTTTCTTAATTGGTTCTTGTACTTTTGCTCATTTAAAATTCTTAGAGAATCTCTTCTTCAGATTCTTTTGAACGTTTAAAAAGGTTGAGGTAACAAACCCAAAGATTAGCACTAGTTCAGAGTTCCTTTGAATGGTTCTTCAGCTCCAGTGCTTAAATAATTAATAGACAGTTGAAAAACTTAGTTTCCAAAGCATTTTATGAAAAGAATTACCATTAAGCTAATGCCAATGCTCTCTCAAGATTTAAGAATACAATAGCTTTCATTCATTTCAAATATGATGTACTGATTAGGGAAAACAAACTAGAGTAAAACTCCATTTTAAGAAACATTAAAGCCTCAACAATTTTTCAGAACTGGAATTCTGGTTGCAATCAAATACTTTTAAGGAACTAAATCTGATATAACATGAAACAAGAATTGCTATATGACAACATTTAGAAAAAATGGACATTTGAGAGAGGAAAAAAATATCACAAGAGGACTAGAAAAAATTGTAAGATAAAAAGCAGAATGTGACCTATGATGATGTTTAGAAGGCAAAATGCTGAAAAGCTAACAGATGAAGATTACTCAGCGGCCATGGCTTTAAGATATCAAAAAGCAAAATAGTAGGATTCATCTGGTTAGGGCAAGTGAAGACATTTCTGTTTTTCACAGCTGTTCACTGTCAGAGAGAATATATTAAGAGATGAAGGGATGAGACCAAAAAGTGAGTTCTGATCATTTTCAACTAGAGAGAAAGCCAATTCTGAAAAGCAAATTCACTATCCTCTCTCTTCCACTCACATCTAGCCTGATTTCCCCTGATGACATCGCAGTCCCTATCTTCTCCAAGTTAACCTGTTTCCTGTCATACCCATGCTGTGAAAATCTTCACCGTGCTGTGTCCATACCTGCCTTCGTGTCTTTCCTCACCATCTTCCTCCTTGGGAAAGTCTCACCTAACCACCCTCTCAGGACTAGCTAAAAAACTGTATTTTCAACAGTTTCTGCCCTCATGATCATCTTTTCTTTAAATTCTCCTGCAATTGGATCTGCCACACAATAACGCCTATGCACAGACTAATAGGTTTTGAAGTTCTTTTAAATATGTTGGTCTTTTCCTAGAAGAGAGGTTACCTGGTATAGAAACCACATCCCATGTTCTGATGATATAACTGTGCCTGAGGCAAAACTGAGTACAGATGGTGGCAACTGTAGAGAGAACCCAGTGCTTTCTGCATGCATCTTTCCCCCCTTCTCTCTCTGTATACAATTATTAACTCTCCTAGTAACGTCCTATAATTGGTACTTGACCATCTTTTGATTTTCTTGGTGGTTCTCCTCCTTGAGAACCAAAACATAAAGGAAAGAGAGAGGTGAGTTGAGAGGCTTAAATCTCAAAGACTGATTTGGCTTTGCTCTGAAGTATTTTGCCCTTTGACACCCTCTAAAAGATCTTCTGGCTCATGCTATGGGGTTCTAACAGTCTCATTTTCATTGTATTTGGTATTTGTGAGGAAGTCAGGGGTCCATTGTATTCTATGTCCTTTTCTCCTTTATGTGTGTATGTGTGTGTAAAGTTGCTTCCATCATGTTCGATTCTTTGTGACCTTATGGAGTGTAACCCACCAGGCTCCTCTCTCCATGGGCTTCTCCAGGCAAGAATACTCGGGTGGGTTGCGATGCTCTCCTCCATGGGATCTTCCCGACCCAGATTGAACATCTTTCTCATTATGTTTCCTGAATTGGAAGGTGGGTTCTTTACCACTAGTGCCACCTGGGAAGCTTTTTCCTTTATATCATTCCACAAATACTGATTGGGCCACCTACAACATCTCCAAGGAATCACCCTGCATACTATGGATATAGCACTGATTCACGTAATCAAGCCCCTGTAGTGGGGTGAATAGTGGCCCTCCGAAAGATAAGTCCACCTGGAACCTATACCTTCAATCTTATTTGGGAAAGGAGTCTTTGCAACGTAATTCAGTGAAGGCTTTTGAGATAAGGTCATTCTGAGTTAGGATGGGTCAAACATCCTATAATCAGTCTTTAGAGGAGAAGGGGAAGCAGAGACAGATGCAGAGCAGAAGCACAGGGGAGCAGGTCATGAGAAGATGGAGGCAGGGGTTTGAGTGATGTATGCCAGGAGTGTCAGCAGTCACCAGAAGATAGGGGAGGCAGGGAAGGATTCTCCCTGAGAGATTTCAGAGAGAACCCAGCACTGACAACACCTTGAGTTTAGATTTCTGGCCACCAGAACCATAAGAGAATACATTTCTGTCACAAGTCTGTAATCATTTGTTTCAGCAGCCCTAGACGATGAATGTATCCTCACACGGCACTTATCATTATAGTGAAGATACAAAACAAACTACCAGGAAAGCTCAATCTAGTGAAAGGTAAGCCCATAAAGAAAACAAAACAGGACAAAGTGAAAGACATCATCAAGGGCCACCTAAGATTAGAGAGTGAAGAAGACTATTTAATCTCTTCTAGTACTTCCTGGGAAAGAATATTTGGAAAAAATTATGATGTCCAAATTAATTATTTGCTAAGTAATTTTTCCATGTGCCTTTTTAAAGTGTATTTTCTTCTGGTCCTTTTAAGGTATAAGTGAGATGCTAGTTTTTCCAGGTATCTGGCCTAGGGCATCATTAACACATATCTAGTGACCTGGAATGGACAGTACAGATTACTCTGAGTGGTGGCCATAGCATCTAACTTAAGAATAAAATAAAACTGTAAAATAAAACACTTATTCAGGAAATAGAGAACAAATGTCATCACAATTAAACATCATCCACATTTTATTTCTTCATATAATAAGCAATTGAGTACCCATTGTTTTCATGGCATTATGCAATGTTGGGGTTACAAAAACTATGATAGACATGGCCTTGCACTAATGGAGTCTGCCATCTGTGGGGAAATAGTGACATTAGATAAGTAATTTCAAGTAAAAAGTGTTAGTCGCTTAGTTGTGTCCAACTCTTTGTGACCACATGGACTGTAGCCCACCAGGCTCCTCTGTCCATAGAATTTTCTAGGCAAGAATACTGGGGTGTGTGGCCATTCCCTTCTCCAGGGGATCTTCCTGATCCAGGGATCGAACCCATTGCAGGCAGATTCTTTGATGGCTCAGATGGTAAAGAATCTGAGGTGGGGGTCATATGGAGATGCAGGCAGTAAAGTTCTCCCTGGCTCATATATTTCCTTTATTTGTCAGACATTTTCTAAGGGCCCACTACATGCCAAGCATTGTTTTTTAGTCACCTGGGGTGGGGGTGGGGGGGGAGAAATCAATGAATAAAGCAGGCCAAGATCCCTGTTCTCATATGGATCCACCTACCAAGGGAGACAGGCCATAACAGACCCAGGCAAATGAATGTTAGTATTTTATGACAGGTAAGTGCCATGGGGAAAAAAAAGACGTTGAGAAGGGTAAGCAATATTCAGGGGTGAGAGGTAGGAGACAAGCTTACCACTTATATATGAAGGTCATTGTTGAGAAGGTGACATTTGAGCAAAGATTTGGAGGAAATGATGAAATTAGCCCAGCATACATGTGAGCAAAGAGAATTCCAGCCAATACAAAGGCCCAACAGCAGAGTGTACCAGGATTGTCCATGAGACACCAAGGAGACCAGTGTGGTTGAAATGAAGGGAATGAGGTAAGAGGAGTAGGAGGCAAGATCAGAGATGTAACATGGGACCAGAACCTAAATAGGACCTTGTAAGCTATCATGACACTTACCTCTCTCATAATGGATGGAGTGCCACCATAAGAAGTGCTGTTTCTTTATCTTCATATGGTCTCAGTGACTTCATGCTTCAACTTGAATGCGACTCCTAACTTGATTATCAGAGATATTTCTGTTGCTTACAGAAAGTTCATAATTATTTCCACCTAACAACCATACAGATTCTTCTCCTTTCCCCTGGTGCTACCCACATACAATCCAGGAAAATTGAATCCCAATGAATAAAAGGGCTTGCCAGAACTCTAACAGGAAAATGGCATTAATGCATTTATTACAGGTAAAAGAATAAAGCCCATTCATAAATCAAAGGGAGCTAACTTGTTACCTAGCTCACCATTATGGGAGTGAAAATGAATGGTCTTCCAGTTGACAAACAGGTGGGGGGACATCTGAGCACCAAGTCACATACCCCAGTGTTTTTCATCCTGTCAAGTGTATAAGGTAAAACTGGACTAGGGGAACACTTTTCACTTTGAACAGGACTATGAGGAAAATGTAAACTTAAATATGAAGAAAAGAGAATTTATCCTTGTTTGGAAAGCCATTCAATAGCATGCTGCCTAGTTGCTAAGTCATGTCTGACTCTTTTGTGACCCCCATGGACTGTAGCCCATCAGGCTCTTCTGTCCACGAGATTTCCCAGGAAGAATCCTGGAGTGGGTTGCCATTTCCTTCTCCAGCAACTCTTCCTGACCCAGGGATCAAACCTGTGTCTAACGCATTGCAGGGGACTCCTTTATCACTGAGCCACCAGTCAAAAGCATGGTGCCACAAGAAAACAAATGGACCCACAAGACAACCAGCCTTTGATGCTAGCCTTTGCCCTGCCTCATTTTGTACTTCGTGGCCAAATTTGCAAGGTTACTCCAGGTATCTCTTGACTTCCTACTTTTGGATTCCAGTCCCCTATGAAGAAAAGGACACCTTTTTTGGGTGTCTTGAAGTTGATCATTCAATGGTTAGACCAATGTTATTTTGATTGTTTCAGGTACAGTTAATCTTCAGTTCCAGGGTGCTTGTTCCCATTTCTTTGAGGTCAATTCTCTGAAGTGTGGCAGCTTATGTCTTGGCTAGTCTGGTTATCATGTAGTTAATTTCTTCTACCTGGTGGGGGTTTCAGTCTCTGCAAGACAGCTCAAAGGATAAGGCTCAGAATATTATGTATAACCCTTGAAGAGGAACTAAAGATCTTTGACTATGCTGCTGCTGCTGCTGCAAAGTCGCTTCAGTCGTGTCTGATTCTGTGCGACCCCATAGACGGCAGCCCACCAGGCTCCCCCGTCCCTGGGATTCTCCAGGCAAGAACACTGGAGTGGGTGGCCATTTCCTTCTCCAATGCATGAAAGTGAAAAGTGAAAGTCAAGTCACTCAGCTGTGTCCAACTCTTAGCAACCCCATGGACCACAGCCTACCAGGCTCCTCCGTCCATGGGATTTCCCAGCAAGAGTACTGGAGTGGGTTGCCATTGCCTTCTCCTCTTTGACTATGCTTAATGACGAAACTATTATTAGTCTTGTTGGACTGTTTTCCTTTGCTTCTGCATTTCCTCACTTCTCTAATTAAACTTATTCTTTGGTTAAAGTTTTTCCACAGACATAAAACAGACAGAGGAAGTGGGGGGGGCGGGGGGAGGGGATATAGGATCCGCTCCATTTCAGTAGATTATCTTGAAAGCTCTCTTCAGTTTTGTGACCCTGGACTCAGTTTCTATGTCAACCATCTACCTTTTATTTACATTTGTAATTTTAATGTCCCTTTCTTCTTTCAACCTGCTTTCAGAAAATGCTAACCTATATTTACCCATATTTATTATCTATATTACCTGTATACCTATATTTACAAATGATTTTTCACTGGGAGCATTTAAGGTGGATTGCTTCCTAATAGTCTAGACAATTACAGCTCTTTCATCAGTAAATTGAATTTCCACCATACTATAAGTGAGTTTCTCCCAAAGAGTTAATCTTGTTCAGCAGATATAGATTCATGGCAACTTCAACCAGTGGAGAGATGGCATTGTCTGACTCAAAAGACAGATCCTATCCCATTCTCATATATACTCTGCTTCAAGTCTATTTCCATTCAACCAATTTTTCTTTAGGACTGATTGTGTGTCAGGCATTGCACAAAGCACTGTCCCCTTAGTCCACAGCCAATATTTGGTTTATATTCTATATGCAAGCTATAAAAACTAATTTCCTGCATGTAAAGAAACATCTGGATAGTCTGAGGGACTAAGCTTTAAAGTTCTTTTTGTCAAATATATAATTGCATTGAAGCAGCAGCATAAGACTTAATAGGCTAACAGCCCAAATCCCAGGGGAACATAGGCTCCCTGCAGGGTCCCCTAATCTAACCAGATTACCAACAGCAATGCTTGTCTTCCCTACACATTATGTGGACCGTGTACCAGACAGGGTGTGTGTGCCCCAAAGAATATCAAAACACAGCCTGACCTTTAAGGATTTTATGATACTGTAAAGAATTCTTTGTTTAAGCAAAACTCAGATCTGCTAAAAGCAAACCACACAACATGACAAAGGAAAAGTATTCACATAACTTTGCTCTGCAAAGAGAAGACACACAATGGCTATCAAGATCAAGCTGAGGGACATCCCTTCTGGAGTGGTTAAGACTCTGAGCTCCCAATGCAGGGGGTATAGATAATACCTAGTGGGTTAACTAAGATCTTGCATGCCACATGGTATGGCCAAAAATACAAATTAAAAAAAAGAACAAGTTAGAACAAGACAGAAGAGAAATTGGCAAATGAGCTAGAGTTGATTCTGCAATTAACAAAAGGTCAACCTGCCTCAAGGAAATTCTTGCTTAGTTCAGTTCAGTCACTTAGTCATGTCCGACTCTTCGTGACCCCATGGACTGCAGCATGCCAGGCCTCCCTGTCCATCACCAGCTCCCAGAGTTTACTCAAACTCATGTCCATTGAGTCAGTGATGCCATCCAACCACCTCATCCTCTGTCGTCCCCTTCTCCTCCTGCCTTCATTCTTTCCCAGGATCAGGGTTTTTTCCAATGAATCAGTTCTTTGCATCAGGTGGCCAAAGTATTGGAGTTTCAGTTTCAACATCAGTCCTTCCAATGAATATTCAGGACCAATTTCCTTTAGGATGGACTGGTTGGATCTCCTTGCAGTGTAAGGAACTCTCAAGAGTCTTCTCCAACACCAATTCTTGCTTAGCGCATCCCAAATGTCCACACCCTGTCAGTCACCATTCCATGAGTTATAAATTTTTACACTTACATGGGACATTCAGAGACACCATCAAGTAGCATACGGAGCTTGTGATAAATTCCCTTAATTGAATCTGAAGCAGAAACTGACAAATCCTTATGACTCTTTCAGAAGAAAATATTTGTTCTGTCACATTTTTAATGTCAATATTTAATGCCTTCCTTTTAAACATTTTTTCCTGTAGGGAAAAATTCTTGCTACTTATTTGGTATACCATTGATGAAGGAAGAGAAGGTAATTGGGGATAGTTTAAAGAAAAGTGATCAGAGAAAGAAAAGTGTCAAATATTGATATTAAAAAACAATCTACCACCTGGTTTTTCATAAAAGAGTCTGGTAATTGTAAAGCCACTGACAACAGTTTCAGTTGTATAACAGTCAAGTCTCATTAGTTTGGAATTCAGCAAGCTGGAGAAATAAAATCAATTTTCAGCACTGGTGTGAATAATCCAGGATGTCATTTTATCTGCACTGTAACAGAGAACCCAATAAGCCCTTCTTTAGCCAAGAAATCTTTGAATAAGACAAGTTCATAGTGAGAAGAATTAAATTATTTTGTTGTTTACGCTCCCCTCTTCTTGGCAAACCATGATCATTATTCATTGAACTTTCTTTTTCTGGTCATGGCATTGACGCTACACTTATTAAAGTACAGCATTCTAAATATCTGTCATGCAGACACTCAGAACTCTTTCCTGTTGGCTATTAAATGCTTTTGGCTTTCAAGAAGGCGTTATTGAACACATCAAAAATATGCAGCTAAGTTATTAAGGGAATGTAATAATACTTTCAGGGGGAGGAGGGAGGAGAAAAAAGAAGAATGAGAAATAGAAGGGAAAAAAGGAAGAATATAGTGTTTTACATAAGCATTAAAATAATCTGGATGTAAAACACTTCTTTCTCCTAGATTTTAACACATTACCATTTCTAATTCACTTTAAACTTCCAAATTCAACTGGAAACAAATAAAAACCAGAAGGCACTCGAACAATGTGTAGTCACCTTAGAAGTACTTTTACTCACCTACTTTTTTTGGAGAAGGCTTTTTTGAAACCAGAAAATTTACTGTAGCAACAGGTAATGAAAGAGTAGAGAGATGTAAATGCTATTCCTGATTCTCTTGGGCTTCCCCGGGTGGCTCAGTGGTAAAGAATTCACCTGTCAATGTAGGAGATGTGGGTTCAGCCACTGGGTCGGGAAGATTCCCCTGGAGAAGGAAGTGGCAACCCACTCTAGTATTCTCACCCTGGAAATTCCAAGGACAGAGGAGCCTGGTGTGCTACAGTCCAAGAGGTTGCAAAGAGTTGGACATGACTGAGTGACTGAACACACACCCTCCCCTGATTCTCTTCCCAGGGGCCTGTCTGATCTTCACCTTTTGTTGATCTCAATTTTCACATTTATGATTAAACTTCTGAGACAGCCTTGAACTAGCCTCCCTTGCTCCAATCTTGTTCTCTGCTCACAATCACCCTCCACGCAGCTGCCAGCGTCATCTTTCTGTCACATATACATACTCATGCTGCTGCCATGATTAAAACATCTGCTACCGTCTCAAACAGACAGAAAATCCAGACTCTTAGCAGGGCTAACAAGGCCCTCGGCAATCTAATGCTACCAATCTTTCCATCTTCTTTGCCAGCTCTCCCCTTGTCCCACCCTTTTGCCACCATGAGTATTCATCATTCCCTGAACACTTTGCTTTCGTGTGGGCAGTGCCTACTTTCTGGATTCCCTCCTTCCCAGACTCCCACATCTCCATGGTAACATCAGAGTCACCTGACACTCAAGGTCCTTTCAAACCCTAGAGTTCCTTGGGGTCACTGTTTCCAAGCTTATAGGACAGAGTAGCCCCTGGTTTTAAAATGCAGGTTTTTAGTATTATTCAAGTAAGGCCGAGCAAATCAGTAGATGATTGCTATTGAAGAGATGGCTTGTTATTCAACAGTTCCCAAGAGGAGGAGGCAGACCATGTCACAGAGGGCCACCTGGGGAAGCACCAGGGTCAGTGAAATGAGAGGAAAACATTGGCAAGGGCCTTTATTGTGGTTTCTGCCGGAAAGGCAAGACAAGGCAAGGTAAGCAGGCTTAGCCTTGGTTAGTTTGAACAATTTCAGCAGGCTCTGTGATACAGGGGCTGTCTCTAGTTGTCTAGTACTTGGCCCTTAGTGATCAGGGCAGAATAATATTGGTTCTTAGTATGAACACCCAATACCAGAGGTACATGGTTGTGTGGCCTCTGGATTGGTGAGTTTGCATACAAAAGGCATGCTCTCTGGTAGTGAGGCTGTTTCCTATCTCTAGGAAGTGGCCACTCTGGGAAGAGCAGTCTTTTCAGCATCAGCAGGATCCAAGAGATCAAAGCATTAAAATTACAGAAAATAAAAAAGCATAATTAATAGCCCCTGCCCTACTTTAGTTTGTGTAGTACCTTTATAACGTTTTATATTTAAATTGCTTGCTCTTCAGAAACAGAGATCTCACTTTTGGAGTTTGGATGCACAAAGATCTAAATGTAAACCAGCAAAAAAGTGAAGGCAGATTGTTCTTGACAAAAAAGAAAAAACAGAGATGAATATTTTAAATAGTCTCCTCATGCTGAGCTGGCTAGAGTTTTCAAATCACAACATTTAAGGTGATGGTTTTGCACTGGGAATATTTGTATATAAGGTCTATGCAGTCAGCCATTGGCAGGCAATACCTGCAGAGTCTCAAGACCCATAAGCCCTCCTTAGATACGACTTCTATAGGCCTATGGACCAGGCCTTCCATCACCTGTATAAGCTGAGTGGTACCTTACATTTATTATATTTCTTTAATACAAATGAAAGCAATTACAATAGACAACACAAAATGCTTCCCTTAAATTGTTTACTTAACCCCCCAGATGAATATCCATTAGCCCAGACTCGGTTTTAACAAGAATATTGTGATAAAATAGGAACAGAGATTCCTCTTTTCCTGTGACAATACTTCTACTTTAAGAAACAAAAGGAAAAATAGGCACAAAAAAAATTGCAGAATAAGTCTCTTAATTGAAGCCTATTAAATAAAAACCCCAGAGAACCCCAGATGGGGCCCTGATTGGAAGAGAGCACTTACAACAAATGAGGTCTATGGGCTTGAGGACACAAGCAGGCTACCAATACATGATGTTAACCATAAATAAAGAGAGCAAGGGTAAAATAGTTATCAGCAGGAGGAAAGAGGGCAGAATCAGGGCCGGTAGGTGGGAAAAGAAAGGAGCCTATGCATTAATGAATGAGGTCATTTGTTTAAGAGCAATATTCACTGTGATTTGCAACTAGAAAAATGTAGTCAAGCCTAAGTGAAATTCATTACTTCCATCAAGTAAAACCTGTAACAGAAATATTCAACTAGTCCTTCCTGCCAATGAAAACATCTTGTTAGGTATAGTGGAACAACTTAACATTTGTTTTAAGTGAGACAATGTATGTAAAGGCACCTGATGCTCTGGAGATAAAATCGGGCTATTCAATATATTTATTTATTCAATAAATGTTACTGTTCCATTCCCTTCCCTGCTAGCAATCTGAGAAGCAGTCCAAGGCAAGGCATCACGTCCATGGTTGGTGGTAAGTGTATCACTTGCGTCTTCAAAATTAAATTTCATGGTTGGTGAGAAGTTCAAGACTTCAGAGTCATTAGGTCACAAAGGGACTTCATGTGTGGTCCTTTCCTACTGTTACTCTGGCACTTTCTGGCAATGTCCTTGGCTCTTCCTCCCTGACAGCTGACAGCTCGACATTTCTCTTCATGGCCAGAAGCTAAGCGAGTGCATGTTCGTCCACTTGGCAAAGGCGCTGCTTCCTTTGTGTCTCAGCCAACCAAAACATGCCATTAATGGAAGACATCAGCCAAAGTGTCCTGGCTCCCACAGGTCCCCTCCTGCCTTAGTGTATGGTAAATATTTACCTCATTTTCTATCTTTGATCTCATTTGGGCTTTTTTCCACAGGAACAACCTTGCAACTGAGATTTCTAGTGAAGATGTCCTAAATTTCTCCCTCCAACATCATTTCACAATTAGTATCCGTGTGTTGTATACTCAGTGGAGGATATTAAGTTTGTGTTTATCTCCTGGAACTATGCAAAATTATACAGAAATAAACTCTCCTAAAAGTAAAGAGGTTATCAAAGAGTCACCATGTCAAGTTGTACAAATTTTGCCCTATACAAGGATTTCTAACCCAGGTGACTGGGTTACAATCTAGCCTTTGCTTTGTTTGCCAAGCAGTGCCCAGAGGGGGAGATTCCCACTAATTTATGAATAGATATTCTATTGAACAGAGTGATCCTGGACATGTCAATATTAATGTAAAAAAAAAGGAATTGAGTAAACATATGAAGCTGGGTGTTATGTAGCCAAATAGATTATTCCAATAATAATATCAGTGAATGTCCCCATTTTCTTCCAAATTATCCCTATGGAAATTCATTTTTCACCCAACTTATCTGTGTATTAATTTGAAAAAGTAACCACATCTAATAAAAAATTTCTGGACTTAAAACATTGAAATGTATAAATAGCAAAATTCATCAAGATCTGTTTTACTTTCTGAAGTATGAATGCCTACAAATAGAAAGGCACGACCAAATTCTCCTCCTTAAGGACAAAATTAATCATGAAAAAAGCTTCAAGACCTGAACCCCAGTGAAAGTGCCCATAAAAATAATATAACACAAGGTTTTCATTCTTCCCTCACCCCGCTGACTTAAGGAGAATCTGAAAAACATATTTTGACAGGATATAATTTTAATGAGACAGGAAATATTTTTGCCCATAAAACATTTTCAAACATTAAACTCCAAAATGGCCTACCCAAATATAATAAATATTAAATGCAAAACACTCTACTTGGTAACAGGAAGGACAAAAAGATATTAAACAATTGCCTACCCTCCAGGGACTAAAATCTTCAGTAAGATTTTAAAACCCTAATATTGCTGTCATAGAGGCATATGTGCGTCATGAAGGGAATGGGTGGGAAGGAGAAGGACGGTCCCTGAGGGGTCAAAGAAAGGTTTCGTGACATTTGAGCTGGGACCTAAAGATGAGAGACTGAAGAAAGATTGACTTCTAAAGCACCAATGTTCTACAGTCACAAGCACTCAGGGGAATGATGGCGTTTGTGTGGCATGCCAGGGTAGACTGAGGATGCAGATTCCTGCTGGGCAAGGGCTCTGTCCATAGGGGTGAAGAGATCTGTGACTCGGTACACCCGTAAGCCATTTTGGTCACACCAGGACTCTGAGGAACACGCCATTGGCATGTTCTGCCGCGTTTCAAGAGTAAATTGGTAGTTCTCAACTTTCTGTGACACATCATAATTACCTGAAAGTTTTAAAGAAAATTATGTCATTTAAGTCAGAACCTCTTAAGGAGCGGCCTGAACACTGGAATGTTTAAGGAACTCTCAAAGTAAGCTAATGGGAGACAGGTTGAAAACCACTGGTCAAAACTTCCCTCTCTTAACAGAACAAAACTAGCTAAATTCAAAAATATCAAGTTTTGAAATACAAGTAAATTAATAATAATAATTTAAAAACTGGCAGATAATTAGAATTAAATAGTATCTACTTCTGTTTCTGGCCACGAAGGAGTGACAGGGTCCAATATTACCTTCCTGTTGTAAACAATTAGAAAAGTTGATAAAACACAGAAAAAAAAATATTTTCAAACATTGGACAGTGGATGACTATAATGTTTAGGAGTAGGGTAAAAAATAAGGTGAGTCCTACCATTACCCAAGTTTTCTGCTGAAAGACAATTTCTAGATTGCAGGATGGAGAGGGTGAACACTACCTCAGACAATATAAAAATTGAAGTCAAAATGGATCACAGGCATAAATGCAATGTTTAGAACAACTAAACTTCTAGAAAAAAATGCAGGAGAAAATCATCATTTACCTTAGGGTAAGCAAAGATTTCTACTTTAAAACATGAAAAGCAGGAAAGAACAAATTGATAAGTGGGACTTAATCAAAATTTCAAACTTAAGTCCCTTGAAAGATATTATTAAATTAAAAGATATACCCCAGATAGGGAGAAAACACTTGCAATACAAATGTCTGACAAAGGACTTGTGTGTAGAATTTATAAAGAATTTAGTTAGAACTCATTAAGAGGGCAACGCAATAAAACTATATAGGCAAAAAATTTGAACAGTTTACAAAAGCAGCTGTATGAGTGGCTAATACACATGTGAAAAAATTGCTCAACATCATTAGTCCTCAGGGGTATTAATCATGCCATTTATTCTATATTTTTTGTTTTAATATTTTAGGTCCTTGCTGACCTTAATGGCAATAATTTCCTGATCTGTTGACCTTGCTACACCTGACAAATAATAAAATCTGTATTTTTAAAATACAGAGAAGTGCAAATTAAATGTATGATGAAATACCATTCCCTACTCACTAGCACAGATAAAAATGCTTTAAGATGACAATACCTAGAATTGATGAGAATGTGGAAAAATTAGAATCTTCCTCATTCATTGCTAGTGAGATTGTGAAATAGCATAGTCATTTTGGAAAGCTGTTTAATAGTATCTTATAAAATTAAACTTACATTTACCATTAAATCCAGAAATTCTGTCCTTAATTCTGAACTTACTCAAAAGAAATGAAAAGATATGTCTACACAAAGACATGTTACAAATTTATTCATAATAATAAAACTTAGAAATCAAATGTCCATCAACAGGTGACTATATAAACAAATTATGGCAAATCCATAGTGATACAGAATGGATATGGATTGAACTACTAATTAGCAATAAAGAAGAATCAGTTACTGAAAAGTGAAATACTATGGGTGAATTATGCTAAGCAAAAGCATATGTACTATTCCATTTCTATGAAACTCTAGAAGAGGTTAATTTAATCTAACTGACAGATAATCACAGGTTATTAGGTGTTGGGTAGGCTGGCAGGAAGGACCACAAGGGAAATTTGGAAAGCTGATAGAAATATTCTGTATCTTGATTGTGGTGATGATCATATGAATATGTGAATGTGTCAAAATACATTGAAATATAGATTTAACTTCTTATATTCTTTCTTTAAAAAGATTTTTATGTGGATCATGTTTAGTCTTTATTGAATTTGTTACAATACTACTTCTGCTTTATATTTTTCAATATTTTTGGCCTTGCATGTGGAGTCTTAGCTCCCTGAACAGGGATCGAACCCACATCCCCTGCACTGAAAAGAGAGGTCTTAAGCACAAGACCACCAGGGAAGTCCCTTAAATTCTTATATTCTTAATATAGAATTTATTGTGTGAACTACACGTCAATAAACTGGATTTTTTAAAACAGTGTCCTTGAAATAGAATCAAATTTATGTCAGTCTTATTTATTATTCTTTTACCCATAATGAGGTAATAGGTCTGATTTTTCTGAAGACATCATGAAAAGAAAAAAAATTACATTTGGAAGCAATTACTGAGACCAGATGGCTTCCTGTTCTTTCGAGAGTTAGACATTATTAACAGTATTGCTTTATATGTCTGTAAAGAGCCTTATCTCTGTGTACATTGTATTATTATGCATCTATAAAATACCACTTTATAGCAGTAACTGTACTTTACAAATCTCTTTCTACGTGACTTAATGCTAACTCTGACATACAGGGTCTCTTACACGTCCCTCCCAATTCTGAAATTAGGAGGCTTTGGATCATCAGCTCCATAGCATGCTAGTTCAGGAATCCACTGTCTGGATGGATATCTGCCCTGCATTCCCCAAGAGGAGGGCTAGGAACTCTGAGCAGCTGGATGGATGCCCATGAAAGACTGTCCCCCTCTCTGAGTTTTTTTAGGGGCAGTGTGCAACATAAAATAGGCCTGCCAGATGGCTGCAACTCATTACTGCCTGGCAGCAGGCAGGGGGAAATGAGAGTAAATTAATCAGCATTCAGGAGGAATGAATGGCAAAGGGGCGATGTGTATTGATGCTATTTTAGCGCAAGTCAAATTAAACCTATAGAAATGACAACACGCATTAATCTCCCTATTGCCTCCAGTAGCTGTGCAAATGAGCTCCTAGTTTCTTTATACAAACAGCTGTTATTTTCTTGTACTACCTTGGCCCAGAGTTCTACTAATGGCCTGCAAGGCTAGCCTTAGTGATTAATACAGACTTGTGCATTAGAACGACTCAGCTGCTAAGGAAAGAGCTTCACCTATGTTGTAACAGTGAATCTCCAAACTGCAGCTCTCCAACAGAAAGCAGGGCTCTCCCAGACTTTAATGAACACTGGATTTACTGCTTCTATATTGCTGAAATCACAAGGAATTTTCTTCTAAAGGGAATCAGAAATAAAATTGTGTTTCTTAAAAAGAAACTTTAGATTTATATATTAAAAGTTAGCTATAAAATCTGTGGAATGGCATTATTTTGGATTATCTTCTCTGGGATGTTTCTTTAAGTATAATACTATATCGCAGGAAAAGGTTGACTCTTAAGTTAAAAAATACATTAGATTGATTGATGATATCTGGGTTAAATTTCATTCTTGCTTGGGTAAAGCTCATCTCTGACATAGTCTGCAGCATCTCTTTCACCACCTCCCTCTAACTTACGAGGCTCCAGATAGCCCAAGAAACCAATGAGAAAAGGGGGTCACTATCCTGAAATGATTGCAAGAAGCATAAACTAGAGAATTTAGAGCAAGGTCCTTCAGTACTTGCCTCAAGCTTTATTCTTCAAGAACATTTCTCTTCTTACCAGCAGCAGACCCAGAAAATGCAGGTCTGTAGCATATATGTTTTGAAAGTCCCCAGAAAAAAGAATACAAAATTGCAAATACAAAATACTGGATGAAATTGAATATTTACATAGACTGGGAAATTAAATAAATTCAATAAATTTAAATAAATTTAAAAAGCTAACAAACTTTGGTGGGGTTTTTTTTGTATTCTGGAGCTTCTGTAAATCTTCATTTTTTTAATTTTTATTTTGGCCTTCACTGGGAAGTTTCCTTTTCATCATGTTTGAATTTTGGTATAATCCATCATTTTGAAAGACACAAAAATAATATGAAAATAAGGCTTTCCATGAGGAATTAAATGTTTTTAAATTGCTATTATATTGTACTATATAATCATATAATCAAATTTCCTTATATTACATACATTGGACTTTCATGAATATATATAGTTTTGTTACTGGAACACAGGTTTCCTTAGATCCAAATTCAGTGCTCTCTTTTGACCCAAATTGCCATACTTTGTCAAGATAAAATCTATCATACACCCTAAAATGTAGCCCAATGCTTTGGGATCTTTAAAATGTACAATATCACACAAAGAGGCACTTACTGTAGTACTATTGCAAACACAGAAGCTCTGGCAAATTCTATTCTACTCAATTAACACCAAAATGTAGCTGAATACATGGCAGGAGAAAACTTTCATTTTGACAGAGCAGGAGTGAAATTCAATCTTAATTCTACATGCATGAGGTTTGGAAGAATTTTTCACAACAGAATCTGTCTCCTAACATTTCAAATCTGATTTTTCTCCCACTTCCCACACACTGATGAAGTTGAGTACATATGACACTTTAAATTGTGATATGACCTTTTGTCCCTGAAAATTTGGGTCACAGTGTGAATTATACTACAGGCAGTGGTATGAGTATCCCTGAAAGTCATTGCTACACTAAGACAACTAACTACAACTTAACTATGTACAGAAATGGCTGCAAAACACACAAATATTCCCCTAAATCAAAATTAAATGTCTCTAACTCATCTTTTCCCTAGAGCTGCCCCCCAAAATTTCTCTGACTGCTCTGACACTTCCTGACACAAAGAGTGTGACAGACAGGAATTTGAAGTGGAGTGATATAAATTATAGTTAATTTATCTTTCTTTTGCAAACTTTCCAAAACATGTGACCACATGTATATGTTTTCAATGTCCCTCCCTGGGTCTTGGAAGGATCCATGAATATAAGGGGTGCTGAAATGTAAACTTCACTAGCTTTCAAATTAGCATAAATCAGTCTTTATTCTTATCACTTATTTTATAAATGTGTTGATTGACCAAAGCATAATGGATGAAGGGAAACAAAAGCTGCATTGAACAGAACTTTCATCTCTTATGCCCCAAATTTATTCAAGCAACAAGTAATTTGGGATGTCAAAGTGCCCTCTTCTCCCTGAAGACCATGGGGTACAAACATTCACCCTTAAACTATTCCCAGAGAGCCACCCACTCCTGTCATAACCTGTTAGTGACCAGAAACATCAAATTGTTATCACCATCCCAGATATGATGGGATTATCGGGAATGTTTCAAATGGGTCTGTTCCAATGACCATTTTCCTGTGAACAAAATAACCTTGCAAAAAGTTCATGAATGAGACAAGAACATTTCCCTATCAACAAAATAACTGCAAATGGCCCAGGCTGATACTTAGAGAAATTAATGAATGAGACATTGTTGATGCTTCTTGAACTGATAGGGTCAATCTGTACTAGTATAATCACAAAAACAAAAGCAAAACAAAAAAAACCAACATTTTTTCAAAATAATTTGATTCCTATTTGCTGTCCTGTACCTAAGAATACCAATCCTGTGTGATGATACTTGAGCTTTCCCAGTGGCTCAGTAGTAAAGAATCTGCCTGCAATGCAGGAGATGCAAGAGACGCTGGTTCGATCCCTGGGTTGGGAAGGGTTCCCTGGAAGAGGCCATGATAACCCACTCCAGTATCTTGCCTGGAGAATCCCATGGATAGAGGAGCCTGGCAGGCTACAGTTGATAGGGTCACAAAGAGTGGGACACTACTGAAGCAATTTAGAACACATGTACGCATGATACTAAGGGGAAGGCTTTATGTTCAGAGCTCCAGGAACAGTCTCCTTACCTGGTGGCCAATATCCAGAAGCATGTTCTGCAAACCATAATCTCCTGAGATTCTTCTGGCAAAAAAAGACTCAGGGGTCCAATAAGTCTGAAAAGACTCATGCTGCATCCCTCTTGGACATTCACAATGCAATCTATTGAATTAAAGTCTCTAAGAAACCTTGCTGTAATCTATTTACCCCAGGATTCTCTACATTTATCCATTTCCAAACGATGTCTAATAAAATGCGGTAGAATGAGAGTTTCACAGACCATCCTGTGAGCACATTTTCTTGAGGTACCGTCAGTGTTGTCCCATCTCCAGATCAGAGTTTCTCAAAAGTGTGGTGGTGGTGGTTTAGTCGCTAAGTCATGTCCAACTCTTGCGACCCCATGGATGGTAGCCTGCCAGGCTCCTCTGTCCATGGGATTTTCCAGGCAAGAATACTGGAGTGGGTTGCCAGTTCCTTCTCCAGGGGATCTTCCCAACCCAGGAATCGAATCTGGGTCTCCTGCATTGCAGGCAGATGCTTTACCAACTGAGCTATGAGGGAAGCCCCCAAAGTGTATTCTCTACCAATTTCCCCCTTTCTCAGTGTGGCCCAGCCACAATAGGTCTACTTCTGCATCTCCTTTCAAGCTGAAAGTAGTCCTAACTCAGGAATCTTGTACTTGATGCTCCCTCTGCCTAGAACCCCATGCTTCTACATGTGCGCATGGGCTCCATCTTTCATTTCATTCAAACCTCTGCTCAAAAGTCTGCATTTCAGAGAGATCTTCTATAATGGACTGAGTTGAGTACCCCACCTAAATTCATACGTTGAAGCCATAGTCCCCACTGTGAGTTTATCTGAAGATAGGGCCTTTTAGGGAGGTAACTAAGGTTAAATGAGGTTGTGAGGGTGAGACCCTAATCCAATCCTTATAACGAGAGGAAGAGATACTTAGGTTGCCTAAGCACAGAGAAGAGGCCATGTGAGGACACAGCAGAAGACAATCAGCCATCTACAAGCAAACAAGAGAGATCTCAGGAGAAAGCAGCCCTGCTGGCACCTCGGTTTTGGATGTCCAGTCTTCAGAAGGGAAAAGATTAATTTCTGTTGTTTAAGCCACTCAATCTGCGGGATTTTGTTACAGTAGCTCTAGAAGGCTAATACTCCTCCCCTGACCACCCACCTAAAAGTAAAACTTCCAGTTGTTCTCGCCTCTCCTTGTCCTGTCTTTTCTATTTTTTCCCTGCAGAGCGGTTATCATGACTTGACACTATATCTCTAGGAGGTTGAGAGGCAGTATAGTGGATTAGTGTTTGGAGACTGGGTTCAAATTCCAACCCTACCACTTCATAGTGGTGTGATCATTGATGAGTTACGAAAGTTCCATGAGCTTTACAGAATTGATACTTGCTTCAAAGGCATTGTTATGAGACTGTAATGAGATAGAACATGGGAGGGAATTCCTTGGTGGTCCTAATGGACTCCAGGCTTCCACTCCGGGGGGCCTGGGTTCAATCCTTCATCTGGAAACTAAGATCCCACAAGCTGTGTGGTGCAGCCAAAAAAAAAAGACAAAAGTAAAGTAAAAAAAAAGAGGGCATGGAGGTGTGTATACTACTCTCTGGAACAATGCACATGTTCAATGACCGTTACCTAGTATTGCTTATGGTCTGTCTACCCCCACTGGAGTGCATAAGGACAGAGTTTGACTTACCCATGGATATGTTCACAGTGCCTCCAGGGCACATGTTAAGTCCTCAATAAATATTTGTTACATGGAATATAAATAAATGAAGTCCTATGAACCTTGTTTCACAGTTCACAAAGAATTTAAATTCTTTACTGTCACTTCCATGTCTATCTTTTTTGTTGAATGAGCACCTCATAACCTACTATTACCACATGATTTCAGAGTCCTTATTTTGTGTTGACTGCAGTGCAGTACTGGTGCCAAGTGACACCGCTTTAATTGACACGCGCTAATGAGCCAAGTTCAGAAGGCAAGTAAACAAGGGCCGAGGCTATAGGCTTTCCAACCCACAAGACTCACACTGAAGCAGTCATGACTACATTTACAGTGAGCAATGCTTCATCAGCAAAACATCACCCATATAATCAAATCAGAGCACTTCATTTCAAGTGTGTCAGTTTCATTTGCCTTTAATTTTTTTTGTATTGGTTTTGCTGTTCTATGTAATTTGATTCTCTAGATATCAGCAATGGTGCTTTGGCGTCTTCCATTGATGAACTTCAGAACCTTCACTGCCCTATGGCAAGTCGTTGAAATGAGTCATCCTTTATGACTTACTCAGATGAATGCAGAATTCAAGTCAGAGGCCTGGTGGGTTTGGTATCACCTTCGATAGGTCACAGCTATCTAAAAAAGGCTTTGTCCATCTGTCACGAAGGACATAATAGAGTGTAAAAGTCATCCTCTAGAAATTTTATATCAACATCTGCAATCATTTGTGCCTTAAATTGTCATGGAAATCAACAATGGGCTCTTTACCACTAAGGAAATAACAGAATTTAACCCCTAATGTTACATGTCCCTCTATTTTCACAGATATACATCCTCCAATGACATTAATGATTATTCCCACCACATGTTGAAAAGAATTTTCAATTCTTCTGAATTGAAATGTAGGTAAAGAATTTGCTCTCGTTATGGTAGCAAACTGCACACTCTACTGAACCCCACCCCAGATTCTGGTTAATCAAATAGGCCGATGACCAGCGTTTCACTCTCCATCCTTCTATCTGCTAGACCTACTTAGCATAATCCAAGTGAACTTGGAAAATAGCCTTTACTGAAAAAAGTTCTCAAGCTCTAAAGAATATTTAACAAATCTTCTAAAAGTTTCCCAGTAATGTGATATTTCTCATAAATTAAGAAAAATTTTAATACCAGCAACAATCAGGAATCAAAATTTTAAAGGCAATGTCCTTTATAATAAAATGTGAAACACTCAGGGATAGGTCTGACAGAAGTCTATTTACTGTTTACTGCTTAGGAAGCCAGCTAAGCATCCCAGAGACCAGCTCCCCGCCTTCCCACCCATTCTACTATTTTATAGATTAGGGTGAAACCTCTACAGCTGCAACAAAGCCCTATGAACCCCTTGATGAAATGATTCAGGAAGCAGTGACAACAGCATGTCCTTGGTAGAGTCTGCCAGCCACTCACTAAGGCAGGCACCAAGTGGCCATGGGGAACAGGGTTAGAACATGAAAAGAGAAATCAACCCAAGGAGTGGCTACCAATCTCCCTCCCTAAATTTTCCAAATTCTCTAGGAGACTTTTCATTATAGAAGTGACTTTTCAGTTGCTTTTAGTTTCGTAGATCAGTATCTTCAATTTATTTTTCACTAAAGCTTAAGTGGATGGCAATTCAATTCAGTTTATGAGCCAATGTCAACACAGTCTCCTACGCTTGCCCTTCTAGTCTTTTCTCAGAAACTTGGTAATTACCATATAAGCCACACCACTGTCATTCAGGGGGCACCTTCTACTGCCAAAGATGGGCCACAGGAATGTGCAAGCAGAAGACAGCTGAGGGTGCCAACTGCTAAAGCAGCAAGCATGAACTGATGCACAAGGGGAGAAGGACCAGGGACCATGTCACCATCCATTCCATCATCATGTCTTGTGGCCATTCTCTTTCTGTGTCCATCTCCACTCTCAGAGGGCAAGTACCTTGATCTTTTCTTATACATCCAGCATCTAGTCTAGAGATTGGGTGGGCAGACATTTTACTGTCTGAGCCACCAGGGAATCCCATAGCAGAATTAAGTATTTGTCAAATAACTGAATAAACCAGTGCACTGCATGGAAAATCATTTAGAACAGGACATACTCGGAAGAGTTTTTACAAATGGAAAGACTATTGTTTCTCCTTCCTAGATAATGGTTGTATCAACTCTGTATGAAGGAAATTTCAGGTTTTCTAGACACAGGTACATTAACATGGTGATTTTTTTCTCTGAAATTTAGGAAATGTAGGAAAAATTCTTTTCTACATCAGGGAACATATTGGTTATAGGAAATGGCAACCCACTCCAGTATTCTTGCCTGGAGAATTCTATGGACAGAAGAGCCTGGCAGGCTACAGTGTAGGGGGTTGCAAAGAGCTAGACATGACTAAGCAACAAATACACACACACACACACACACACACACACACACACACACACACGCACATATACATACATACATATAACAAAGAGGTCTGCTTGAACTAGGTACTTTTCAAATCAAATAAACTGAATACAAAGAAATCTATGCCTCCTAGTGTCATTCCCAATGTCGGCAAATAAACACTCATCTCTGGAATGGCCTGGGAGAATCAACTTTCAATTCCAGCATACTTTGTAACTGAGTTACAGAGTAACCTGCCAGCAGTCCTCTCAGAATTCATGGGGCTGTTCAAACAGAGCAAAGTCCACAAAAATTTCCACCGAGATGTGCTGAGCAAAGGCCAGAGCCCCAGAAGGAAACAAGTGTAGCCTCTGAGTGAAGCTGACCTTCCCCGGGGTGCAAACCCCACTGGCTCGGGTAGGGGATCTGTGTGATTGGCAATGAGCCCTGTGCTGTCAGAGCTCCTGAGAGAGCTCCCAGGCTGGCTCCTGTTCTCTGGCATCTTCCTGCCTGTGGCTCTGCTGCTGCTCCTTCTCATTGCCTACTTCAGGATCAAGCTCATGGAGGGTAAGTGAGAAGCCACCCAGGGAAGGGTTAGCAGTCCTTTCCCATGGCACCCATCTGAAACAAGTCCATGGACTATTTGTCTTTCTGGAAGGCCTAGAATCACACATCTTTTGAGTGTGCAGGGACTTCTCAATAAATGCCCTCTTAAGGTACCTTCACGGGGGAACTTGGCAAGTTTGATCTCACCAGCAGTGTGAATGGTACGCTAGGCTCTGCAGACCTCATGTGGGGATTCTTCACTGCAGCCCCTCGAAGACAGATGTCCAAATCAGCAATCTGGACACATGAGTGCTTGTGTCTCTCAGGCCAATAGATTCACAAACATTACATGGTATTACATGGTCTGCTGTGCCCGCCTGACAGCGGTGCGTGTGTAAGTCCCTGTAAGTGTGTGCGCATACACTTCTTTCTCAGCCACTGAACTTCTATTAAGGCAACATGCCATCACCGTGCTATCAGAGTGTTTGGTAAATGTCAAGCTCTAATAGATATCTGATGGCTTGGTGTGAATTTACTATGAAACTGTGGTTTTAAAGTGGAAAAAAAAATAAAGAAACCTCAGGAAGCTTAAAGTGACATGGGCTGCTGGGTCCCAGATTGAGACTATTTATTATGCTATAACTAAAAAGAATGAAACTGCATTGTAGTTTGATTGACTAAGCGTTAATAATGTACCCAAATGTTACACTAATATGAGAGGTTAATAGCTATTTTTTAGTAATATCAACAAAAACCAGTAATATTCCTGAAGTTGGATGATGTTGTGTTAACCAAAAAACAAATTTGAAGTCTGTCTTCTCACCCTCCTTTGCTTCTCTCTGATCCCATCTAGGATCTGCATATCCTTTTTTGAAGTCATTCCTGATTAAGTTTTCCAGTGTGAGCAGACAACCTTAAACTAGGCATGCCTTCATATTTATGTGGATCTAATCCCTCTAATTTCAAATTTCCCTTTCTTATTTCAAAAACAAAACAAAAACCTCTGAGAACATATAGCTTTTAAAATTATAGTTCTTTCTGTAACTGTTTTCCTAAGGGCAAGCAGTTATATATCTTCTCTCCAGTTTGAGGGCAAAAGAGATCATTTGGCCCCACATTAAATATCACCAGTTTGAATCTCTATTTAGCAGCTCCCACTTAAAAACTGTAAACAGATGGTCAAATGTCATGTCATCAATCTTGCATCCAGGGTTATGGCAAATGTAATCATTTCTATTTTGTCCTGTAAAGAAAGGGACATTGACAGATTAACTAGTGTGTTCACAAAACCCCCGAGTCTTGCATCCAGAAACAGAAACTTATCTTGCCTGTCTCACACATCCTAGTCCATCAGGCAAGAGATGCATTTTAAGATGTGATAGAAAGCATGTGGAGGTATCGTAATCATTAATCCCCACATTTCAAGCCTTAGGAGGTAATGGTGCATATAAATTTAATTAGTATGTAGAGAACATAAATTTTTTCACAAAGGAAGAAAGGAAATTCCCTAACATCCTGCACTCTTCAATTTATTTCCATTGCCCTGAGTAAGCTCTGCTCTAGGCAGAGGTCCGATTCTTGAACTTTCCATCACCAAACTTTTCATCAGCCTCTGCCAGGGACATGTCACCTCTCCGTGGGTGGAAGTTTTGATGATCTTACCCTCCCAAGTCCTGAGATCTCTAAAATGCTACATTCAGTGCCACTCAAAATGCCATCACCCTGATCATGAACAAACTGCTTGCTAAAATAACCAGCACTGCCTAGAACAGTCACTATGAAAAAGAAATTGTGTCTCTCGAAAACCTGAAAGTTTTGTTTGGAGTTAAATGTAAAATAAGGTCAGGAAAAATGATCAGGTTCTGACCTTCAGCAACTGACATTCTTAAACAGATACTGAAGTATTGAAAATGTGCAGTGTGGCTAGGCATCTCTCACTGAACTTATAAATATGTATATATGTGTGTGTATATATATATATTTATATACACATATATATACACATATACATATATATATACACATGCTTTGGTGGTTAGCGATAGAAAAAAAAGAAAGGATTTAGAGAAATCAGAGTAAGTTAAGGGTTAACAGAGTGAAATTGTTAAAATCTCAGGCGAAAGGGTCAAACCAAATGGGAGTTTGAATTTCAGCTCTGTAACAATGGTCATGCTGCCTAACCTTTCTTGTTTTTTTTTTAACATATGCAATTTATCTTATAGGTTGGGCATTTAAAAATAACACATATTTGGTAACAATTAGTTGAAGAAAAATATAGCTAAAATTGAGGGCTTTAAAGAAAAATTGTTAAGTATGTACTCTAATCTTCAATAGATCATAACATGCATTTGTCAAAAGATTCCATTGAGGAAGCAGTGATTCTTGACTGGTCTGTCAAAGCATGAATAAATCAGCTCTGTAAAAGCTCTCTTAACATATCAAACAATCTTTACAGAAAGTGATTAGGGTCCTCAAAGTCTCCATAGAATAATGATGGTGCTAGTGGTAAAGAACCCGCCTGCCAATGTAGGAGACATAAGAGAAACTGGTTCAATCCCTGAGTCAGCAAGATCCCCTGGAGGAAGGCATGGCAACCCACTCCAGTATTATTGCCTGGAGAATTCCATGGACAGAGGAGCCTGGTGGGCTACAGTCCATGGGGTCACACAGAACTGGACACAACTAAAGTGACTTAGGATGCACGTCCAATTAAGTGGCATACTACCTAACCTCTTGAAGCTTCAGTGTTCTTCACTTGTAAAATAGAATTAATAGCAGGATGTAGCTGTAGGGTTGGTGTGGGGATTAAGTGAGGTAATACATGTAAGGTTTTTAACAGTGCCTTTCCTGAACAACGTTAAGTCATTATGACCCCTGCTGTATTAATATGACTTCTAAGAAGAGAGTGTGTGTGTCATTATAGTTAACTATCATTAAAATATACCTGCGTGTGTGCTAAAAATATTGGAGTGGGCTGTCATATCCTCCCCAAGGGATCTTCTGACCCAGGGACCGAACCCATGTCTCTCACATCTCCTGCACGCATAGACAGGTTCTTTACCACCAGTGCCACCTGGGAAGCCAGTAGCCACATTAAACTTCAAGACAAAATTACCTTTACTTAAAAATAAAATAAATTATAAAAAATGTACTTAAAGTAAATTGCCCAAGGTCACTCACTTAGAAAATGGTAGAGACAGGCTATCTGGCTCCAGAAATAGCCTTCTCGGCTAAAACACTACCCCTGGAGTATTGAATACAGAGTAGGTGTTCAGTAGGTATCTGCTGAATGGAGGAATATTTAAGCCCAGACAAATAAGCTCATCACCAACATGAGAGCCAATGGTGGGAGAATTTAAAGAAGGCAAGAATTTTAAAAAAATTTTGAGGGGATTATCAGTCTCTTTAACAGGGTAGTTATCGATGATGGTGATTTCTCAGCATGAAGACTTAGCTCTGAATCAAGATTACATTCCTTCACCTGTGGCCCAACAAAGACAATGTCATTGCCTGCAGAATATTCTTCGATTACAAACTCTGATGCTCTCACGACCACTTGCCTATTCTCACCTGTCTAATCTCTCTACGCTCCCCTAAAAGTTCCATTAAAATGAAATGATGGCCAAATTACAAGCTCTTTCAGTACTACAAGGTACTTCTCTTGCTCTCTGCGTTGAACCTGGCACAGACACTTGGTTTACAGGATAGCTCATCGAGGAATGACGCGTTTCCTTTTGGTCTCTCTCCCCTAGTTTTTCACTGTTCTAGTTCTCTTCTTTCAGTGTCATTATTCAGATCACCCATTCTCAGTTCTACAATTTGTATCCTGGCTCCTCATTCAAAGCATCTGTTGTACAGTTAGCCTTTGGTAATGAAGAATGAGGGAAGAAATTACTCATATATCAATGAGTCTATAACCTAAGGCATGGACTATCTGAAGCAATACCTTTGAACTAGCAATAATCTATGTGGAAAGGCAGTGAAAGTGAGTGGCTGAGAGTATAGGCTCTAGAGTCAGACTGCCTGGGATCAAATCCTAAATCCATCAGTTTCCATGATCTTGGGCAAACTGCCTCATTTTGATTTCTCTACACCTTCATTTGTTCATCTGTAAATTAAGAGTAACTGACAACAACGTAAGAATTAAATAAGACCCACAAAGGGCTTTTCACAGTGGCACAAAAGTGATCAACAAACAATAGCTGTTAAAATTTGAGGCTCCTGTAACCTAAGACCTGATAGCCTCCAATCATATGTACCCTCTCTCAACTAAGATGACAAGCAATGTGGAATCACAGAAAGTCAGAGAGAGTGCTCGTGTCCTGGGGCACATGGCATATAAAGTGCCTGGCAAGGAATAGATTGCTAGGATTTGACACGTGGGCCAAAGAGAACATCTTCAGGTTCAATTCTATAAACATGCATTATCTCTTATGAGATTATAAACTCCTTGTCTCTGGCTTCAATAATTTGATTAATTATAATTCTGAAAATAAACTTTTAAGAGTAACAATAGTTTCTTTTATGTGTGTTGGTGGTAGTCAGAAAGAAGGCTGTATTTTTTGTTTTTCTGATGTATCAGGAAGATCTCAAAAGATAACTGTCAGGGTATCAGGGCTAAAGATCAAATTTATTATTGCAAGAGAGGTAACAGGTGAAAGTACCAGAGCAGATAAGGATATACAGAAAGATGCTACATAATAAAAGCCAAGAGGAGAAGCCCAAGGGGTGGGGGTCACGAGAAGGGAGCTCACGTCAAATGCTACAGAGGGAGGAAAACTGGGGATTAGAAAATGACATGAGTTAGTAATTATGACATCACTGATAAGTTTTACTATTTCAGTAGCTTTAAGTGAAGTTATATTTTAAAGGATTAAGGAGTAAGTGAAAATTGGAATCTCAGCTTTCAGTCAAAGGTACCAAAAGGTAAAGAGGAGACAAATTTGACTTGTCTAAATACTATAAACGCTGAAACCACATTTTTGGCAGGGAGGGGCAGGACAGAAACCCTCTCTTACTCATTTCCATATCCCTAAGCCTTGCATTAGACAGGCTTAATGTTTACTGAATGTGGAAGTCTTAATACATTTAATCAACACATAATCTACTGAATATAAAATATACTTAATATGTAACGGTTTTTATTACAGTGGTAATTTGCCCAGTCTCACCATGACCATTCTTTAGAAATAAGCATTTACATTTCTTTTCGGAGAGGTTGAGAAGCAAAGCAGAGATCCTGCAGTAGAAGTCGCTCTGATGGCCATGACTTCTGTAACCACCAGGCTAGAAGTGCTGGCCAAGTAAACCTTAGAAGCTGTAAATGACCAGCGGCACTCAGATGCCTCTGAAGTATTAACTGGTATTTTTCCTTTCAGTTAACGAAGAACTGTCACAGACTCCTGATCACCAACACAGTCTCAACGCTGGCTCTTCCCCCTACCAGAGAAAGAAGCGGGCATGACTGTTGGGGACTCATCAGTGGCCAAAGCACAGTGGATTTCCGCTGGTCAGAGAGTATCAGTCTATGGCTTAGCAATAAAGTAGGTTAATAAACCAGATCCACAGCAAGATAGAAAGAACACGAAGATGCTCGGTCCAAACTATATTAAAAAGTGGCAGCTACTGTCCAGGAGGGCAGCTATGAGACTCAGCTTAACCAGCAGTTCTTCAGAGTCCCAAGATTTCGTTGGATGGTCTATGGACTGGATACTTAAAAACTTTTATAACATAAACTTTTATAGAACCATGTCTACTCTGAAGGGCATTACTTTCAAACTAAAATTCTTCAGCATTATTATTACTTAATTCCATGGAAGCTGGCGTTATTCTCACTTTGGAGGTGAAGAAACTCTGCTAGAGATCAAATGAACAGCAAAAGATGAGTGCCTATGGCTTCCCACTGTGAGTTCCCACTTCTTCCTCTTGACATTCAGCAATACATAAATGTCACCTTTTCAGGCATTATTTCTGGCCCTTGGTTTGCTTCTCCCCCTTTTCCCAGTTGCTTTCACTAATCACATCATCATTGTGAGAACCTACAACAAGAGCCTCTCTTCACTGGGTATGGATCATCATGAAGGTAGCTTTCAGCATGACACCACTTGGAAATATTGGCCATTTGGTGGGAAAAGTAAAGAACACAGTGTTCATGGAACTCATATGGAGAATAACTCAAAACCTTGCCTTGAAAACCAAACATCAGGAAACATTTCTAAATACGGAAAGAGATCAACATTTCACTAGCAGCAACCCCCAAGCTGAGCCCCTGTGCTACTCAGCAGCTCCTCACTAGCTAGCTATTTTACACGTGGTAGTGTATAAATGCCGGTACTACTCTTTGTGATGATCTAGAGAGGTGGAATGGGGTGGGGTGGGGTGGGAGGCAGACCAAAAATAAAAAGAGAAAAAATTTTCACTAGCAGGATTCTTCCAGTAACAGCCCCAAAGAGCCAAACTAGGTAATTGAGAAGAAACATTTAACTCAAAGTAGTAGTTAAAATTACTACCTTGCTCATCAGTTTCCTAGTTAATGTTAGCAAAAGACACTTAACATGTGCTAAGTGTAAGTCTGGTTATATTCTAATGTTTGCATATGAATCTAACAGGCTATTAGACTGATGATAAACAATGAATTTGTTCACCTGAAAGAAATGCATTTATGTAGTGACATAGAAACACACAAAAGATCATGTGGCTGACCCAAAGCAAGAATGCTATTCTCTGCTTCGCTCCCCTCTTCTCCCTCACTCTCCTATTCTTCATATGCATCCAATGAGTTATCGGTCTCCATTTGCACTTATTGCATAATATGAAATTCACTATTCAACTGGAGACACTCATTTCTGGGTATTGTCGTATTTGATTACAAGGAAAATGTCTGCTGGGGCTCCCAGACTGAGGTAATTTAGCATAAGTGTGCATGCCATATGGAAGGAGTAACAATATTCTTTCAGTTCTGCGAGGGATCTCGTTATAGCCTCTGATGGAAATCAGCTTATGTAAAAATGCTTTGACAGAAGGTGTAGAAGGTTCGGCCACTAAGGTTTGCACCAACTTCTCTTGGAAACAGGCACTCCCGAAGCCTGACTGATGACTGGCGGATGCATTCCACCACCTCTGCCCTAGCAGAGAACGTGCATCTCAACTCCTATGGCAACAGAGGAGCTCTAAACATCCATATTTTTAGCATAACCCAGTTGTGCAATGCAGGACCTGATTTCTTTGTTGCTGTTGGGTAAGATGAGAGTACAAGGAATTTCTAAGGAAGTCATGAGTAGAGTCATGAATGTTTTTATATGCAGGAAGAAATAGAAACATTAGTTTTCCCATGGAGAGACCAAGTCTAAGGGTTTTACTACCATCTGCTTGAAGGCACTGTTCTGGATCTGATGAGTGCCTCACAGACTGCAGCCAATCAGCTGCCTGGTCACATCTTTGCTCTCCACCTGCTAAGTCTAGCAGGTTCCTGCTCACGGCTGCTGTCACTGAGACCAGGCTGGTGGTCTCTGGAATATTTCATCCTGTATTGTTTCTTCCTACATGCCAAAGCATTAGGGGCCAAACATGCTCCTAAGTGGTCTCCCTTCAATAGTGACTAACCTTATTTCTAATGTTCTAGTATCTGAATGAACTCTCCATTCCGTTTCCCAGACATGACACTTTCAATAAAACAATGGGTGCTGGAAGTGCTGTTATATTGCCATCTATTCAACAACAACAACAAAATTTATTTTACAGAGCAAACCTAAAGCTGTTAATATCATCCATCTTGTTAACCGTGTTGGTAATTTGGAAATGTGGCATTGGGACACTACAAGTCCATGACTGTTTCTTTACATTCTAAGCTTAGACATGTTGATAAAACAGAAAATGGGGCAGGGAAGGGCAGACGCCATGTTCTCTAAAGTGTTATTCACAATCCTTTAAAGAAAAAACTTATTTATAAGTAGTTTGACCAGGTAACAACCTCCAGTATTTTCTAGATGTACTATAGTAGCAACTGGAAAATCAAGAACACACTTTCACACACCAACAACAGTTTCTCTTTGAAATCTAAGTTCTTTGGCAAAACCATAGCTCAGAAATCAGTCATAATTGTTAAACACATTTTGTAAATCAATTTTCTGACTTGTTTACAGAAAGAATTTTTCCAAACAAATGCTCTTGAGTCTTGCTTTCTGAATTTATAATTAGTGTGCTCATCAGAAGAAGCCTCTGAGTTTATCAGCATTTATGCAAAGGCATTCACCCTGGCAAAGGAGTGACAGAACATAAACAGGAAGTACATATCTAAAAATTTTTATTATAATTAGCATACCAAACCAGATGATCCTAAAGGACATCAACCCTGAATATTCATTGGAAGGATTGGTGTGAAACTGAAGCTCCAATACTTTGGCCACCTGATGCAAAGATCTGACTCGCTGGAAAAGACCCTGATGCCAGGAAAGGTTGAGGGCAAGAGGAGAAGGGGATGACAGAGGATGAGATGGTTGGATGGCATCACCAACTCAATAGATAATAGTGAAGAACGGGGAAGACTGATGTGCTGCAGTTCATGGGGTTGCAGAGTCAGACTCGACAGCGACTAAACAAAAACCACCACCACCATCAGATTGAAATTCTTTCCGTTAAGAAAATTCAAATTTACATTCCCAAACCCAGATTAACAGCAGAGATTCCAAACCTTTATTGAGGTGATAAAGAGCCTTTTGATAATTAAATGAGAGCCAGGAATAATTTTTTTTATCTCTAGGAAAAATGAGTGTACCTGTAAATTTGCATATATTGGGAAAAAGCCTAGACCCTTGAAGTTCATCAAGGAGTCTGTGGTAAGAAAGCCTGTAGTCAAGAATCTTAGGAAAAAACTGTGTTGCCTCTTACACTGGCCACCTTACTTACAATGGATGAGTAGACCATATGGGTTCCTGACACTGCAGAGCTCACAGGAAAGTTGGGTCTATACAATTCCAAGTCAAAACTTTCCCTACAGGCTTCTGAAGTAACTTAGTTCATAATGGTACAGAATTCTATTCTGCAAAGTTCTCACAAGAACACAGCTCAGACTGGCAGAATCTCCCATGACTTACCTTTTGGTGGATTAATCCATGTCGTGCTGTTAATACTCACAGTGGTAAACTTTTTGGAGGGCATTATTGTGCCAGGAGCTCCACTAGGCACATTACACACGTTTCCTTCATCTAACCATGAGAATAAGCCTGGTGTGGGATGTATTACTACCGTCCCTTCATAGATGTTTAACTACCTTCACTGAAGTCAATGGTTCAGTTACTCAGCCTAAGGCACTGCAATGCCCAGCTGTAGGAGTCTAAAGCCTGTGTTTCTGAAGCAAAACATTTTGTACAACTTGAAGCTACTATAAGCCCAATTTGGCATCATGACTATTCAGAGGGTCAGTGTTTTGGGCCCTGGCCAAGGATCAAGAGTTGGACACCTCAGATTTGCCAGCCAACTGTGTTCTTTTGGGGTCAACTCCCCGCTGTGGCCTGATCCCAGCACATCCATGAACAGGTTCATGCGAGGATCCATGCAAGCCCATGTGGACTTGTGCAAATCTAGCTAAGCCTATGCTCACTGTGTCAGCACTGGCATTCACATGTCCTGTGCAAGTGTGTAAGATCCTACTGAAAACGGACCAGAGCACCATACTCAGAAGAGCAATGTTCTCATGACTGGACTTTGTTTTAACTGATGGGGCTTTTATGGGATTTCTTAGTCCTTCATCATGGAATATTTTGACAGAATGAAATAACCAACCCTTACTTACCACCTCCTGGCTTTAGCAATTATCAATTCACAGCCAATCTCATTTTACCTAAAGCACAACTCACTCCTCCCTATCCTCATTTTGAATTCTCAGATAATTATATGACGTTTCACAGACGTCATACAATTTTATCCATAAGTAAGGGGAAAACTTAAAAGTCCACGCTGGGCAGTAGTTATGCTAGTTTGCTTTATGACCAGGGTCTTGGTGATGATCAGTCCATGAACTGTGGTCTATGCAGTGAAGAATGCTGTGCACATCACAAAGGGAAGCAGAAACTATTCACAACAGTGAAATGCCAGAAATTCACCAACTATGCATTTTTTTTAACAGTATCATTTTTCAGCCTGCTGTGGCCTGTGGAATATGCATTATTCTGTTTCCTGTGTTCCATACAGGAAAGTTTATGTGATAGAGTCATAAAAACTCTATAAAGCTAAAAGGAATTATTGCTTGTCACCCTCAAATTAAATTGCTTTTTGACTTAAGATAAACAATTAGCACCTGGATGTCTCACAGCAGCGAACCCTGTTGACCTACATTCTTCTTCTACCTCTTGGGATTTTGAAAGCTCAGTTCACACAATGAAATTTTAACATTCTGAAAATTATTTTGCAAGTAACACAAAATACTAAAATAGAAGGTCTTGCTGCCATCATCACGGGTGGCATGGTCAACATCATTACCAGATGCTTTTCGGGTACCAAGCCCCCACAAATATTCTAAATATCTCTGGGACCCCAAACTCTGTCCTTGCCATCTCAGCTGCTAAAACTGAGCCCTGACTGAAGGCATTTATGGAGCTGCCAGAGACATAGTCTCCTATCACTGTAGCTATCATTAGAAATTTAGAAGGATGTGGTTCTCAAAAAACTCTGGCAAGATCAACCTCTGCTTTAAATAAAAATGCTACATATACACACTTTCTGATGCAAATTATATTTACAGAGTCGTATTTGGTTCCATTATATCTCTATGGCTTGGCTTGCTGGGATAGGTTTCCCCAGAGAGGAGGAGTTGTTTATGTATATTCTAGAGAAAGCAAGAAAGACCTTTCACAAGGTGAGAGAGAATTCCATGGGAACTGATCCCAAAGAAGACAGTCATGCAAATTATCTTTAACATGTTCACTTTAAATAACTAGGGAAAGACATTCTTCAGAATATTTTAAATGAAATATACCATACCCTGTTGGTCATTTGCTGCATAATGCTTTTACCATTTGAAAGAAAATGAGTCTGGGCAAAAGCTTCACAGTGAACCATCCTGCTCAGACTCGGGTTCAGCCCTCGGCAGAGCCTGTTCTGCCTGATGCATTAAGGGTCAGTGGACTGTTAAGCAAAACTGAAGCGGAGGACCAGATTTTAGATGGTGCAGCTAAAATATTTCCTGAGACAAAACAAAAAATACACAAAGAAAACAAGCATAAATGTGCCTTGGAGAACTTGTACAAGTTCTGGGGGTGGATTATGTAACCAGGCAGAAGGAACTGACATTCTAAAGAGTAGATTTACAAACAATTTGACATTGTTTTAGCCATTTGAAATTGGTAAAGCTGGCAGCAGCATGACATTATAAAATATCTGAATAACAGATTTAAAAAATGCTACATCCCACAAAATACTAGAACCTCTGACTGACAGGAGGATTTGAGCTTATTTTATAAAACCTTCATAAAAAGAGAAGTGATAACTTTAGAGAATAAACAAACTTTATTTTATAACAGTATTACAGAAAGCAAAATATCATTTAATACAACTTGAAGCTGCTAGAAATCTAATCTGGCATCATAACTATACATGGGGGCAAAGCAAAGGAAAGAATGTTCAATACAGTTAATACCTTCCTATCAGGTCTCTGGCATCAGCTTTATTGGTGTAACTTTCTTACAACTGTCAAAAAAAAACCCCACCATGGCCCTACTCCTCCATCCCAGCATCCTCACACCTGTGAATCATCACGCCATCTGAAAGAGATACACCTGCTTGATAAACAAAAGGTCAGTTTTTACACGGAGACAAGGGGGTTTAATACAAAGCCAAGTGTTCTACACAAGTGTTCAAATAGTGGAAGGTATGGAAATTTGGACATGTTAAGAAAGAAAGCACTAAGGTTTTTAAGCTGCCTGAATATTTTAGTAGGAGGGAAGAAATCGCCGTCTCTCTCCCCTCCTGTTTCTGGAATGCTGCCGAAGAGCCCGTGTCTGAGAAGGATCGGCACTGTGGTGCGACAAGGTCTCTGAACACAGTGCGTGGTCAGTGAACTTCATCAGAGTTCTCCAGTCTGCAGATTCCTGGACTTTCTGCTCCAAAGTAAAAAGTCACAGGACTGGAAAGTCAAAAGGGTTCATTATCAAAAAATAGCCCCAATGAAATTTTCAAAACATTAGAAACTTTTCATAATGTAAGAAACACTTTTAAATCTGCCTTAACATTTTCTCATACAGTGTATTTACTGAAAACTCTGTAAATATTGACTTCTAAGAACCCAATGGGAAGCATCCGGAAGCAGGAAAGCCGCTATCAAAATTAGTCACAGAGTCTCCTTTCCGCACAACAGCACCTGTTCCAGTGAACAGCACCGTACCAGCTGTGGGCTGGCTTTGTTCACTATCATTTGATCAAAACGAGTCACAAAAAGCAGGTAGTTGTACACAAAGTAAACAGGAAACAAAAAAAAAAAAACTCTCTAACTAAAAAAAAAACAAAACAGAAAGCAAATAATATTTAGAAGTGGTTATAAAACAAAACAATATATTAAAATGCGAGGGAATGGTATAGACCAGAGCTGTTAAGGTAAGGTTTGGTGTTGGCATTTTAATTCTTCAGGCTTCTGGCCATCGTAACCAGTCGTAGTATAAATTCGCTGGAGCAGTGGTGTGGCATTAAGACTTGGAATGGTCAAAATTCTTCGGGTTCACAAAGTTGAATGTTGTCTATAAAATGAAATTCTAGGAGGAAAATAAGAGAGAGAGAGAAGGCTTAAATATTCCAAAGACAGAGGCTTGGGGAAAAAATGTAAGATTCATTAAATTCCAAATGAAGTAGCAGACAATTCCTATTTGCCTGGTTCTATAGTAAATAGTACTTTACCAGATGACAAGCATGAGGATCTGATTCACTCCTGAGGGCCTTAAAATATCTGGAGGATTGACGAGCACAGTGGAAACAAGTGGTAAGTAAGAATCTGACCAAAAATTTAACTATAAAACAGAGGTAATTCATATAGTAAAATTCTAAAATATAGATTTTTTAAACCAATGTAGGTTTCATAGTTAGCTTCAAGAAAGAAGGAAAAATAATTTTGACTTCATTGAAATGAATAAAAGGTGCCTCAGGCTGGGAGAACAGAATGAGGAAAGATGTAAGAAAGGGAAAAAGTATATGGTATTAGGTTGGTGCAAGAGTAATTGCAGTTTTGCATTGTTGAAATTTGCCATTTGATACTGAAATATGTCCTTAAGTAAATGTGGTTATGTTATACATCATTTTAAAAATGTGCATTTCTTGCTTTATGTTTTTTGCTAATGACTTATTACTTGCTGTTTATTTATATTTATTTTAGACTATAGAAGTGATGCTAGACAAAAAGCAAATTCAAGCAATTTTTTTATTCAAGTTCAAAATGGGTCATAAAGCAGCAGCAGCAACTCACAATATCAACAACACCTTTGGCCCAGGAACTGCTAATGAACATACAGTGCAGTGGTGGTTCAAGAAGTTCTGCAAAGGAGACGAGAGAGCCCTCAAGATGAGAAGCATAGTGGCCGGCCATTGGAAGTTGACAATGATCGATGGAGAGGATCAGGGAAGCTGATCCTCTTACAGGTACATGAGAAGTTGCCCAAGAACTCAACGTTGACCATTCTATGGTTGTTTGACATTTGAAGCAAATTGGAAAGGTGAAAAAGCTCCATAAATGGGTACCTCATGAGCTGACCAAAAATCAACAAAATCATCATTTTGAAGTGTTGTCTTAATTCTGTGCAACTGCAATAAACCATGTCTCAATCCAGTTGTGACATGAAATGAAAAGTGGATTGTATACTACTACTAGCGACTACCACCTCAGTGGTTGGACAGAGAAGAAGCTGCAAAGCACTTCCCAAAGCCAAACTTGCACCCCTAAAAATGGTCATGGTCATTGTTTAGTGGTCTGCTGCCAGGCTGATCCACTACAGCTTTCTGAATCCTAGTGAAACCATTACATCTGAGAAGTGTGCTCAGTAAACTGATGAGATGAAAAGGGCAATGCCTAAAGCCAGCATTAGTCAGCAGAATAGGCCCAATTCTTCTCTACGACAATGCCCAACCATACATCGCACAACCAATGCTTCAAAAGTTGAACGAACTGGGCTACCAAGTTCTGCCTTATCTGCCATATTCACCTGACCTCTTGCCAACTGACTACCACCTTTTCAAATATATTAACAACTTTTTGCAGGGAAAATGCTTCCACAACTAGGCTACAGAAAATGATTTCCAAGAGTTTGTAGAATCCCAAGGCATGGATTTTTATGCTATAAGAATAAACAATCTTATTTCTCATTGGCAAGAATGTGTTGATTGTAATGTTTCCTATTTTGATTAATAAAGATGTATTTGAGCCTAGTTATAATAATTTAAAATTCAGGGCCCAAAACCACATATTACTTTTGCACCAACATAACAGTTGAGTATACAGATTATAGGGTGGAGGACAGGAATGAATGAGGTAGGGGGTGGGGGGGAGATAGGACAATGGAGAAATGGAAATGATGGAGGCTAAGCATTGGTATGGTGAGTAATCAAAGGCAAGAAAAAAGACACGAGATCTACTTTTTAATAACAGACTGAGAAGTATGAGCCCGATTTACTGGGTTAGTGGCAAAGTTAGTTCGGGTTTTTCCAGAAAGGTACTTTGTGGCCAACACAATAAATCATAAAAATAATGAATTCAGAAAGAGTATTCAGACAAAAAATAAAAAACAGTCAACTGTCCATCTACTGCAATGACTTCAGTATGAGTCAGGGAACCAGGGGTGGCCCAGTTGCCATGAGGCATGACAAACCCAGAAGAGGAGGAGTTTGGATCTGACTGGAGACAGCAGAGGAGACTAACAGGTGTGGAATCTGGGACCTCAAAAATCGGAGAATGAGAGGCCTAGAGCCTGGGTGAGATCATAAGATTAGGGATGTAGATCGGCAAGTTGGCACCAACAGACACGAGACCAACAGATGAACTAGTTTCACGTGAGTGTGTCTTGAGGAAGCCAACCATCAAAGGTAGGTGGGTAGGAGAGTGGACTAAAGTCAAAGTGGACAGGGAGGCAGACAAAATGTAAGGATGGTGCATTGTCTCTGCAAGAGAAAGGAGTTTTAAGAAGGCAATTGTTTTTCACTTTCTATTTCAGCTTGGTTGAAATTTTTGGCAAATGCTAGGTGATTAGAGAGGGCAGTGGAGAGCAGTAATTAATGTCCTTTCCAAGAGGCATTGGTCCAAAGTCAATTAGATTGTACATTCTTTTGATTAGATAAAATTGCCTTGTTTTAATGAAAAAATTCCCCACCAATTAGATTTATCACCGATATCAGTATAGCCTCTTGATTATTCAGGACAGATTGCTTAATTGAATTCACTGTTTCCCACCTTGCTGTCTGCTCTAGGCTATTTCATTACTCAATAGGACTTCTGCTTGATTCCAGGC
This sequence comes from Antilocapra americana, assembly GCA_007570785.1. Taxonomy (NCBI): domain Eukaryota; kingdom Metazoa; phylum Chordata; class Mammalia; order Artiodactyla; family Antilocapridae; genus Antilocapra; species Antilocapra americana. The sequence continues at coordinate 63,845,353 of ML662442.1, forward strand.
AGGGGGAAAAAAAAAAATCAATGGAGAAAACAGTCTTCTGTTTTTTAGGTTAGTAATCATGAACAGAAATGTGGGAGGCAGTAAAGGGATCAGCTAAAACTACCAATCAAATTTATTAGAGCGTAATGTGACCTTTAGTTGTGCTATTTATCTATTCCTATTTTCTTTCTTTCTTTCGAGAGCTTGTAACTCTGTTTTGCTTAGTGAACATGTATCATTTGTTGAACACGACTTCCACTCTGCCTAGCTTATGTTACAGAAAATGAACCTGACTTGACACTACCTGGAAATCTTCATAAAGAATAAGTAGTATTATATTCTCCACTTCCATCACACATTTCCAGGAAACTTTATTTCACTCAATCTGTTTTCAAAAAAGATTAAATTTCTAATTTGTAAAAGAAACCTAAAATTAAGTCTATTTCACTCATTAGCAGACAAATAAGAATCTAGGAATATGCAGAAACTGTATCAAAGAGCTTCAACATTTCTTGAAATATATGTAGAGAAAATTAGTTACCCATGTAAATCCAAATATCATGTACTTTCATTTATTCACAATCAAACCATTAGAAAGTAAAATAAATCCATTTTTTTCTGGTTAATAAGTATTACAAATGACAGCCTTAATGTACTCTTAGGATTCCTAACAACTTTCAGAATCAAAGAAAATTATTTTTATCGTAATTTGAATGTTCACTATATTTTCTTCTCATTCTTTAGAAAACTATAAATTGAGTAACTCTGAGTCAGTTAAATATTCAATGTGTCAGAACATCCCAGTTCCTTACTGTTCTGGATGAACAGGAAGTAATTTATAGTATGAAAGATTTTATTTACACATTCATCTATCTTTTTAATAATTTTATTTATTTATTCATTTTTGCTGGGTCTTGGCTGCTGCTCGGGCTTCTCACTGCAGCGGCCCCTCTTATTGTGGAGCGTGGGCTCTTGCGCTTCCCTACTTCTGGCTCCTGGGCTCTAGGGCACAGGTTCAGTGGCTGGGGGGCACAGGGGCTTAGCTGCTGCATGTGGAGCAGATCCATGCCATGCGGGATCTTCCCAGATCAGGGATCAAATCTGTGTCTCTTGCATTAGCAGGTGACATCTTTACCACTGAGCCAAACAGGGAAGCCCTCGGTTATCTTTTTTTTTTTAATTGCATTTTGCATTTAAACACATAGAGAAATATATTCCCAAGTACTAAACATCCAGCTTTTGAGCTGGGAAGGAGAAAAGGTGGGAATCACCAATGCCATTAATATACAAGCATCCGACATTTAAATTTTTTCTGTCTTTTCAGCAGGGGAAAAAACAAAACAAAACCTTATTATTTGGCCATTTTAAATAAATGACATTTTGGGTCTAAATAATTTATCACATAACCCAATCCATCTGAAACTAGGCATGGTTCTTCATGAAAATCTGTACAAGTTTTAAAAGCTTTCTTAAATTTCGATTCTACCTCACAGATACAGAATTCTGGATTGTCGATGCAAATTGACACACATTAATTATAGCATTAATTCAACCTGCTTTCACTTTTTGACAGTGTCATAACATTCACCTTGAGTTCAGATATGGTTCTAACAGGTAAGTATGAGTTATACTTTATGTATTTCAATTTTGGTCAAGTAAAAACAAAAACCCAAACTGCTATTTCCTTGCTTCAGTTTCCCACCCCTGGACTATACAATCTCAGTGAACATGTCTAACCAAGTCACGTACCCTAGCCTGTGTCCCCCTCCCCTCTATCAGCCAATAAGAGAATACATCAATGCAGCCTTTTCATCTGCTTACAGGTCTAGTTCTGCGTCTCAATTTTTCAAGTATACATGCTGATTGCCTATTTTGCCTTAAGTCTTCACGTAGGGTCCAGATAATTCTTAAATTTATGTTTCTTGGTGTGCCTGATGAGTGTGGGCAATCAGTCAAGCACAGTGCTACAAAATTATCTGAGAAGCACAAACTTAAGAGTTTCCAGCAATGGGGGTTCACATGGCCTCAATCTTGAGCATGCTCTACTCCAGAAATGGATTCAGTACATAGCAAATATGTACTTTAAAAAGATCATCATAATCACGAGTGGTAAAGCACTCATCCAGAGGGGAGTCTCAATTAAAATGCAAAACTGTGGCTTTTATCTAACACAAAATAATTCATGTGGAAGAGGGCAAGGGTGGGATGATATGGGAGAATGGCACTGAAACATGTTAATTATCATATTTGAAACCAATCGCCAGCCCAGGTTTGATGCTCGGGGCTGGTGCACCGGGATGACCCAGGGGGAGGGAATTGGGAGGGAGGAGGGAGGGGGGTTCTGGAGGGGGAGCATATGTATACCCATGGCGGATTCATGTCAATGTATGGCAAAACCAACACAATAAAGAAAATTTAAAAAAAAAAAATCAAGAAAATATAAAACCTTTCAGGATAATCATGATTCAATTATTATACCATAGGGCAGTAATATAGCTGAGATTTTAAAAATATGAGTAAATTATTTCTCTAAGGTACATGCAACTATTTCAATAAAAATGAGGTGCATGTACTCAAGTGTGAACAGTTTTAAATATGATGGTTTATGAATTTCAGTTATTTATAAAGTTTCATTTTATTCTTCCTTGGCTCTCAATTTGCATTTTTTAATTTTAAAACAGAATTTTCATTGTAAGACTATAAAACCCTAGAGCCAAAAAACACAAGTATGATAAATAATCTATTTGGTTAGACCAAGAAATAGTCAGTTCTTACAATGCTTGTATTACCTGTATAATTTAGACCCACCGGTCCTCAAAGTGTGGTCTATAGACCTTGGGGGTCACCATGATTCTTTCAGAGGGTTATAAAGTCAAAGCCGTTTCATAATCATCCTAAGACACTATCTGCCCCTTTCACGGTGTGAACACTTTCACTGATGCAGAAACAATGGTGAGTAAACCTGCCGACATCTTAACACAGGTCAAGGGAGTGACACCAAGCTATACCCAAAGTCACTGCATTCTTTACCACCAGCACTCATGGTGAAATAAAAAGCAAGCCAGTCAGTTTCTCTCAAGGATGTCCTCAGTGAAACAGAAAAAAAATATTATTTTTTCTTACATCTCCACCCCAGAGTACATCTTTTTAATATTCTGTGTGATGAAACGGGAAGTACGCATAACACATTCCCTCTGCATACAAAAGTACAGTGGATGTCGAGAAGGAAACTGAATTCATATGAATGCATGAGTTGTGAGCGGAAACCACTCTGGCATTGGATTTCTGGCACGCATTTTCTTGAAAATGAGATGAGCCTGTCACTTCAAGGAAAATAGCTGACAGAACTTGATACCAATGATAAAATTCAAGTTTCCATGTGAAAATGATAATTTTGGAAAACTGTATTTTGGGCCCCTTGATCTTGATAGCTTCTCTAGACTCTTCTAATGAGATCAGCGGCAACCACAGATCTTTTTACTGTCTTAATCATTTTGCCTTTTCCAGGATGGCATATAGTTAGAATCATACAGTACATGGTACCTTCTCAGACAGGCTTCTTTCACTAGGTGATTATTTTTAACTTAATATTTGGAAAACTATTTGACTTGTAAATGGCAAATTTTAATTAATAAAATTCACATAAAACACTCTTGGACTACTTCAATAATTTTTGTGTGCTCCTGAGACCTCTGCTTGAGAACTACATCTATGGAATCCACTTCCTGACCTGCTGTTTCCTGCTCTCACAGATACTTGTGTGACTGCTGAACAGAGAAGGAAAAATGAAATCTAGTGTCTTTTCCTTTTCAGTCAAATGGCACAAAATACCTCTTCCACAAATAATTTTCATCTTTTGGTTTGCCTGAATACATTAATGCTGTGTGGAGGCCACTTTTCTCATGAGGCTCACATGAGGGTTTTCTTCAAAGCTAACAGTAATCTTTCTGTTAGAGCCTTTACGCACATTCCAGTCTCTCTTCCTAAAGAATTACTACATGTGGCAATTTTGGAATATCCTGTCAAATGAAAGCAACATCAATTCTACCTCATTTTTGAACATAATTATTATATAAAATCTATAAAAGTTTTACTTGTTCACTTAGCTACATATTGTAGCTGCAAGCCTCAAAGATACATTTTTCTAAAATGAGGTGTGCTTCAACTACTGAGTTGGCCAAAAGTTCATTCAGGTTTTCCTATAACATCTTACAGAAAAACTCGAACAATTTTTTTGGTCAAGGCAATCCACTGGTGGGAGTCTACATCTGAAAGATTCCCATCATGAATCCCTCAGAGCAAAGCAATATGCAGGGTGGATTCAAACAGACAGGATCAGCTCTGGCCTTGCCATGCACCTATGGTGTGACTGGGTGAGGGACTTGACCTCTTTAGGCCTCAGTGTCGTCATCTACATCCTAAGTGATTGTAAGAACTAACTGAAATAATACATGGTAAAGTTCTCCAACAAAGCTTAGCATAGAGCAGTCACTCAATAAATGTGAGCTAATAATATTACTATGGATTTTTCACATATACCTTATTCCTGGTTTTACTTCCAAACTCAACTCTACTCTTAAAGACAGATGCTCAGTTCTGTTTTTCCATTAATAATTGCCTGAACCAATATAATGGTTTCTTTACAGAGTACTTCATTCAGTCAAACATTCATTCAATCTAATCCTGCACACCACTGATAAAGGATAGCACTAAAAATGCTCTTCGTCTTTGCCAATGACTGACAGAGCAAAGTCTAAACTAAGATACTCACGTGGAGTACCTTTGCCACTTGCCTTTGACAATCTGTCCAGCCCCTGCTAGGAACTCAACCGCCAGCCACAATGTAGGATCTGCTTCTCCTGATGTCTGGCCCATGGTTTTCCTACATGCTCTTTCCTCTCTGCCCAATATGTTCGCCAATCCTCCCCACACTCAGCACATAGGAAATTTCCTGCTGCCTTCATGGGGAGGTCTTCCCTGACCTGCCAATCAGAAACACTTTCTCCTGTCAACTTTCACAGCCCTTTCTCAAAGCTTCTCTTAGAACACTTCTTTTTTTTAAAAAAAAATCATACATGTTATTTGTATACTTGTTCCTATGCATTTAATTTTCTCACAACAATCACAGTCCCTTGAATGTGGTATGTTCCCAGTATACATTAATGAATCCATGAATGAAGTAACAGGGACTAACCCACAAGGCAAGGCTGAAAGGCAAGAGCTTGGGAGGGAAAACACAAACAAAACTGTATTAAATCTCTAGAAACAAAGCATTACTGGCTTGTTCTCACCATTAGTTTCATCTGCTGGTTTAAGTAGAAAATTTTCAGGCTCATTTTCCTGTTCTCTTTTGTTGAATAACCACTTCTAAGATATCCCAGGAGGATTCTTGGTTCTTTAAAAAACTAGTTTTCCTGACTCTCTGAAGCTTTGACAAAGATTTCTAAGAGTAGTTAGTATTTGGCCCTAAAGCGAGAGGCAGGTCTTTTGGTTCACTCTGCCAACTTCAAATCTTGTAAGAACTTGATTTGAAAGCATTCCACAAAATCTTAAAGCTTCTTTTAAACAACAAGTGGACTATATGGTAAGGTTACATTCAATATTGTCAATCTTAGGTTCACAAGTGGGGATGAGAAAAATTTCTCTAATCAAATCAAACAAAAGTTGTGCTTAAAAAAAATAGTAACAAAACTTTTATCGTTTAGAAAGAGTTTTGAAATATATATGACTAAAACTCACTTAGTATTTGTTTTGTATTTTCCTTAAATAGGTAAGTTAATGGGAATCAAAAGAATTCATCTCTAGACTCAATTCCCTCACTTATTAACATTCTTTTTTCTTACCTTTTCAGCATTCAAATGTAAAATTCATTTATTTTACACTTACAGGACAGCTCAATTGGGAATAGCCACATTTCAAATGCTCAAGAGCCACATGTGCCCTACTGGACAGAACAAGATCAGATTCTTACTTTGTTCTAATGCTAACTAAAGTATTTGATGTATGACAGTAAAATAAATGTAGGGCCAACATGTCCTGGGAATATAATCCTCATGAACACAGGAATATCTTAAGAACATACAGAGACTTATTAATTTATCCCCCCAGCAAAATTTCCTCCTAGTCCACCCACAAAATTACATTAAAATTTAAAATTACTATTTAAAAACTAGTATCTGTGATGTCTAACATTAGATAAATTCTTGAAACAAATGAAATTATACTCAGCTCTACACATGATGATATTTTATGATTCTTGCCTAGAACTGACTTATGACAAATTACTTCAATCTCTAGGGTTGTGGGAGGAAAGAAGATGCTCTATGTGAAGTTTTAAATTAAATATTCTTTTAATTTCCATACTCTACAATACACCCCTGCACTAGGGTATAATAAAGTCACCACCTCCGCATTCCTCAAAGGTCGGGCGGGGTGGCGGGGGATAACATATAAGTAGGGAGACAGGTATCAGGACCCCAAGATGAAGAGATGGGAAGGAGACTAGGAGAGCTTGTTCTCCCCCTAAAGTGGCAGCACCTACTGAGCCACTGCGGCCTTGAGAGAAAGCAGGCTCTGATGTTTTAAGAATCACTGGATATCTTCCCATTTTGAGCATCAATAATTCAAGTTTTATAACATGCTAAACATTCAAGTTTGTTTGGGCTGAAAAACCAAAACTCTGGATATGGTTTGTTTGTCTCCAATTTGTTAATTTTGTCTTGTCCTCACCCTCTCTTTTCAGAGCCATTTAAAATTCTCAATTATAATGAAAAACTGGAGAAAACATGCAGCATTTGTGACCAAGAGATTAATATTCTTAACAACTCTGTAAGAGATCAAAGATGATAAATACCTGAATAGAAGGGACTGCCTATCCATTCCAGTATTCTTGCCTGGAGAATTCCAGGGATAGAGGAGCCTGATGGGCTACAGTTCATGGGGTCGCAAAGGGTTGGACAAAGGACACAAACTGGCAAATTGTGTTCATGTGCATATATGTATACACATATATGTGTGAATATGTGTATTTCCTAACAATGAACAACAGTGATTTAAAGAATCACTCACAATTTAAAGAAGGGAGGAAACAAATGCTCTTTCCTCACTTGGTTGGCAAAGACTTTTTAAACATCACACAATCTTTAGTGTCGGAGAGTGTACAGGGAAACTGGGAGACTCTTAAGCTGCTAGTGGGTGTCTAACTCTGCAGAACCTCTAAGGAAGACAGTGGGAAATATGTTAAGAAGAAATGTTTGGTGGCACACCAACTCTAATTTCTAAAAATCTGTCCTAGAGAAACAATGAAATTAATGGCCTCAAAATGTACGTATAACTACAATCTTTGCAACTGTGCATTTACTCGTGAAAACTGAGAAATTAGTCTAAATAGCCATTAATAAGGGTCAAGGAAGCCGTCCTGTGTCCATTCAATAGCTGTTGGAAACTGATCAGATAATGATGGGCAAAGTTACCTACAATGTACTGTGAAGACACTGTGTACCATGGAGAAAAATGCCAGATACAAGATGGAATCAACAGGATTGACCTAAATGAAGAGAGACATGAAAACACGTATGCGAGTGCATCTGAGTGTATCACACACATATACACTGTGGAAAGGGATTATCTATCTCTAGGAGCAGAGTGATTATGGGTCACTTACATTTTCTACCATCTTTCCCTTTCAAAATATTATGATTGCCTCTTCTTTTTTATTACCAGAAAAAACAGTGTCATTTGCAAAAACAAGTCAATGATGATTCTGTCCTAGAGCAAACCCTGGGGAATCAGACTCCCAGGTGCTAATGTATGCACAATGGCAGAGGCATCCACTGCCTCCTCTGTGGGGAAGTTCAAATATACTGGAAGTAACTCATTGGTAGCACCTGCCAGATTCACAAATGTTAAATGGAACATTCCACAGCATTCCACAGTGAAAACTGGCAAGTGCCTGAAACTCACTAAATCCATATTGACTTTTCATTTCTATGTAGAAGTCTTCATTTTAGGTTTAACTCTCATTGAAAACTAAGCTGTAATAAAAAGCAAAGTTGGGGGTATAAGACTAGTACAACTAGGCAAACAGGATAAAATAAGAATGCAATACAATGGGAACTGATATGCCTGAAACATCCCTAGCTCTTGAACTGAAAAGAGTCATCTGGAAGCTAATAGGCTGGTGCTTCTCTTTCAAGGACTGGGAGACACTCACAGGTAAACGAGTAGCTTGTGACCGGTTGGAGCTCCGTTCAACCAACACCGCCACTCTCTCTTGTCAAGCTAGACACTTGATGCTAATTTCCTGTTTGGCTTTTCAAGTTCATTTTGAAACCGTCAACATCAACCTGACTCTGAAATGCTGGTTGGAACACAGTATCATCTTGCCTAGAAACTGGTGTTCATGGATGCATGCTAGCCCAAAGAGCAACACCACTCACTCAGTTATTTATTGTGGGTTGGTCGGGGCCTGGAACTCAGGGGCCATCAGACAGGCTCAAAGGGATGAGGCATGGACCAGGTTTTTAGTGAGCACTGCACTAGCTTTGGTGGCTCTGTCAGACTGATACTCTGTCTTCTCAGATGAAGGCAGGCAAGGTGGATGGAGAAGCAAAAGGCCCAGTTACTAAGCTTTCCCACTTCCTGGAAGCACTCGGTGTAAATCCTGTTTCTTCAACCTGTTATCGGCTCCATCTCCACTATGTGACTGAAGTAGCTCTGACAAAGCCCAGCTGATTCTGGACCACCAATTCCAAACGAACATGTCCCTGGTTTCTTCGCCATCTTTCATGCTTGGTTACACACTCCTTCTCGGAGTTAGCTTCTCTTGCAGCTTTTGTGGCACTCTTTCCTCCCTGTTTCTACCTTTTTGCCATCTGACTCCTCCTCCTAGAGCTCCTCTGGTCCCCAGGCCCAGACTCACTGACGCTGTCCTGGGTAGCATCACTCAAACCAAAGGCTTCATCAGCGGACGACGCATTCCGATGTGTCCACCTCCTGTTTTGAAGCACAGTGGTCTCTCTCTCTTTCTGAAAGCTCTTGGCTACTTCCTGGACCTCTCCATGGAGATATTCCACATGCATCTCAAACTCAGCATCTCTGGGGTTGAAAATTTTAAATTTTTATTTGACTTTTTAAGAACAAAAGGGTTCATGGCTGACCTTGACATTACAAAAGTTCTTACAATGTGCCTTATTAACAAATTCTCTGTAACTTCTATTGTCTCCCCCAGTTTACAGATGGCAGAACTGAGACAGAGTGAAATAAAATAAGCTGCCCACATCACACAACTATGAATTGGATTTGAACCCTGCAAAACTGCTGTTACACTTTCTCTTGACACCCAGACTAAATGGTAAATTTCCAATTAAGCACATCCTATGTATATATGTGTAGGACAGAGCAAAGCTTCCACTATAGTTCCTGTGACAGTAGGCCTCTCCTACAGTACCAGACAATGACAACAACAACATACGCTTTTGCTTTAAGACAGCTAAACTGAGACAACTGGCCATATTGCACATGACAAATGAAAAATCAAACTCGTGTGTTCTATGATTAAATTATAGGTACCACCAACCACCCAAGACAGAAACCTGGGCTTTATCTGGGATTCCCCCCAGCTCCTGCATCCTCCCAACTCACTAACTTCTATATCCTCATGCAAACAGTCAACAAGCCACAAACCTTATCTCCTTACTGTTTCTCAAATACAAAGGAATACCCTACAGCTTTTCAGGATAAAACTTCAGCCTCTTCTGATTGGCTACTACGACTGTTTATGATCAGGCCTCTGCCTCTCTGCCCCGCTCGTCTCCCATGACTCTCCTGCAAGTGCCCTGCAAGTCAGCTGCACAGCATTTTGCACAATTCGTGGAGTGCTGGGTTCACAGAATCAGATCATGCTGGCCCCTGGATGGCCTCCTCCTACTCCTTTCTTCATTGGGCCAACTCTGATTCACCGTGACGTTCAACAGAAGCCATCTCTGATGCCCCATCCTGATTCTGAGATCTTGTCTCTTTTCCCACCAAATCTAGTCCAGAATCTATCAGAAAACTTGAGAGTCTATTCTTCTGTGAGTTCAGACCTTGTTTGATTTGAAATCTCCATGGTAAAAGAGCAGATAATACTAACGAGCCTTCCATCTTATCTGTATAATGAACAACAACAGAGAGAACAAAATGAGTGAATAGATGAGAGACCGCTCCTCCATCATTTCATCCTTTGGCCATTCACTGCTGTCAGTAAAAAGGAGGCGTCATTCACTTTTTCATGCTACATCAATGATTACTCCAGAAGTCTGAGAGGCTCATTTGAAGTCTGAATTCACAGAGCTGATGGTGCCAGCTGAAGCAGGGTTGGGACCTCCCCCTCCTGGGGCTCATTCTTTCTGAGTCCACACAGATCACCCCACCAAGCCTGGGTTCTTCTCCCTCCTCATCAGGACCAGTGTCGGATATCATTCTAGTGGAGACAAGGTTAGTAACATTGTGTATCCATCCGAAACCTCATAAATATGCATTTAAGATAAAATGGTAAGGGAGAGTAGTCCTTAAGAGGACATAAAAACAATGCAAAGATTTAGGGAAGTGCTCCTCTAAAGTATTTTCTTGTTCATGGAGCTGCACTTAGCTCCTCTGCCTCAAACGTCCAGCTAGGGGAGGCAGACTGGGAGTTCTGTCAGCATGTCATTCTTTTACCATCTTTCCATCCTCCACACCCCACTTTCAATGCTTGATCAAGAGGTCAGACTACTCCAAAAGAAGAGGTCAGGTTAAACCAGGAGGAGAGCTTTTCACACCTGAAAAGGGAGATGGGGGCCAACACATCACAAACAAGACTTTCTTCTTCTCTGATGTGGAAATACCGTCTTGGTCCTGCTCTTTGTCTCCACTGACCTGCTGCCTCTGTGGGATTCTGGCGGGGCAACCAGAGGATAGCTGGAGCAGTGGAAAACACATTCTTCCCAGCCCTGACAGTCATCAGCAAAGGCAGTTGTTCAGGAACAACTGGTGTGGCCAGTCAGGAATGGAGATGCTAAAATGACTTTGAAACACACTTAGGTAGCTCTCATTTGTCCTTCAGATTTCAACTCAAACTGAGCTTCTCAAGTAATTGCCTAATCTGGTAACAGTTCAAACCCCCTACTTTGTTCCCTCATATTATTTCCTTCAGAGCATCTGTGAGATATGCAATTATACGTTGTTTATTTGTTAACACTGACACCTCCCCTCCTGGAGCGGATTCTTCTGAAGGAAGGGGACCATGGCTCTGTCGTCTACCAATCTGACGATCTGAACTCTCACTGCCTAAGCTGCCCCAGCACCTTTTGGGACTTGTTAAGTATCTTTTCGATGACTGAATGAATCTTTCTAAATTTGTCTAGCTTGCCCACCTTACATGTGAATTTACACTTTAATTGCCTAAATCTGTTTAACGAGGATGCTTATAAAAGATGACCTCTGAGACAGGCATACTTCAAAGGCTGTGTGTGTGTGTGTGTTCACTGCACAAGTGAATACAAAGTGCCAAGAATAATCCAGAACAGCCAAGAGGTTCTTGAAGGAAAAGAACTGGGGGGGGGGGGGGGGGTTATCCTACCAGATATAAATTGTAATTTTAAAGCTATATGGCACGGGAGTAAGGGTAGGCACAGATGGAAATGAGTGTGCTCAGAAACACACCCCTGCTTGTAAGGAACTTGCTCTCTGACCTGCAGACTACATGGGGCAAGGGTCAGCTCTTCAAAAGAGGGCTGGAACATAGGCTACAAACAAATCACTGTTATCTAATCACACAGAAAAAAATTCAGATAGATTAAGGATTGATTCATGAAAGGCAACATGGAAATTTCTGGACTGAAAATATCTTTAACACCTCAGGGTATGGAAAGAGCATATACCATAAAGGAAAGCTTGATGGCTCAACTACATTAATGTATTAAATGTAGTACATGTAATAAATTCAGTGTATTAACATATTGACCTCTATTAATAATAAAAGACAAACCACAAACCTGAAGATACTTGCAACACATAAAACTGACAGAAGATTAGTATTCAGAATCCATCAAGAAGCAGTAAAACCAAGTGACATATAAGTTACATGTCACTATATGTCGTAAGCTGTACGTCATTTCATATCTATCTATCACACTGGCAAAAATGAGTATGTCAGAAGGGAGGCTGTGTTCCGGCGATGGGAGAGCACTTGGCCTTACCACGATGAGGAAGATGTGGTCTGTGACACACCCCCTCTCTCAATTGATCATTGTATGGATCATTTTAAAAACAAAAATGCAATCTCAGTTATATGTGCTATACAATCAAACCTGCTTTGCAAAATCCTAATACATACACAATTAGGAACACTTACTCCTTTTTAAAGAATTCTTTAACACAGCTTTTAATGGCAACATGTATTTTTGTCATCACATTGAAGCAGCACAATGCATAACCTCTCCCTACTGCTGGCCATTTAGATTGCTTTAAATTTCTTGCTAGCATATAGAACAATGTGATAGTCCTGAAGATAAGTATTTGTAGACATCTCGGATTATTTAAGAAACTCCTCACAGTAGTTTAAGTGGTAAGCAGGTTTAATATAAGGTTTTGTCAAATTGCCCTCCGGGAAATATTACTAATTTATACACCAGCATAAGCATAGCTTCCCTCCCACAACCTCCCTAACTCCTGCTAATATAAACTTTGCCACATTTAGAAGTGAATTTTTCATTTGTACTGATTTAGGTAATAACGAGGCTAAACACTTTTTGCTTAAGTTTCTACATGGTTTACTTGCTTAATCCTCTGCTCTTTTTTTTTTTTAACTTAAGTAAGTGAAGTGAAAGTCACTCAGTCATGTCTGACTCTTTGCGACCCCATGGATTATACAATCCATTGAATTCTCCAGGCCAGAATACTGGAGTGGGTAGCTGTTCCCTTCTCCAGGGGATCTTCTCAACCCAGGGATTGAACCCAGGTCTCCCACATTGCAGGCAGATTCTTTACCAGCTGAGCCACAAGGGAAGGCCTTTTTTTCTTTCACTTATGTGTTTACATTTTTTGATGACACATAAGTAACAATATATTCCTTTCTCTGCCAAGCATACTGAACTTTATCACTTACGCTTTACTTTTGTTTTTGTTGGTTTGGCCCAAATTGTAAATATTTCTATAGTCAAAGCAACTTTTCCCTTTATGGTTCCTTCTCTGATACACAATTATTCTTAATGTCCACATTTAAAAGACTTAACTCATTTTACCCTTGGGACCCTACAATAAAAGTCCCTCATCTGAACAATGGCAATAGTATCTTTCTCAGAGGGTCACTGTGAACACTCAGATAACTTATACTAATATGCTTTACAAAATAGGACAGTAACATAAATGCTGATTATCAGCAGCTCTCGACACATGGCAGTTATCAACACCACATGATGCCCACTGATCCCCAGAGTTTACAATTAACTGAATGCAGGTCACCTGAGCAGGTGAACTTGGGGACGATTAAGACTGAAAGATCGGATGGACTGTAGGAGACAGGCACCGTGACGCAGACATGCCCTTCACATGACTCGGCAGGTTCGGGGACACAGCACAGATGACGGGGCTCTTACCTTATTCTTCCCCCTCCTCCAACTCGGTTTCTTTGTGCACCACCACCCTCGTGACCGACATGTCGGGGTGCTGCTCCCTGGCTTCCCTGATGGCCTGGGCCAGCGCCTGCGGGGTCAGGAGAGAGCGTGGTGAGCAGAGAAAAGAGGTTCTTTTTCGGGGTGGCAATGCACGAGCACACCCATCACCTGCGACCCAGCCTCCAGCAAAGGGCAATGCTTCATTGCTTTATCTGAGGAAGTAAGAAGATCTGAAATGGGTTGCTTGTTCATTTCAGAGAGTCCATCTCATTTCCCCCGATTTCCCATTTCTCCCATCCATTTCCAGATAATAGTTCACGGAGGAGAAACACTCTGGCCCTGACTTCCACCCAGCCTGGCACTTACAGCATGAGATACGGAGAAAACAGATCTTCTCTGACCTCAGAATTTTCATCCATTACCTGACGCTGACACCAAGACTGTAAAGATCATGCTAAGGCCTGCTGTATGGACTGAAGGAATGATGTAAAGCCTCTGGCACGCTGTCTGCCCTCCACACTCTAGCGATACTTGTAGTTATCTAGTTGCCTCACCCGATCGCCCACCCCCCACCATACCCCCCAGCACAGGATCAGGCTCAGCTCATCTTCTCCCTCTTAGGCTCTTAGTAATTGCTTGAGGAATGTTGCAGGAAAAATATCTATCAACTTCCAGGACACAGAACGATTAAAACTGCAAGCAACAGTGACAACCATCAGTACAAGCTAAAGAGGAGAGAGACTAATCTTTAGATAATAAAATACGGCTCCCTCTTTTACATGGAAACAGCGACGGTGCAAAGGTTAACGGGCTCTCTCAGGGCCATCCTCCTGGGGGCTGCAGAGCTGGAGAAGGACCTGAGCCGCCACTCCATTGGTTCACGGGCTCTTTCCTAGACCTGGCCATGAGAAACCAGACAAGGTTTTTCTGCGTTTGATCAGAAAGTAAACTGTATATGAAGATTATATACAAAGTGGAAAGATCCTGTTTTTCAGAGGGAAAGGTGTTTAAAGAGGTCTTAGGGAGAAAGTAAAAGAAAACCCACACAGAACAGTCCTCTTCTAGCACAGAACTCGAAAACAAAAAAAGGTCTACCAGGAGAGTTGTATCTCATCAGGAAAACAGGCCTTTGAAAAAAGCAGCAGAATTTTCTTGTGACTCTGTCACCTGCCTTCAAGGAAACTGCATTTCTCGTTTGCGACATTGTTTCTATCAGCTGGAAGGTTATGCAGCAAAACCCTGAGCCTCGTTCCACAAAGAAAGATAAAGCTAACAAAAGATTATTTTTTACGCCGCAAGTTTTTTATTCAGCTTGGAAGGCACTTGAAGGTGCTTCAGTTCCCACGGGGAACAAATTCTGGTGACTCACCTGTGTTGGGACAAGAGAGAACTTAGGGGATCGGGCTTCCATTTGAGCCGCGGCACAACTGCTTGTCACGTGGGGCGAGCAGGCGGCGAGAGGGTGGGAGCGGAGTGGGGACCTGGTCTCAGAGCAGGAGAGCAAAAGGGGACGGAGACCCAGTACAGCAGGGGGCCTCTAAGTCTGTGCGCCTGTGCAGACAGAGGGGGAGACTCAACAACCCACACTCAGTCTACTCCCAGCTGGTCTGCAGAACCCCATCTGAGAAAGGCCAACTCTGACGGCAGCCGATGTGGCTACAACCAACTTCTTAGACACTCTGAATCTATGTCCGTTATGAAGATCTGCCTGGGCTTCCCTGGTGGCTCAGATGGTAAAGAATCTGCCTGCAATGCAGGAAACCCCAATGCTCCCTGTCGGAAAGATCCCCCGGAGAAGGAAATGGCAACCCACCCCAGTATTCTTGCCTGGAGAAATCCATGGACAGAGAAGCCTGGAGGGCTTCAGTCCACGGGGTTACAAAGAGTCAGACCCAACTGGGCAACCAACACTTTCACTTTCTTTCACAAAGATCTGCCTACATTAAACCAGTGCACTTGTTAAAGAGGAAATATACATGATACCCAAGAGAGAGTGGAATACATGAAACACATTTTAATTAGCTGAAAAGTAGGGAAAATGGAAAACTGCTATTATCATCTTCAAATGCATTTGAAATCAGTCTTCCTTTAGTTCCTTTCCTTCCATAACATCAGTACATATAATTAAATACTGTAAAATGTTAATGTATTACAGCAACAATTTAGATTGTGAGAAAGCTATCACATCACACTGCCAAGTTGAGAAGTTATTTTATTAGAAAGGAAACACTCTGCCATCTTGTTCCACCTTCCCTGGTTCAGAGCTGAGAGCCATCAGGTATAGAACTTGCAAAGCTGAGTTTCTATAGAAGCATACCTCTTTCATTTGCCAACACAAAAAGATTCCTTTTTTTCCCTATCTTGCTCAGATGAAGGATTTCCTTCTACTATTAACATTTTTCTGATGTGGGGAAGGAACTGAAAAAGGTGTCAATGACATGAAAGTTACTGCATGATCAACCTCAGTTTTTGCCAGGGAAGTAATTTTCCTCCTTTACTTGTAAATAGTTTCATAGTCTCATTCACAAGCTTTAAGAGGAAAGCAAATACACCATGAGCTTTGAATAACAAGCACACCAGAAGCCATAATTATATTTACTCAAAAAAGTTTAAAACTTTTAACTTTTTCATTAAAAGTTATGAAAAGGGTAAATTTCTCATTTGGATATCTGACCTCATTTTTAGATTTTTTTTTTTAAAACTGGAGTATAGCTGATTTACAATGTTGTGTTAGTTTCAGATGTACAGAAAGTGATATATATCCATTCTTTTTCAGATTCTTTTCCATTATTGGTTATTATAAGACATTGAATAGAATTCCCTGTGCTATACAGTAGATCCTTGCTGTTTATCTGTATAATTATATGGAGTAACGTGTGTATGTTAATCCCAACCTAATTTATCCATCCCTCTCCCTCCCCAGTTTTAACATGGGCTGAAACAGATCATACACACAAGGCGTGTGTGCCCTCACAGCAACGGCTAAAGCTGTGACGCATCATCATGATTCTTTTTTAATGGAAGAGTTAGGAATGTGTGTTATTTCGGAACTGACATTTCAGGCTGTGTTTTTAATATCTGCCGTTCGAAGCAGAATCATCTAGATTTTTCAGGTAAAACAGGACAAAGGAACACACATAAAATAAAACCTGAGAGTAATCCCTCCAGAGAAAAAGTGGCATTTTAAAGTCTGAAAGGGTAGTATACTCATTTTCACTATATTGATTCTTCCAATCCACGAACATGGCACATTTCTCCATCTGTTTGTGTCCTCTTTGATTTCTTTCATCAGTGTTTTATAGTTTTCTATATACAAGTCTTTTGTTTCTTTAGGTAGAAATACTCCTAAGTATTTTATTCTTTTTGTTTTGATGGTGAATGGAATTGTTTCCTTAATTTCTCTTTCTGTTTTCTTGTTGTTAGTGTATAGGAATGCCAGGGATTTCTGTGTGTTGATTTTGTATCCTGAAACTTTACTATATTCACTGATTAACTCTAGTAATTTTCTGGTAGAGTCTTTAGGGTTTTCTATGTAGAGGATCATGTCATCTGCAAACAGAGAGAGTTTTCCTTCTTCTTTTCCAATCTGGATCCCTTTTATTTCTTTATCTGCTCTGATTGCTGTGGCCAAGACTTCCAAAACTATGTTGAATAGTAGTGGTGAGAGTGGGCACCCTTGTCTTGTTCCTGATTTCAGGGGGAATGCTTCCAGCTTTTCACCATTGAGGATAATGTTTGCTGTGGGTTTGTCATATATAGCTTTTATTATGTTGAGGTATGTTCCTTCTATTCCTGCTTTTGGGAGGGTTTTTATCATAAATGGATGTTGAATTTTGTCAAAGGCTTTCTCTGCATCTATTGAGATAATCATGTGGTTTTTATTTTTCAATTTGTTAATGTGGTTTATCACATTGATTGATTTGCAAATATTGAAGAATCCTTGCATCCCTGGGATAAAGCCTACTTGATCATGATGTATGATCTTTTTAATGTGTTGTTGGATTCTATTTGCTAGAATTTTGTTAAGGATTTTTGCATCTATGTTCACTCCTGGACATAAACCAAAGCGGGATCCTCTATGACCCACCTCCCAGAATATTGGAAATAAAAGCACGAATAAACAAATGGGACCTAATTAAAATTAAAAGCTTCTGCACAACAAAGGAAACTATAAGCAAGGTGAAAAGACAGCCTTCAGAATGGGAGAAAATAATAGCCAATGAAGCAACGGACAGTTAATCTCAAAAATATACAAGCAACTCCTGCAGCTCCATTCTAGAAAAATAATCGACCCAATCAAAAAGTGGGCCAAAGAACTTAACAGACGTTTCACCAAAGAAGACATAAAAATGGCTAACAAACACATGAAAAGATACTCAACATCACTCATTATCAGAGAAATGCAAATCAAAACCACAATGAGATATCACTTTACACCACTCAGAATGGCTGCCATCCAAAAATCTACAAGCAATAAATGCTGGAGAGGATGTGGAGAAAAGGGAACTCTCTTACACTGTTGGTGGGAATGCAAACTAGTACAGCCACTATGGAAAACCGTGTGGAGATTCCTTAAAAAACTGCAAATAGACCTGCCATATGACCCAGCAATCCCACTGCTGGGCATATATACTGAGGAAACCAGAATTGAAAGAGACACGTGTACCCCAATGTTCATCGCTGCATTGTTTACAATAGCCAGGACATGGAAGCAACCTAGATGCCCATCAACTGACGAATGGATAAGAAAGCTGTGGTACATATACACAATGGAATATTACTCAGCATTAAAAAAAAAATTCATTTGAAGCAGTTCTACTCAGATGGACGCAACTGGAGCCTATTATCCACAGTGAAGTAAGCCAGAAGGAAAAACAACAATACAGTATACTAACGCATATATATGGAATTTAGAAAGATGGTAACGAGAACCCTGCATGTGAGACAGAAAAAGGAACACAGACGTATAGAACAGACTCGTGGACTCTGTGGAGGAGGGCAAGGGTGGGATGATATGGGAGAATGGCATTGAAACATGTTAATTATCATATGTGAAATCAATCGCCAGCCCAGGATTGACGCTCCGGGCTGGTGCACCGAGATGTCCCAGGGGGAGGGAATCAGGAGGGAGGAGGGAGGGGGGTTCTGGAGGGGGAGCATATGTAAACCCATGGCAGTTTCATGTCATTGTATGGCAAAACCAACACAATAAAATAAAGAAGTAAAGGCTGAGAGAAGGCGCCGATTTCCACCATCCATCAAGCCAAAGGATGTAGGCTCCTGCCCAGCACACATTCAGCGAAGGCTGAGTGGGAGTCCCAGAGGGAAACAGACTAAGAATAGGGTTTTCAAACTTAAGGTCAGAGCAATTCAACACTGTCCTAGTGAAGAGAAGTCGAAGAAGTTCTCTATATGGGAAACCAGAGGCTTGGTCTCCAGGAAGGTGATTCACTTCCTAGTGGTGAAGAGACACAGGTACAGGCATGTACTAGGAATCCCCACTACTAAGTCAAAATAGAGTCAGGGCAACACTTTACCTCTAAAAACTCTCATGGAATTTTTAAAAATACATTATGAAATATGTAAGTAAAATTATGTATACAGTGATTTAAAAAAAAAAAAAGAATAATTTTCTTTCTAGGCATGGAAGAAAATCTATTCCTCTTTGGCCACATACAGTGAGCCCTTCTTAAATGAGAAATTTTGTTCTCTAAAACTCTCTTTCCCAAGTCCAATAGTGTTCAAAGCTGGGTTAACTATCATTTGTTCCTACTTCTCAGCTGAGATGGCCAATTGAACATTTCCTTTTCCTCAAATTATTGTAAAAGGAAAACAGCTTGGTCTCCTTTAAAGGTGAGATAAAAATCACTCAAAATATAACAAGACAAAAAATTCTCATCACCACTTGGCACTGCAGTCTAAAATTAAAATAACTCTCCAAGTCACAGTGGTTCCATTCATTGCCTGCTTTTTAAAGGCATGCATTCTACTCAACAGTAGAATGGAAGCACTATTATTCTTTAAAAAAATATCTTCTGAATACATGTAAATTTTTACTTTGTAAGAGACCTTATATTACCTTCTCCTACCCCTCAATAATGGTAATGACTAGAGGAAAACACCTGGAGGTAAATAGTCCAACTTTTCTAATGCTATTACAAAATACTTCGTAAGTTCCTAAAGATAGTCATAAGTCAAACTTAGCAGCTTTTCTTATTTTTTGAAGCCAAGGTCATGAAAATGCCATTCATTTTCTAATAACTGATGATTTACCATTAAATCAGGCCCACATGAATGCCTGATGGTTGCCAAAATTTTTTAATATTTAGACCCAAACGTGCATGTAAAGCTAGTGGGAAATGAAAAAGCAACCCATGTTTTATGCAACTCAGTGCTAGGAAGGCTGAAAGGACAGGCTGTGTCTAGGCTGTGAGGTGTCTTTATACCAAGCTTAGGAGGTGGATTCATCCAGAGGTACTGGGAGAAGGGATGGGACACAGGAATGTGACATAACAGAAACTTAGAAAATAAGCATGGTCAGTTTCAGAAGCAGATACTCTGATCTTTACCTGGTCATGATCGATATCTGCATCTCCTGTGATCACGATGCGTTTCTCAATTCTTGTTTCAGATATTCCACCTTTTACAGTCTAGAGGTCATAAAGGAAAAGGGAGAGGGGTTAGCAATCACTAAAACATTACACATCATCAGAGAAAACACAAACGGAGCACACGGAGACCTTCTGATAATCATCAGGCAATTGACACTGAGTGGGGAACACTGATGCTCTAGAAATTTCTTTATTTATAAGCTCAATGTAGAATTCTATCATCCAATTTGAAAGCAACCTTAAAAACTCTCTTATCATAATTCAGGTGAGATCAAGATGCAATGAAGTGAAGTGAAGTGAAGTCACTCAGTCATGTCCGACTCTTTGCAACCCCATAGACTGTAGCCTATCAGGCTTATCCATCCATGGGATTTTCCAGGCAAGAGTACTGGAATGGGTTGTCATTTCCTTCTCCAAAGGAGCTTCCCAACCCAGAGATCAAACCCGGGTCTCCCACATTGTAGGCAGACGCTTTACCGTCTAAGCCACCAGGGAAGCCTGGTGCAACAGATGTCATTTAATACAAACAGTTCCACTGGAAACATTTCATTACAATTTCCTGAGTTTCTTCATTTCCGATTGGCCATTATTTTGAAAAGAAGCAAGCACGGAAGAAATAGTTGTTTGGTTTATGCAGAATTTAGAGGGGCTCCTAACCATTTAGACATCTGGTTTAGTTAGGTTTGGAAAATTGCTTGATGTTATAGCTCTGATTGTTCTATTGGCTTCATACAAATCCACTTGGCAACTTTGTTCATTTGCTTTAGTGTAATAACAGAAAAAGAACTTGGATTTGCTTTAAGATATGTAAGATGGGTGAGGGTGATAGAAAGACTTCCGTCCAATGTTTGATTTGATTCAGCATGTGGTTGTGACATGAACACAGAACATGGCTGAACAAAGGCTGGAGGGGACCCGGGAACAGGAGCTTCTGGGTAAACTGCCAAACAGAGTCACTGGCTTGAACCAAGGTGACAAAGCCTCGGGCATGATAGAGGCTGAGAGATGATATGCTCTGACACTCTAAACCATGAGTAAATATCACAGTCCTGAGAAAGCACAGACCCAACCTCTACAACACTGATAAATTTACACAGTCATGGGTGATTACACCTAAGTATAAGACACAGGGCTGACCACAGAGATCATTAGGTTTTAATAGCTAGATACACATTAAAATGAACACCAATCCCATCATGCATTTTGGGCACTTTTTTAATTTACAAAGTTTTTTTGTTGTTGAAATATTGAGTGAGGAGGGCAAAAAGGATACATTTGAGACCTTCAGTCTCTAGTAGAAGCAGCAGGAATTACTGGAAAATAATGCTGGGTCAGAAATGTGATGATGACCACAGAATACACTGGAATCACCTGGAAGGCTTCCTAAACACCCCTGGGGTTTCAGAAGATCTGACTAGGGCTACAGTGTTCACACTGCTAGCAAGCCCCTGGATGAGACCGTTGCTGCCAGTGCAGAGACCACATTTTAAGAATCACTGGTCGTCAGATATTAAACACTTAAGAGAATGATCTGGAAAAAAATGCCCCAAACCCACATACTAGAACCTTCAATCAATGGGGGAAATTTACAATATTTGAACAACTCAATGAAAATTTCCAGTGGCGGTCTCCACTCATTTACTTCAGTCAGGAGAGCTAATTGGTACTTACCAAACCTATGCTTCTATTTTATTAAGTTCCCTCTGCTCTTGTAGCTCTCTCAGGTATAGCTATTTTGAACATATTTTTACCCCTTGTACTTTACAAATTTGCAATTTGGTTTAAATACAAATGTCAGTGGAGCCCAATTTCTTGCATACTTTAAATCTATGTATGTTTATTCCAGGGCACTGTGTGTAAAAATGTGAAGGGTGAATAGGAACAAAGAAACAATTCAGAAGATTTTGTTGGCAATGTACATTCCCCTGGATTGCTTTACCTTGGTGATGTGTGTGGTTGTTGTTGTCGACACGGACTCAGATGTGATGGTCTGTGCGGTCAGTAACGTGCCCGAGTCACCACCAGCCCCGCCGTCAATCTTTGGAGATTTAGGGGGAAAATACAAAGAAATGCTTAACTTCCGTTCTGTTGTCAGAGAAGACCCCTCCCCGTCAAACAGGCATCTTTTAAGATCTATGCAGTCGGCAGAAGGTGCTAGCTGCCAATCCCATGCATGTCTGATCACAGATTGGCTAGCATTTAAAGAGTAAAGGGAAGGATTAAATGCACGTGCATGAGCAGAGAGAGAAAAAGAGAAGAATGGAAGTAGGAGGTGGGACTGAGACCTACAGGGGAGTCATGAGAAAATCGGACTGAGGGCCATTTGCAGAATCTCGAAGAAGAAACCAGAGAACCAAGCAGAGAAGTTTCCACAGTGACCAGAACTACTGGGTTTGTTGTTTTTTAAGCACAGGTGGGTAAAAATAAATGTTTTCTCATATTACTAAGCAACAGAGCCTGACTAGGATAGACTAAGCTTAAGTGATTTGGTTAATTGCTTATCTCTAGATTTCTTGTTTAAATGACACTGTTCTTGTAATAGTTTGTGCACAGACACAGCTACAATGCACATGGCCCACATGCACACCTGCGCATGCAGTCTCTACATATGTGTGTCTGCATGTATCTCTTGTACATAAATCTTATATCTAGGCATATGTCTATACACAGTTTAACTTCTTTGCTTTGATACTAGAAAGTTCTAGAGTTTACCAGGGGAAATAATGAAGCACATTAACAGCCTACAAGTTTATGTGAAGCCCACCAAACATATTTGTCTCCAGTTTCCTGACTGTGACACAGGAAATGACTGGAAGGTTCAGAATCTTTCTTACTATAAGCTAGGAGGAGATTCCCTCGAACTTGCGTCATGCTCCTGTATTTCTTTACAAGGGCACTTACCACAATAGAAACACATAAATATACGCTCTCCCACCACACCCATTCGTAAGAAACCTAGTTGTGCTTATGGGGGAATCTATGCACATTTACAGAAAGTATACCTTAAAAAAAAATTTTAATGACTGTTTCACACATTAATGCATTACAGCTTGAAAAAAATATTTTGAGAGGACAATCATCTGCAATCTTCAACCACGGTACCCTCTAGAACACTAAATTTCTCAGTTGAGAAAATAATTGTCTAGGTTTCTAAATGGTTCCATTTCCAAATGATGGCTACTTCCCACTTTTTTGTTACTCTTCAGGTTAAATATCTTAATTCTTACTTCAAATCTTTACAGAATCAGTGTGTGAATACCAAAAATCAAACACACCAATGTGATAATTATTTAGACGCACAGTATCATATTTACATAAAAATGGCGACATATGTTTTCAGAAAATAATCGACGTGAGGAGAAGCACAGATGCGTATGTGCATATGCAAGAGTTGTTCGGCTCTGTCTTCATGGAGTTGGGGTGGGGGGTGGGGTGGCAGGGATAAAAGCCCAATTCTATGAATCCACAAATTACATCAGAGCCAATAAACTTTGTAAGATGATCTGTTCCCCAAGTATACATAAACATTCCTGGCTATATCAAGCCAGATATGGTTTATAAGAAAAATAAGAACAATATTGGTACAGTCTGTCCTAAAAAAATCACATACACTCGTCCATCATAATTACTGGGTCAGCAATTCATTGCAGCATGTTATGTGGCTAAAGTACAGTTACAAAATGAAAACATAAAAAGCTATGTCAAAGTCAGAAATGTAAACTAGGAGAAGACAGAATAAAAACAGAAACAAACTAAGTTAAAAAAAAAAAGAACTCAAACTGTCCAAGTCTAGAACTTTTGTACCTGTGGAGACTCATATGTGATGGTTTTGGTCTCAGTTTGGACAATAGGGACTTCCTTGGTGGAGATTTCTGTCCTTTGTGAGGCATCAGAAATTGTTACCATCTCTGTTTTTACCACTGGTGGCTGAAGTGAAAAGGAAGGGAAACATAAATTCTAGAGGTAATAAAATAAATGTGCTTAATGGAGCCTTCAAAAATAACTGAAATATATCCAAACACACACTCATACACAAATGAAAAGAGCAAAAGGAAATAATAAGAAAGACACACAAAAAAATCCACTTTCCTTCAAAATCATATATATGTGTATAGGTATATATATGAAGAATAAGCTAGCATAATGGCTCCTGAAACTGTGGTAGGTTTCAAATTACGACAGTCCTAAATTACTTACGTGTCAAGTCTGGCGTTCAGTGATATAGAAACTTTAGCTTTAAGCAAGCAGTGATCAAATTGAAAAGAAAATAAAACAGAATTAACGATGAGAGGTGACCTGCCTCCATTGTTATTACAGTTTAAAGAACCACAGGGTCTGTGTGAAGGCTCACGGTCTTTAATTGGCATACCTGGTCGGTAGGTTAAGCTGCACTCTTTCCCCAAAAAGCCCTTCCTGTACTGCTGATACGGAGATCCCATTTTCAGAAAGAATATCTTCAAGCAGCATTGTTTTCAGTTACACTAATCTAAATCTTAGAGTGTTTCTTCTGTATTACATAAGTTAAAATGTAATATATCTATAGAGCTACTCCACCATTGATGCATTAATGCTCTGAACTATTTAGAACACCCAAACAGAGGGTCACAGGCTGTTAACACTGGAGTCTGCTGAGCATATATGCCTAACACAGACTATACTGCTACCAAAACACTACAGTGCTTTCCTTGAGAGAAAATTCCCAAGTGTAATAATTAAAAGAGGAAATCTCTGCAGAAAGCAATAGTTCAAAGCATTCAAAGACTTTCAAAATGTCATCTGCTGAAGTGAAATCAGAAATTTAAAAGTAACATAAATCCAGTTAACGATTTCAAGACAAAGTCAGTTCAAGATTTTCCACCCCATCAACGAGAGTAAATATGGAAAACCCTTTCGGCATTTAATTTTAGAATCAAGGAACATTCACATAGAAGTAAATCTTTCCTCAGCATAACTTTAACTCCCAAATCAGAGACCCTGCACCTAAATGACCAAGACTTCATCTCAAAGGAGTGTGGAAAGTTCTGTATCTTGAAGAGAAAAAGAGAAAGACTCATGCTTGATCGAGACAAGTCACAATACATATAACCAAACTTGCAAATAATCCAGAACTTGACTAGAGGACAGAATGCAAAGAGAAGGGAATCTTCTGCTTGGCTTCTCGCTGCCTAGAAGGAAAGCTAAGTCCCTTGACCAGACTGTATAATCCCTGGAATCTAAAACCTGAAATGCCAGTGGTATTCAAGAAATAATGTTTTCATCATTGCTAGATGCTGAATTCTGAGCACCATGGTAATAGGAGCCTGCTGCCATTCCTGAAAATTTTATATTGAAGAGATAATGAGCCAGAAGGTCAAACCCAGTCGTGACACCAGTAACACTCACACTGACCATTTTTCAACAATACACACACAATTTCCTAATGAACAGAATTCAGGCATTTAGTATGAGGAGGCAGTGCAACTTAAAGATAAGCCTTGAAAAAAATCTGAAAACGTGCAAAGAAAAATTTCAGTGTGAAATAAGAAGGAAAAAAAAAAAATGAAGTGGCTGCTGTTGGTGATCCAGTTGCAGTAAAGATGCCGGAAACTGTGACCCCAGAGGGCAGAAAAATCGACAGAGCAGGGCCATCCCCCTTCCTCCAGGAAGAGATCAAATTCAGAATCTTGTCGGAAAAGCTGAAGGAGAACGGGGAGGATAGAAGAGGAGGAGAGGAAGGTGTTCTCCACCGGAGAAACAGCTCTAGAGTTGAGCTCCCATTTACCTCTGAGCAACAAATAATCTGTGGCAAAACATCAGTGTCAACATGAGCCACCTCTCCGTTAACCTTCTGCAGCTCCTCCTCTGTTTCTTCGCTGGCGTCTTGCTTAACAGCGCCTTCGTTTACACTCTTCTCGGCAGGGATCTGGGGGGCCACTACCTTTTCCTGGGTCACTGTTTCTACTGGGCCGACACTGGCCCCTGCGTGTGTGACCGGGCTGGCTGCTGGCACTGGGTCCTCCCTGTCTACTACCTTGGCTGCTTGGCCGGGTGCCTCCTCCACCTCTTCTGCGTCCTCCTCCTGCTCCTCCCTGATGGTGCCCTCAGTCACCCGGTGGTGGGGCCGGTACTCCCCCACGTCCTCCTCCTCCTCGCTCTCGCTGCTGCTGCTGCTGCTCTCAGAAGACAGGGAGGTGGAGTCTTTCTGCATCCCTGGCTCCACCTTCCGCATCTCCCCAGGACCACGCCCAGGGGACAGCTCTTTACCGTTCATTTCTTCGGGGATTACTCTTTCGTCTTTCCCAACCTCTGCCTGCTTCTTCTCCTCCACTACATTCAGAGTCTCAAGTGAACTCTGCACAGAAACAAAAATGGATGAGGGGAAACAAAAATAGATGAATAAATCAAAACGACGGCAACCCAAATTAACCGATGGCAGGTTTCATGTCATGGAGAAAAGCAAAGATGATGATGATGATGGCAGACTGAAAGGGAAGCGGGGGGAAGGAAACGTGAGCGGGATCGGAAACGTCGAGCAATGGTGTTAACATGGTAAAGGGGAGAACCTTAACAGCATCAGTGGCTCCGGCGCAAGGCCCTTCGGACTCACGAGCACGTTTCTGTGGAACAAAAAGCAACCGAGGACACAAAATCAATAAAGGTTTACCTCCATACCCACCAAAACAAACATCTGACACTGCAAAGCAGAGCAGCAAGAATCAACAGCTATAAAAACCTTTTGCTCAAGGTCACGTGAAGGACAATCCAGACAATGCAAGAAGCTTAGGGAAGGAAACAAAAACACAAAAATAGCCAGCATCCTCCCAAAGAAATAAAATGCTTTTATTATACTTAGATCTATAAGCTCCTTCTTGTTGAAAAGGTGTGGAGGAGGGGGTGGGGCGGGGAATGGAATTATACCAAAGTTTACTCGTTAAAGTTTATATGTTAAAGACTTTTAAAATCTATTGACAGCTTGATTTTAATCAGACTTAGGAAGAAAAAAAAAAAAAAAAAGCATAGTATGGCCTGAACACGATTCCTAAATGAATTATCAAAAAGATGATATTTTTATGTTTTGCTGGCTTGTTTAAAAATCAGTTTTAATTGGCAAAATTATAGTTGGTCTCAGATAGTTATTAACACAAAAGTGTTGCCCTTTCAGAAATTATTAGCATCCCAAACTGTGTTATAGATTAGCAAAACGGGGTATATTAGGGTGGATGTCAGTGATGGCTCCAAGTGTTTTCGCTTAGAATTTAGCTCCTCCATTTGAAAATTGAAATGAACCAAGTTTATTATTTGAGATGCTCATTGCTGCCCCCTGCAGATATCTACTTTGGGGAAGTAAATTTACTCTAGCTAAGTACAGCACCTAAATGTTCAAATAAATGCTTGAAGACCAAATACATTAGTAATATCACTTACTGTACTACTACAGTATTGATAATCAGGTTAGAAACTTTTTAAAAAAGGAATCTGTTTTTAAAGATTAAAATTTTCCTTATTTTTTTGAAAAGGCTAATTTATACTGATACAAATAATTCCTAGCCAAGTTTTTGGCATTCCAGTAGCACTAATACCTTGTGCTCTGACTTTACAAATTCAGCGAGAGACAGTATCCTACTTATTCAGGAAGGTATCTGATGCTGAATGAAGAGCGCTGCACCTCTGAACCCTCTGGGCAGAAACAAACTGCACTGTGAAGCTGCCAAGACACTAACTGGACTGGAGCTGCTTCCTACAGCAAATAACACAAGCTCATGTTTATCTGCTCCAGCAACATGGAAAACCATGAGCAAAAGGTCCTAACAGGACACCTATCAACATATACTCACAGACCATCTTTGACCTGCACTGCTATCCTTAAATGTATGGTAAGGGAACATTTTCAATGCTCAACATTAATACCATGTAAGTCACTGTCACTGACAGAACAAGAGAGCCGTCTTTCCAGTGTTACTGAAAGCTCAGAGGTTTTGCACGTTAAACTGGAAACCTCTAAACTGACTTTGCTAATTAGGCAACATTCAACTGTAACTCCTTAAAAACTTCTTTATAAACAAAACTATCCAGTGATCAGAACATTTCTAAAGGAGATATTTCATTATTATTACTTTTATTACTGAACTTCAAATGGCCAGCTGGATTCTGCCCAAGTTCAGGGAATCCCTTAGGGGTCATTCACAAAAAGAAAACTGACTATGGCAATTACTTCAATTTTTTTCCTATAAGCAGAATTTTTAAAATAATAAGCCATCTGAAGATGTTTAAAAGACATTTTCGCTTTGAAAACTGCAAAAAAATGCCTTAGCTTTTATGTGGCTGAAGGTTTCCCTCCACATAACACCCCAGACTCCGGACCTTTGTGACTGGTTTAAATGATTCTCTCAATTTAGGCAGACTGGAGAGGGGAGAATAGAAAGCAAGAGAAACATCCAGTCAGTATCTTTTTCTCATGTTCAAATTCACTCATTATTTCTTGAATGTTTCTCCCAGGAAGAGTTAATTTCAGCAATGAAAGCACTGGAGGAAAAGGTTCCTTAATACTCAAAAAATAAAAATCACTCTTAAATGTGACTTTTAAAAAATGGGAAACAAAGCAAAATGCACCTCAGGCAACCGTGAGAAGGGCGAGGAAAGCTTTTCAGAAGGTGCATTAGAGTTCACAGCAGTGCCCTCTGCTGTCCAAGTGGTGGCTGAGCTGAAGGAGGCTTTCATGCTATCAGAAAAGCCCTTTTCACTAAACAAAATGGATGTTATCTCCTCTTCTAGGCTCTGGAGAGGTCGGAAAAGGAAGAGCAAAGAATTAGCAATAAGTCAGAACAGACAGCGGTGACCTATTGAAAGAAAGGGAAGGTTACGCAAGAAAGAATCACAGAGCAGCATACACTGAAAGAAGGGCGAGGATTCTAAAGATGCTGCGGCGGGCATCTGTGGCCATGTGCCTGAATGCTGGCTTTCCACCCTGTTTGAGGGCTGTTGATAGCTCAGAAATGCACTAAACTCTGGTTTCCCACTGAAACTTTATCACAGGCTGTGCGTGGCTGACCCACCTGCCCATCAGACGCTACTTGGTATACTCTTGAGCGAGCTTCTCCGCATGGGACTTTCTGCATACAACAGCCTCTTCTGGGCCCCTCCACTTGCTACACTTACTTCTCTAACCCCTGCCTCCAGCGTTCTTAACTAGGCCCTCTGGGCCTTGCCAACTGCGTCCTCTCTGAGGTCCACTCCGCGTTCTGCATATGGCCTTCACTAACCATTTCAGCTCCTATGATCTCTCCCTTCCCTATTCCACTTTGTCCATACCACAAGCACTCTGACAGTAACCCACTGAAGTTCCCTCAGATATGCCATGGAATAAAAAAATAGTATCTCTTTCTCTTCCAGTAACAAATGAGTAAAGCAAAAATTCTAAACAGGAAGACAAACTTTAGAGGGTAAACACTAAACAATGTGCAAATCATCTGTACCTGAAAAGCTGCTGAGGTGAATTTAATCTTCGCCTTTCTAGCCCTTAAATGATGGTCCCTAATCCGCCTGAGGGTACAACAAGGAAACTGGGGACTATCTCAGATATTATAGAATGTCAACGGTAAGGAATTATCATGTAGCTCCCTCTCACGTTAGATGTGTGCAATATGTCCTAACAAACCCCACTGCTCAGAGATCAGAGATAAATGAATGAATAAATGAATGGCACTCTGGGATGCCTCGTGGGACAGTGCCCTTACCAGGATGAGCGGTAGCTACAAGGAGATGCGGAGCGTGCTAAGTTGCTTCAGAGATGAGGAGAGCAAGGTGCATAATCACAATAGTCAGGAAAGCAAAAAGCTTCTGGACAATTTCAGCTGAATTAGAGTCTCCATAACTATATCATCCCTACGGCCAGGTAGGTAGAGATGGTGCCCTACCAGGTAAAAGATCACTGGGGAGTTTAAATAAGTGCCATGTATCTAAGTATTCAATCAAATATCTCCAAAAGTACCTTAAAATTACAAACTATGCAATCTCTGCTAGAGATTTATACTTATACAAGTTCAAAGAAAGAAAGAAAGTGAAGTCATTCAGTCATGTCTGACTCTTTGCAATCTCATGGACTATAGCCTCCCAGACTCTTCCATCCATGGGATTTTCTAGGCAAGAATATTGGAGTGGGTCACCATTTCCTTCTCCAGGGGATCCTCCCGTCCCAGGCATCGAACCTGGGTCTCCCGCACTACAGGCAGGCTCTTTACTGTCTGAGCCACCAGGGAAGCCCTATACAAGTTCAAGTATGTCATAATTCTCACAGTATATAAGAGAATATATTGATACAGAAATTTAATAATATTTAAGAATAATAATTAGCCTATATATATGTATGCCAGTCTCTCAGTCATGTGCATTCTTTGTGATCCCATGGACTGCAGCCCACTAGACTCCTCTGTCCATGGAATTCTTCAGGTAAGAAGACTGGAGTGGGCTGCCATTCCCTTCTCCAGAGGATCTTCCTGACCCAGGGATTGAAGCTGGGTCTCCTGCATTGTAGACAGATTCTTTACCATCTGAGCCCCAGAGAAGCCCTAATTTGCTTATTAAAGACTAAGTAATTTGATTTCAAATTTTCTGCCCTACTCTCAAAATCATAATACACTGAAGTCATTTTGAAAGTTTGATGTATCAATTTCTAAACAAGAAACAATTATGTTTCTAATCTATAAAACCCATTATTATAGACATTTGGAAATTTAGTGAAATTACACACATGTATAATTTTTACTTTGCATTTTATTAAGGACTGCAATTTAAAGATAATCAAGAAACTGAAAAATTAAGTAGCAAAATGAAGATGGAAGAAAGATAGAAATTTAAAAGATACTCGGTTAAAAGTCAAAATACTCCAGTAGACTCATTTAACTTTTAACTAATAGTAGTGATAGGTTATTTGAGGAGTGGGAGAGGAAGTACATTGTAAATGGTCAAAAAATGTTTACTGGTTGAATGGATGATTGCAACTACAACAACCCATACGTGTGTCAAATAAGTACATATTTTCTAGCATGTGCTACAAAGGAAAAGAATAAGAAAAAAGCAATAACTTCAATTGCAGATAAACCATTTAGGAGTTTAAGAGTGGGTGAATTCCAGATTTAAATTTCACATGACATCATTTTAATGTTAACTTCTATAATAATGAATGGATAGCTTTCACTGTACATGGTTTATATTGTACACTCCTAAATGATGACATCCAGAAAAAATGATCATTTTAAACATCTTCACCAAAATCCCAAAGTTTCCTACTGTAAGAACATCACTTTAAATTGATCAAATGATGTCATCTGACTCACTTCTCAGGAGGATAAATTGTCAAAATTATATTTCAAAGCATATGATATTAAAATCATCATATGATACAGAGTCTGACTTGCTATGGATTTCAAACTAATCTTTAAAGCATATAAAGATGCTACTTGGTTTAACTTTACAATGTTATCTTTCTCATCTGCAGTGTTCCAAAAATATTTCTTCTCACCCAGACCTCAAATCCTTTTAGCACAAGGCTTCATCTTCTACTTATTCTGCCCCCACCCCACCCCACTGTACGTGCTGATGAGTAATACTCTCTACTGATTAACAAAATCAGACAGAGATGGGAGGCAAACACTTTCTCCTTGTTCTAATCTGTGCTCTCATTCATATCCCCTATAATCCACTCCTCATTCAGCACCAGAAGGGTTTTCATTAGACACAAGGGACCGTATCACGACTCAGCTTAAAGCTCTCCATGGCTTCCCCTCACTCACTCCTATAACAATTCCAAATTTTTACTATGATTTTAAAGATCCTGCCGAGATCTGGGGTCTGACCTCTTTGACTCTCCTAAGACCTTGTCATTTGGTCTTTCAGTCCTTCAAAGAAATTCCTGTCTTGGGGCTGTTGCATTTGCTCTTCCTTAAACATGGAAAAAACTTCACATGTCCACCTTCTTTCTCATAATTAAGGCCTCAACTCAAATGTTATCTCTTCTCATGCCTTCTCAGTCCTCCTATAATGCATAATAAGTATTTCATCTCCTTAATACTTCTTTGTACCCCAAATTTTCCAGTCACTAATTTGCATGTCTGCTACCCCCTACACTAGACTCTAGGCATTCTAGTCCCAATAAACATCAGGCTGATCAGCTGGTTAAACAAACTCAGTAGAAACAGAGGAATAAGAATGGAAAAGCAACAGAAAATTAACTTCCCTAGAAATGCCAGCCACTTCATATATGCAGGAGCACAGAGAGACCTGAAGGGCTGCTCGTGTGCACCAAAGTCTTTTGTCCCATTACAAATGGGTGTACCTATGGCTGATTCTTGTCAATGTATAACAGAAAACCACAAAATTCTGTAAAGCAATTTTCCTTCAATTAAAAAAAAATTTTTAAGTATCTTAAAAATAAAAATTCAAAAGGATTCCAAATGTAATTTGGTAAAGCAGTAATCTAAATCACACAGTTTGTTATTTTAACACCACCACAGTGTGCATTGTGCAAACAGTGCATTTTCACATGAAATCAGGGTTTCCCAAATGCCAGCCACATCCATCGAAATTAGGGGTCACTTATTACCTAAATCGGTTGAGATGCCTGCATTTCAAATTGTGGAGTTTCAAATCAAGTCCTTCTGCAATAAGGTGATTCTCACCTAATAATCCCTATCTTACATGGACTTATCTTTTCAAGTACTCAAAAATTATTTTAAAAAATTCAGGTTGATACACAAGGAAAAAGGCATATCATGGCTGCGGAAAGAAATCAAGGAAAAGAGGAGAAAAGAGTAGATCCAATGATGCAAGGTGAACACCTTGTCTGCCTCCTGGGTCTTTTCTTCAACTGTCTGAGCTGCCACCATCTGATGCTTCTCCTTCATGGATAAAATATCCTTGAAAAGATGGTCTCCTTTACGCTATTGTTTTAAACAATAGACACAATCAATAAATAAGACAAACACATTACATCTACAGCAACACAAACATAAAACAACTGTGTGGGTTAGTGAAACAAACCAGACGAAGCGGCACATAAAAGGGGGACCCAATCTCAGCACATCATCAGTTTCCCCAGAAAACATAACACTCTAGGGTTGATTCTGGAATACGGACATTAATATCTTCAGAAAGGCTGAAAATAAGAACTTAAAAGTAGTATACAATTTCAGTTATATGGTGTTTTAAATCTTAATACTGTCAAAAATCTTTTCAGTTTAGCGATTTTTCTTTTGCTTATCTGCTTTAAAGAGATTTGTCCCTTCCATGGTCGCACAGAAATTTAAAGCAAATAATAGCTTTGCTTTTTAAGAAAATGGTGAGTAAAAAAGCATGAGAATATCAAATTCAAATGCCTACAATTTGGCAACACTCAAGTCAGACTAGATGATGAATTTAAAGAGAAGAAGGGGTGAAAGGAAAAGGAGAAAGAGAGAAACTGTAGGGTAACATCTGAACACACTTTTAAAACTGTGTATTAAACATAGGATGATCACTATTTCCTCAAGCAAAATAAATGAGCTAATGAAGTTCTTGGTTGACAAAAAGAGAGACTTTGGAGCATCAGAAAAGAACAGATACAGAGGCAAATGAAGAAATATTTTAAGAATATATTTTAAAGGCAATGCTTATGTTGGTGGTGGAGGGAAATAAACCATGGAAAGAAAAAGGATCAGTTTGGAAAGACAGGTAAAAATACTTTTAAAACATTAATCTGGATTTCATTACTAAGAAGTTTCAATATAAGTCATATAATTAACATTTTGCCAGTTTTCAACAGAGCTCAGCAGTCTTCAAAGCTAAATTTAACTCTTTATCCTCAGAGTAATAACCTTAAACCATTCTAAATATGGTCTGTACTCCTACATCCCTTTAATTACCAATTCTTTAATTATTAAACAGACTCTTACTTCAGACGTCAATAATTTAAAAATTTATTAAATACATCGGTTTTTAAGTCACTTGATGTAACAATTCATTACTACCAATTTACTTGAGTAAAATAGTGAAATTATTCTGAAAGTATTTGAAAAGCATTTTGAAACTCATACAATTTACCCAAGAACTATGTCAATAAGTATTACACGCTGTTAATAAATATTTAGTATTTTAAAAACTGTTAGCAGTTACATTTAAAAAATGGGAAAATATTCTAACTTCTCAAGAATCAACATAAAAGATTAACAACCTAAGTTTTATGAACAGCTGGAGTGAGACATATAGCCAACAAATAGCTAGTCACATACCCCTTGTGTCTGTAGGGACAGAGGAGTGATACGTCGTTTTTCCCATTCATTAGGGCGTGGTTCAGGTGTGGATTCCATAAAATTGCGCTTGAGTTCACTAATGCTAGCCTGGTGTTTCAGTATTTCCTCCTGGGCCTTATCCAGGTCCTAGCAATATGTAACGCAATAAAAGGGGGAAAATCCAAAAGGAAAAAAAAAAACCCAATAGGATAAAAATAAAAAATGAAACCAAAAAATAAGACAAAGCAAACTTATGATTAAAAAAACATAATAAAGCAAGAAAAATGCCAAGTCTCAAAAGCCATATCACCACCTACAAATATGAATTTGTCCAAATTTGAAAATAAAGCCAATGTGTAATTTTTTTCTGATTCACACCTGAACGGGTTCTGATTTCTTTGTTTAGAGTTGTTTAAGAAATCATAAGGAAGAGGCCATGGAACTCAACATGGCCAATAAACCTTCTTTCTCATAGTTAGATTTGAAAGGCACTTTGTTCCTGCAAATTCACCTTTCAGATTTGGGCTACTACAAGAGTTGCATTCTGTGAATATAATGAAGAAAGTAAAATTAGAGAAAGGTAGACTCAGAGCATATTGGGCCTGATGGGAAATCCAGTCCAGGATCATACAAAAAAATAAAAAAAAGCGGGGGGAACGGTGGTGGGGAAACAACGCTCGACCTTTTTCAGGAAATTCCAGCAATGGTTTTTAATCCTTATGGAATAAACATAACAGCTGCCAGAAGCTGCTTCTGTTTGGCCTCTCTCTAAAATAAATCAACGTCATCTTGGTTTCACATTCTTGCTAAGCATAAATGTGGGACCCAGCCACCCACATATCAAATGGTCCTTAAAAAAGGATGTGAGAAAAACTACCAGATCAATTTTCATTGAAATAGGCCCTGGCAAATGTTACTTGTGGGATTTTTTTTGGACTGGTCCTGATAAATGGTATTTGTAGGAATAAAAGGTAATATTCAAAAAAGTTTTAACTGAACTTTAAGTGCTTTTTTACATTTCAAAAATCATGGGGCCACCTGTGGATTATAGCTTTCAATTCCACTGCTCCCTGAGGAAACAGGTCATGCATCTGAGTAAACGAAATATTCCATATGCATGCACAAGCATATTATGGATAGCTCATCTAGGAGCTTCTATAGCCATTTGCAAAATCTCAGGAAAATCTAAAAATCTTTGCATGGCATGGAAAAATGACTGTGGCTTGAGATCAGGCACATTTCTTGCATTTGTTCAAAGCGCTGTTATATATTATTCTTTAGAGCATTTTAGTAAGTTATGCAAAAATACATTTCCAACAGTTATCAAAGCTGGCCAAAGCAACCCAACGGATTAGTCAAATTACGGAGGACCAGAGTTTTCCACTGAATACACTGTTATATCCTATCCTAAAAGAAGGGGGAAAAAAACAAAAAACCATTCTCGTGTGACATGGGGAATACATTTTACCTTCCTAATTGGGCGGCTAGGCTTCTTTTTCCTCTTTTCTTTCTCATTTTATTTCACTGCTTCTCTCTTTTTAATGAAAACAATCCCATTAATTAGCATCTTCTCAAAAGGAAGATTTTAAGTGGACCACATTCCTAATTGCATGGATTTTGGTACTTCTTCACTTTACCCCCCCAAAAAAAATCGTGTACCCAGATCTAGGGCCAAATGAATTAATGCCAGATTAACAAATATTTTTTGCAGTTAATGTATATTAAGGATGGGATCGTGTTACTTCAGAGTCTAAACCCTGGAGATAACCCATTAGGAGACAATAGGTTTACTTGCAGAACTTCAAGATTAATAAATAAAAACTTTATTCAGTTGATTACACAGAATCTTTTCTTTTCTTCCAGTTGTCACTTGGAGAACTTCTCATAGACACATTCCTACCTAAGCCACTTGAACAGAACAAAGTCAGGATGCTGACATGCACTCCCACATCGAATTTTCCCCATGCATTTCGTGCACTGTGCTTGAAAGCTGCCAGCCAGCCAGCCTGTGCGTGACCCCCCGTCCATAGCAGCCTGGGCAGCCATTCGGACAGAGCTGTTTTCTTAAATTATACAAACCTCCAACATTAAATTGCTATGTCTGACATAAATATTATCTCCTTCTACTCTCAAGGAATTTTTCTGTGAAATTAAATCACACACAGGGAGGGAGGGGGAAGGCAAATAAACATAAGTGTATCAATCAGCAAGCACCAGAAATGACCCAGAATTGGACAGTCTAAGACATTAAAATAAAAGAGAAATAAAAATCTTAAGAACTAAAGCCACAATGAGCAAAAGTCACAATTAAATCCTAAATGTGCACCACCCCACCCCCGTGCAATCATAATGGCAGGCAGCAACTACCAGGTTTTTAACTTTGGGGGAATAATATCCACCTCCTCCAGCTGTGTTTAGTCCTCTTCCATCTTCGCCTGAAGTCACCCAGCAAGCAGTCAGAAAGAAGGGGAGTATTATTGGAAACACTATCACTGGTGCAAAGAAGCTGTATTTGAACTTAAATGGTGAACCAGCATTACCAACCTTTACTGTCTGGCCCTCAGAAGACGCAGAATATTAAGCCACTTTGGTCTTTCTTCACCTACAATGTTGTACAAATGATGGAAATGGTCCTTTGCAAAGGTGGAATAGAGAAGGGAAGCTTCACTCTTTCTCAGTCACCAGACAGTGTGTTGCTTTTTAATATGTTTTGACTCAGGAATAAATATTTGAGAGTGTAAAAATGGCATAATTCAGTCTGTTCTAACCTGAAATATTTAAGTCAACTGGCTGTGAGGGCAAAGTGTAATGATGTAAATTTTAGCTTTCACTTTCTATCAGGGACAAATGTTAACCCTACAAAGATTTCTTTCCTTGGGGAGGAACAGGCTTATTTTGCTACTTTCATGTAAAATGGTGGATAGTAAAAACTATTCATCCCAAAAACTATTCTTGAGTTTTATAGTCACTTTTCTTCCCTAAAATTTTTTAAACAAGCGTATTTATTCATAGTTGGACAATTCTCAGTTATCTAACGATCCAAAAAATAAATCTGTGTATTTAAAACTAACAGAAAAACACTGATGACTACTGACTCATGGAAGGGAATAGCATAGAAGAAAAATATTGATTCAGATACCAAAGGAACATAGTTTAATCTTTACATGTTCATTTAGAGCAGGATCATGTGCATTATTTTTCTTCTTTACTGTGCTTTTTTTTTCCAATCATTCAAGCATTTGTGAGAGGTAAACAGGGAACTCAAGAGTATCTTTTGATCAAGAGGGGAGAATAGGCTACAACCACTCAACAATCTGTTAAGAATCATCTTCTTATTCCTTGGTCAACATTTCTCTAAAGTGTCGATCTTTGACATTCCTTGGGTAACCTCTAGGAATCATGGATTCTTCCCCTATGCCTAATTATCTTCACATTTTTCCCTAGGTTTGCTCTAAATTTTGTGATTTATTCTCTGTAGGAATAGTACCTACAGGATACGGGACACTAGGTCCCCAGACCACATTTAGCAAAGCAATAAAAAGAAAAACAAACTACTGCACATGTGAGCACAGCTTAGTACTGCAGAAGTAGCCTTATATGGGGCAGAAATTCTCAAACCAGATACTCAATTTTAAATAAAAGGACACTAAGAGGTCTCATCCAACCTTGGGGCTACAGAGTCTAAATTTTCAAAATGCTTTGGTTCATTTTTCGTAAGTATTTGTTAAAGATAACAGAAGAGTATCTCCCTTAAAAATATAGTGACTCTCAGATATGATTTTGAGTAAAAAAAAAAAAAAAAAAAAGTAAAAGAAAATAAACCACATGAACGTCACCTGGGTCCCAAATGCTACAATAAGAGACAAAGGGTTTCTGAGATTAGACCTACACACGCATCAGGAGTAACGGTCACGGGTGCATTCTCCTAAGTGAAGAACAAATGGCTTTCTAACAGTGAAATAGTAACACTAAGGAATTCTACTAATACATATCGATCAGTTATGTCTACTGTATTTAAAGTTCTATACCAAAATAAAGTTTCCATCCTAAAGGAACAGCATTAACATTTTTGTGCAAAATGGACAGACCCAAAACAGACTACTAAGGGCAATGGAGGTCCCCCTTTCCTTTCTTTGTGGCCTAGTATGGTTCAGATATTTATTTTAAAAACCTATAATAACTTCATACTCAACGTAGAATGTGTGGACTTTAGTCAATGAATACCAGTGAGGGGAAATGCTTAATTACACTTATTTCTCATGCACGAAAGCTATATGTATGTATGAAAGTGTGCAGATTACAGTTTTGCGGGCAACCCATGATGAGATTTATGCGCATGTTTACACTCTACATTAGGAAGGGTATAAGATGAAGAGGAGCTTTGTTGTCCGCACAGATTTAAAGCTTATGGAGGAGAGCCAGTAACTGCTTCCTCTTCCTCTGTTTTGTCACTCAAGTCACAGTCATAAGAAACAGTCAGGGAGACAGCTTTCGCCTCCAGATAGCAGAGGGATAGGGCCAGAGGAAGGGAAAAGGTGAGAGAAAAAGGCAGTGACTGAGAAGCAGAGAGAAGGAGCCCAAAGGTGAGGATGAGAGAAGGAAAGAACGAAGGGGAGGTGATGGGAACATAGTGCCGGACATCCGCGGGGAGGAAGGAGACCCAGACCTTGGGGAGGCGGGGGAAGGCAAGGCCCCCACGGTCATCGAGAAGTGAGGGGAAGCGAGGCAGAAAGCATCTGCAGAAACTGAAGGAGAAGGACCCACACTCGGAATCCGTATGGCCAGCCTCTTTTAGAGGCTTCTCAGGTGCAGGTGGGCAGTCAGGCTCAGGAGGGGCTTCAAGAGGACCCAAGCCAGGATCACAGGGCCCCTGCTCTGACGGCTCGCCTGTGGAAAGGCGCTCTAAGCTGTCTAGAGTGATTCGATCGGCCTCCCCAAAGGGGTCTTCCTCTGAAATGTCAGAAAGGAAGTCCATTTCAGGGACTGGCAATAGGTTTGGGCAAAGAGACGAAGCATAGCGGATGAGTGGTGATGATGGGCACAAGGAAATAGGCTGTTCTCGAAAGCAAACCCATGGCTGAATGTGAAGTTACACAGCGGATACAATCAAAGGAGAACCAAAGGTAAAAGAATGAAAGAGGAGAGAAGAAGAAAGTTAGTGAAAACTTTTACTCAGAAGTAAGGACTGTATTAACAGTATCACTAGAAATTAATTAAATGATCCATTTTTAAAAGAGGAAAACTGGATTACTTGCATCACATACAACTTAAGAGGTATAGCCTGATTCAATTAGTATTTCCTGACTGGTTGCAAATGGATCCTATGAAACTCAGATACATTATTACTTTTAAACCTGGTTGCTGACAAACATTGAAAGTATCAGTGAAAAGGCACACTGAGTCATTTGCCAAAAACAGGCAGAATTTCCCTTGGAATTTAAGAGAACTTTTCTTTTGTATCATACTAACTATGCAGAATGGAATAGAGACTTCCCGTGATGCTGAGCTCTCCTGTTTCTGATGGAAGTAGCCACTCTACTGGGTACACTGGGAGTGTGTTGTTATTGTTCAGTCACTAAGTCATGTCTGACTCTTCGAGACCCCACAGACTGCAGCACGCCAGGCTTTCCTGCCCTTCACTATCTCCTGGAGTTTGCTGGAACTCATGTCCATTGAGTCGGTGATGCCATCCAATCATCTCATCCTCTGTCACCCACTTCTCTTATCTTCCATCTTTCCCAGCATCAGGGTCTTTTCCAATGAGTTGGTAGCATAATCATAAACTCTCCTGACAACTATTCAGTTATTGATACATAGTTTGATGTGATATCCGTTGTTTTTAGTTCATTTTTAACCAAATTCTTTGTAGAATATGATAGTCAAAGATTTTTTTAACAAAGCAATGAAAAGCATTTAATGGCTCCCACTATTTGAAGCACTTGTCCCTGCAGCATAAGGCAGGGCCCCCATGGTGCCTGAGCCCTTCTCTCTGCCGGGGTTGGGAGCTATCATTTCAGGAATTCCTGAGACACTGGCAGTTACCTCTTCTAGCAGGTTCTTTATAAATTCATGTTACACATCTTTAAAATTTTCAACGTTAAAATCTTGAAAACATTATAAATTCTCAAAGTTAAATTTCTGGAAGTATTATAAACCCAGAGGATCATCTTACTTCTTTTTCATGTTTACTTCCACTGTTACCTATTCTGAAGTTACTCTGTGGGATATCGAAAAGAGATCTGAAGGACTCAAAGCCACTTCAGATCAACTTCTAGGTGACTATACTTATACTTGCCCACGGTAATATAAAATAATCCAAGCAAGTCTGAAAACACAATATAGGTTACTTCTCCATTCACTATGGCATGCATACCTAGTAAGACCGAAAAAGCCACACACCATCTTCTCACACAGTATTCACAAAACAATTACTTTTTGCTTAAGAATTTCTTCTTCAGTGACAGATTATTAATGAAAAACCATATATTTCATAAAGACCACCTTTCTTAATTTCAAAATATTGAAGTCAATATCATAATAAAATTATCAAGACATAGGCTACATCTTAAAATTTACTTGAAACAAACCAAATATGAATTCCAAATCATAGCTTTTATAATTGGGGGGTGCTTAATGAAATAGGATGATTATAAACATGGACAAAAGGTCAATAAATTACTTACTTGGATTAAAGTAATTTATGTTGAAATATTTTGCTTTGAACAACAACCAGAAGAAGATTAGAGACTCAGTCCAAAAGTGCAAGAGTCTACACACATATGAAAGGTGGACATTTTTATCAACAGAGAAAATACAATGACTGATTTTAAATATTTGAGTTCTGAAACAAATGCAATAGACATCCTCTGATCTAAGTACACATTTAAAACCGCATATTCCACTAATTCACCATACCTTTCCTTCAATGAGTGGCATATGTGGGGCTTTAGCTGGGCTTCTTAGGTCCCTTCTGCCATCACCATCTTGTACCACGGCAGTGCTCACAACTCCAGGGCCTTGTACTGAAACCTCCCCAGCAGGGCCAGGAAAATCCTTCATAAGACTTTGGTCCACAGCATCAATCGGAGCTAGTGACGAGTGATCACAGGGCTCAAGTTAGGATGTTTAAACGAGAAAACGTTATGAAAACCTCCCTTTCCAGATAAAGAGGCATATTACAGACAGTTAATACAAACCAGAAAATTCTTTGATTATGAAAGTAACAAATCAAATAAAGTCATGTTTATACTTTAAAAAAAAAACTCTGAATTGTACAACCCATCAAATTACACCAAGCTCTCAAGTCACAGATTTTGGAAGGAGAGATACTGATCGTGGAATTGGCCAGTAGGAGGAGCTCTAAGACCAGATGAAACACCAGTCAGGAAAGCAGCTCAGAATTACAATGTGAGCTGTTCTTCAGTTTTCTGGGGTTTCCTTAATCTTGCCTGCACTTATTTCTGAATCTATCTATTGCAATAAATAATCACCTAGTTATTAAAATGGTTTGGTTTAATAAGTTTTAATAATTCCTCCATAAAGGAACCTTTAATTAGAACACTAGTCAAAATTGTGCCAAGACAGGAAAGGTAGATTTTAGAGAATTAACTTCTGTGTTTATTTTTACTGGTCTTCATTTTTCTAACCTCCCTCCTGAATGCCTCGACTTGACCTGCAGCAAGCCTAATACACAGAAACCTTCTGCCTTAGCAAATCTGGCCTTTTGGGTTCCTTCGTCTATCACACAGATGGGCAGGAACATATGACGCACTGGCATTCCCGTCACATGGCAGAGCAACCCAAGACGGCCCCAGATCTCAGCAAGGGCAAGCGAGCAGCAACTGGCAAAAGCCTCTACCTATCTTCAGTCTCTCCCCCAAAGAGTGGGACAACCACTGGAGTCATTTTACCTGCTAAAAAAGCATCTTCCTGACACAGTATGGTTGGTTCTGGCTCCAGGCTCCCAGGGAGGCACAACCAAGACAGGCCTTTAGGCTGCAAGCTCTTGAAGGGCAGGGACTGTATGTGACCCACCATACTGAACTTGGGCAACATCTAGACCTCCAATTCATGTGTTTCAAGAAGCCTCTTAATCCACACCCCTCACATGCCCTGTCCAAGCTTTCTTTTCTTCTAGTCTCACCTTTCACCAAATTCCTGAAGTCAGAAACCTGGAAGTCTTTTCCTTCACCCATCAACAACCAGCAAGTCCAATAGAGTCCTTGTATGTATTTCTAAACATGGCAAATTCCTCTCATCTCTATTTTACCATCCAGGTACCTTTTAAGAGTTTCATGGCTTTTAAACACTCATACTTTGGAAAGCCTGAACCAAATCCAATTAAACATTAAAACAAATTCACATCATACATTAAGTATAATTATTTTCTAGAGATTTTTGAACTTTTAACAAGATTTTAATCATTTTTCCTTGACAAGTATATGGCTTGAGTAACTTTAACCTAAGATTATGGTCCCTGAGCACTCTATGCATACTCAGAAACTTACTGCAAAATGAGAAATTCTGACCTAGAAATGGCTTTAAATGTAATGATACCAAATTTTAATGAATATCAAATTTAAAGTTACATAATGAAGTTGGCAAGATGTTGACACTGCATACTTTTATTAAACAGGTACTGATTTCAGTTTGCTGCTAATAACTTTTGTCAGGTCTTAAACCTTTGTAGAACCCTGAGATTATAAGCCCAAGGAGCTGGACCTACAGTGTCAAATGGCTAATTGGTCTACAA
Source organism: Antilocapra americana (assembly GCA_007570785.1). NCBI lineage: Eukaryota > Metazoa > Chordata > Mammalia > Artiodactyla > Antilocapridae > Antilocapra > Antilocapra americana. The sequence goes on from ML662442.1 coordinate 63,888,569, forward strand.
CCATCTGAGACAAAACCACCACGACTCTCACCAGGACTATGCCTAACCAGTCCGACTGAGCTTTCTCCCTCATCCTCTCCAATTGTTCTAGCCACGGCATTAATCAACTGACTTTTTTGTAAAGACAGCACTGTACACTTCATGGCATGCCAAACAGATGGAGAAACAATGGAAACAGTGAGAGACTTTTATTTTCTTGGGCTCCAAAATCATTGCAGATGGGGACTGCAGCCATAAAATTCAAAGACACTTGCTCCTTGGAAGAAAACCTAGATAGCATATTAAAAAGCAGAGATATTACTTTGCTGACAAAGGTCCCTCCAGTAGTCATATATGTATGTGAGAGGTGGACCATAAAGAAACCTGAGCACCGAAGAACTGATGCTTTTGAACTGTGGTGTTGGAGAAGACTCCTGAGAGTCCCTTGGACTGCAAGGAGATCAAACCAGTCCTACAGGAAATCAGTCCTGAATATTCACTGGAAGGACTAATGCTGAAGCTGAAGCTCCAATACTTTGGCCACCTGATGTGAAGAACTGACTCATTGGAAAAGACCCTGATGCTGGGAAAGATTGAAGGCAGGAGGAGAAGGGGATGACAGAGGATGAGACGGTTGGATGGCATCACTGACTCAATGGACATGAGTTTGAATAAGCTCCGGGAGTTGGTGATGGACAGAGAAGCCTGGAGTGCTGCAGTTCATGGGGGTCACAGAGAGTTGGACACAACTGAGTGACTGAACTGACCTGTACACTTATGTGCTGGCACAAGTGTGTACACGTGTACATATGAACACATACAGTCTTCAGCAGTTTCCTATAATAAAAACCACATTCCCCACCATAGCCTGCAAGGTCCTGTGTGATCTGTTCCCAGCCTACCTCTCCCCGTCACTAATCAGCTCTGACTACATCTGCCTTCTCTCTGTTCCTAGAATGTATCAAGCTGTCCCTAAACTTACGACCTTCAGACTTGCTGCTGCTGCTACTGCTACCTGGAATCCTTATCTCCTATTCTACTCTTTCTCAGCCTTCAGATCTCAACCCAAATGGTTCTTCCTCAGACAGTCCTTACTCAGTCTGTAATGTCCTTGATTATACTTTCCACTTTCCGGAAATCACGAGTTCCCTGTTCTCACGTGCATCCTGGGTGTTAGCACTCTGAATGATTGATTTGTCTCATCTCGGGTGTTATTGTGCAATCCTGGAATCTCACTGTTCTAAAATAGCTATCTAGGTTGATTTTTATTTGATATTTGATCTTCAGATATCACACAGAAAGTAAAAATCAATACGATCACTAGTAAATTTATTTTAATTTGTCAAGCCTTAAATTGAAGAATATTTATATATCTAAGTAGTCTGTTTAAAAACAGAAAAAAGAAACTACAATACATGTAAACAACAACAAAAAAAGGTATATTGATGGTGTGGTGGGGAAAATAAAGCTCAGTACCAGGTTACAGCCTAGCTTTGCTCTGAAGGGGGAAAAAAAAAAAAAAGAACATAAGCCCTAACCAAATAGTTCCCTAGCTGTCTGGTCATGTATTGGCATGAAAAGCCTCCTATTTTTCACAATAACACAATAATCCTTTTGATGACTTGCCCATCTGATGAATTACAGTGTCCAAAACACAAAAGGAAAAATAATGGATGACTGTGCCATGTTTGTTGCTTTTCCTTGTGAAAATCATTGTTTTCAGATACAGACCCACCATAACCTACCGCACTAACGGCCCATACAAGATGGTGGGTTTCCTTGAGTACAGTTTATACACCGCCAGGAAGAGGCACTGCTTTACTGCTCTTCTTAAACTCTAAAAACTCACAATATACGAGTTACAAAAACCTCATAGTTTAAAAACAAAGGCTGAAACAGACAGTGTTATAGAAAGAGGAATGATTTCTCCCAAGGCATGAAACAACACTGATCACATTTATTCAGCACTTGTATAAATTCTCTGTGGCAAGCGGCAAGGCTTGTGAAATATTTACACAAGCAGGCACATTCTTCGGATTTACTTGGAAAAAAGTGCTCAGTTGTTGATGAGCTGAAAGATACTCTGACAACTATCGTACAGCAATAATTCATTAAATTTAAATCACTATATTTGGGGATGTGGACATTTATTCGAACCACAATTTATGATCCTGTTGCACATTTTTTCTGTGGCCTCATAAATTATATGAAAGATTCTCCAGAATATTCAGTAACTATGTATACCAAAATGCCCACCAACAAATCTTACTAACTATCTCTGTGTGTCTGCCCAGATCTATTTCATTAAGTTTATTCCAAAAAAAATAAATAAATAGATCATTTATTCCAAGTCAATGAATGTCAATCCTTCACTTATGAGAGAAGATTTTTTTATCTATTAGCATATCCAGTCTGCTTAGCTAATTATATGAAACATAGGCCATTCCAGTTTGTATTTCAGAATGCTTATCAGCAATATTAATAACAATCAAAAATAGGCTTTTGATAATAAACAGCAGTAAAATAGAACTTATCCAATTTAACATTAAAGGATCTTTTGCATATATGTTTTGAGATTAAGCAACCAAAAAATGTTGGGAAACTACTTTTGGTAGAAAAGCATCCACGCCAGTTACTTGCTAGTAGGTAGAAAGGAAACATTTATTTTAAATATCTTTAAAAAAAAATAACCTCAGCTCTTTTATAGAAAACCTATTAACCCAAATTAGGGTAACAAGATATACATACATGTGAAATGAAGGGAAGCAACATCAATTTATTGCCATGTGTAATTTATTTAAAAACTACAAATATGTAGCTAATTATAATTCAAATAGAAAAAATTTGTACAAATTTGTACATGTGACTCCTTGGGTGTAAGAACAGATGAACACATAATATTTCCTTTCTTGTTGTTAGAACATTGTACTTAAACTAATCCTTGAAGTTGTGAATGGTTTCCTATATGCTAGAATGTCTGTTAAGCTTTAATAAGAGTTTTTAAACCTAAAACTGTGATGAGGCAATGAATGTTTTGCATTCCTTTGAATAAAGGTTCTACGTATGCTACCACACCAAAAACCTAAGTTTTCCATTAATTAATAAAGTTCAAGAAATTAAATCACACAAAATACATCACAATTAAGAAGTCTGTCCAACATCTCATCAAAAACTCTAACATCTATGTGTTTTGACAGTGCCAAGAAAATTCAGGTTCAGAACGACAACTTCAAAACACTATAAAATGATTTTCATGTAAATGTAAGTAATAGTATTTTATTTACTCAGGAAAAAAAAAATCTAGAGGCTATCCCTCTAGGTATTTCTAGGGGCCTTGTTAATAACTAGTTCAATATTTTCTAATCCCACTGGATTAGAAAAAGATGACTGGAATCCAGAACCCTGATACAATAAACATGTTTACCTCCATCTAGACTCCTGGAGACCCGTTTACTAGAAGTGCGTTCGAAGTGCGGCGCTGGCCGGTCAATCAGGCTGCTGGCCTGGCGGGTCTGCGCCTGCGTACGGCCGCTGTAGCGGAATTTGGACCCTAAGGTCAAGAACTTGGCCTTTGGTGGCTGCTCTGGAGACACAAGCCTATGGAGGTAGGGGAAGGGGAACAAAATTAGACTTCTTGGATTTTTCTTTTAACTTCGAAACTGTATATTTAGTATCTCACTTCATTAAGTATGATTATTTGGTCCAAAAAATGCTGCTTAAACTAATAAAAGTGAACATTGTTCATATACCCTCCTATATACAGAGCTTTATGATCATGATAAGATGAATAAATCCTCATTCATGTATTCATGAGTAATATGCTTTCCTCAACCTGAGCAAAAAACACAGCTGTTCTTCGTGTGTACCAAAGGTTATTTATTTGTATTAGCTTAAATCATTTATATAAACACATATGCCTGAATTCTTGCTCCCAGCCTTAAGTGCCAAGCAGCAATCCGTTACCATTAGTATTTCTTAATATTTATGTCTATTTCTCTGGGAAAGAACATCTAACTCAAGAATCTGTTCCATCAAGTGATGCTCTCCTGTGAAGCACACAGCAGATCTGCAGAGATGACTAACACCCTTTATTGGCAGCGCGATTCTACTGCTTAAACCCCAGGTCTGTAATGAATGAGGTAAAAACTTTACTGATGTCAACTACTTCCAGACTTACGTCAAAACACATTTTTGGTAAATGAGTGAACCTTGTCTGGTATACAACCGAAATGATCTTGCTTTCACTGCCCAATCAAAAGCTGGCAAAGCATTTTAATAAAACAGATAATCCCAGAGCTCTCAGAGAATGTATTAAATAAGAAGACTTCAGTTGACAGTTTCAGAATATGGAGAACTCCACCAAAATTTTTCTTATCATTATCTAGAGAAGCATTATTTCTTAAAGGGTTCTTTACCATATCAAGTATGTCAGGCATTTCTGCTCAATTTATAGAAATCTGTGCTTAACAAGTAATGAAGAGAGATTCAAGTCTAGGGTAAAGCCACATATAGTAATTCAAGAGGTGGCTTCCCATCGATTCAGAATTCTCAATAGTATTAACCCAGAAATACAATGTGTCCGAATGAAACTGATGGAAAAAAAAGAACTGATACACTCTTGGCTTGAATCTTGTCATGGGGGGTGGCAGAAGTGTTTCTTGAGAACATCCATTTTATGCCAACAGATCTTCAAAGGAGACACAAATGATACTGCTGAGAAAGCAAAATCCGAAGACATCGGTGCCTCGAACTATACTTTGGAAAAAGCTCTATATTCTTAAGTTAGAAAGCCAGAATGTTAAGACATTTAGACAAGAAATGAACTCTTATCTGTGCTCTGTATTTTCTTTCTCTATATGGAAGAAACTGAGGTGCTGAAAGCCTAAACCAACCCTGAGGACCAGGGGCAAGGTGAGAAAGGTGGTCATTTACCATGCACTGCCTTCTGATGGACTGAATATGGTAGGTTTCCCTACCTTGCAATCCACCTAACTATGGTCAAAGAATGCTATGTGAGAAAGCAGTTATGTATAGAGAAAAGGGTCATTGAGAAGCTCATCGGTGCAGTAACTAACAAATGCTCATTCTCCTTGAAAAACAAGTTGACTAAAATCGCCTTTATTTTTATCATCTATTCATGAAGCATGCTCTGTAGGTACTGAGAGACCAGTACCTACAAAAAAAGAGACATTTCTAAAAAATATCTCAAAGGAGAACATTGATAACCCAAAAGGAAATACACCCTGCTCCACAAAATTTTTTAAACTAAAGACAACCAATGCTGGAGAGAAAGTGGGAAAGCCAGGACCTCTGCATACTGTTGGTAGAAGTACAAAATGGTGCAGAAGCTGTGCAAAACAGTTGGGAGGCTCCTTAAAAAATTAAAAATAGAAATATCACATGATTTATCAATCCCCCACATGGGTATTTTTCTAAAAGAACTGAAATCAGGATCTCAAAGAGGTATGAGCATTCCCATATTCAGTATAGCAATGGTCACAATAATTAAGATATGGAAACAACCTAACCATCCATTGATAAATAAATGGATATAGGAAATACAGGATACACATAAAATGGAATAAAATTCATCCTTTTTAAGAAAAAAAAAAAAGGAAATTCTCCAACATGTGACAATAGGGATAGACCTTGAGAAAATAACGCTAAGGTGAAACAAGCCAGACACAGAAGACAAGTACTACATAATTCTGCCTATACAGGGTATCCAAAGTAGTCAGATTCACAGACTCAAAGATTTGAATGGTGGTTCCCAGGGAGTGGGAGACGGGGCAATGGGGAGTTGTTAATCACTAGGAAAAAACTGTCAACTAAATAGGAGAACATTTGCTCAGTCATGTCTGACTCTTTGCAACCCCATGAACTATACAGTCCATGGAATTCTCCAGGCCAGAATACTGGAGTGAGTAGCCTATCCTTCTCCAGTGGATCTTCCCGACCCAGTAATTGAACCAGGGTCTCCTGCATTACAGGCAAATTCTTTAACAGCTGAGTTACGAGGGAAGCCCCACTGTACCTATAATCAGTAATAACACTTAAAATGCGTTAAGTGATCCTGCCACTATAAAATAAAATTGTTTTAAAAGGAGAAAAAAAGTCTAGAGGCAAAGAGGAGGGTGAGACTGGACTATCTGGAAGCCTCTGTAGAGTCTCCTCTGGTGACTGTAACTCAACCACAGGCCACATCTTCCCGGAATGAGCAGCTCCACTTGAGCATTTTCTCTTATGTCCAGTTTGTAAAAAATATAAATCCAAGACATATAAGAAATACAAGATATAAGTCATAAAGCAAAAGGGGGAAAGGATTAACCAGAGTATTTTTATTTTATGTCACACTGAGATAAAAGGGCTTTCTTGCCCAACTAACTGACAGTGTTGACCACAAACACAAAGTATTAGCTTAATTTCCTGATCACAAAGAAATCTTTAAGCAATTAAGCTACAAGTAAACAGAAACAGACATCAAAACAAAACAAAAATGGGTTGAACACAAGCATTTATGAGTTTTCTCCAAAAGAATTTTTTGGTGACTTAAGTCCGTGGTAATGTGACTCCTCTGAAATGAGCATTAGAGCAGTTTTGAAAGTAGATAAACAGCACACTATGCTACCAAACTAAGAATAATGATAAGAGTGACAAACATTATTACATACCAGAAATGGTTCTAAGTTTGTTTCATGTGGGTTATACCATTCACTTTTCAAAGCAACCCTATAATGTAGGTACTATTATTACTACCACCACATGAATGATGAAATGGAGACTGACAAAGGTTGAGTTAACTTACCCTAGTCACACATCTAGGATGTGGAGGGACAGCATTAAACCTTAAGAGTACAGAGCAGAAACTTTAAAGATGAAGGGTCTAGTACACAGCTGCCTGACTGCAGAGACAGGAAGCTGAGGCAAGGGAGAAAAGACCTGCACAGCACACTTTGCTAAGAAAAGTGATGCTGAAAATCATGCCCATGAATAAAAGTATGACAGAAGACAGGACGAAAGCCACAGGAGGCTGATAAGTCTAAGGAGATCTTCTGGTGGTTTTTTTTGTTTGTTCTTTGGTTTGTTTTTAAGGGACAAGACACGCATATATTTATTTTCAAAAAAAGATGTCAAAGGCACCCACTGAAAGGCATGATTTACAGAATGCAATCTACATGAGGCATGGGATCAAGGCAGAGGAATGACTCCTCTTCCTTGAGACAAGAGAAGAATGAATGAGAGGGAAATGCTGCTTAGCTATACACAAAAAGAGAAAATGCATGAAACCAAGAACACTCAAGACCAACAGTATCTACTATCAGCGTACCCCATGATGGAGGGCATCTGAGCAGTGGAACAGGGGGCTGAAGAACACCATGCACATTTGTGGTGGTGGCCCTGAGGATCCAGCCAATGTAGGGAATGATCGCTCTGCCATAGAATCAGTCCAGGGCTGTGCGAGTATGTCTATGAGAATAGTTATGCTATTGAAGGTGTGTGGCAGCACAGGTATAGAAATGATGAGATCAGGACACAGGAGTAATCCAGAGCCAGGAGACTACAGGCTGATGTGCAACAATGACCGGGGTTAAGGGGGTTAGAACACTCCTGACAAACTACCAAAGGGGCAGGTCCAGAGCTGGTTTTGTTGGGAAAGAAGTGAAAGCAGAAGGAGCTGGTAAGACCAATTAAGTGAAACCTAAGGTGAGTGACAGCGAAAGAACAGCCAGGGTGGGAAGGGCAACTGGAGTTTTGGACCATGGCAGAAGATCAGTTCTAAGCCATGAGGGGCGTGGCCAGGTGACAGAAATAGACACACGAATGGGGAGCCCGCAGAACCGTAAAGGTGTGGCTGTGTCTGCCACTCTACCCACTGCCACCGCCTCGGATCTCGAAGGTACCCAGAGCTGCTCACATGAATCCCAAGCTGTTTTCTCAAAATTACCTGTAGAAAGTATGATGTTCCACACACACCTTCCATAGCCTTTTTGCTGCCCGATGGTTTGGCAGCTTAAAGCCAATGGTGCTCTCGAACTGTTCCAGCTAGAATAAATCCATAAGACAAATCAGCATGTCTCCTTAAGAGCTGATTAGAAGTTATTGAAAATCATGGGCTCAGATATCTCCCTAAAAATTAATTGTTCCTCTTGAAAAAAAGGCAAATGTCAACCACTGACATAAACCAGCTATCCTTTAATGTCCACTAAAATTCATCTTACCACCTCCCCATCCATGGATCTCGACCACTTAGCTGATTCAAAAGAAAAACAAACCTCCATGGTGTGGCAGGCACATAGTACTTTCTTTTTTCTGTGAAATTGTGGCTGATATCTAGTTTTCTTACCAACAGGAATATATATGCAAGTTTATCATCAAAACCTTGACTTGACTTTTTTTTTTAACCACAGAGGAATAAATAATAGTTCGTTTTCTTAAAACTCAATGGAAAAGAATTCTGCTAGTTCACGGCCATAAAGGAAAACACTGACAAAGCCCAATTAGGTATGCCCAGGGCTACGTGACTTTGTTTACCTCTGCTGGCCTAACTTTAATGTAGAAGTTACTGCGCTTATAGGAGATTTTCAGGATTTTCGGCCAAGCGAAACGATTGATTCTCAGCCTGTCTTTGTAGATGAGCAGTCCATTAGCACATACACCCAGCTTGATGTCCACGCCTTCTGAGTCCTGCCAAGAGAAAGCCATTTGACCATGATTAAAGCTGTGAAAGTTATACAGGTTGGAAAACCAACAATCTCTCTCAAACCATGATCAAGAATGCCAATTTAACAGGTCCGTATTTCAATTTCAGGGATAGTACACGTGTTAATAGAAGCAGTAGGACACATGACACATCTTAAATCTAGATGCTCCACTTGAGGGGCCAGATTTTAGGTATGGCAACATGATGACTACAGGATGCAGTATTCTTCAAAAGGCCTAACTCACAGGTTCTCGAGCTTGGCCGCAAAACCCAAAAGGGAGGAAACAGACCTCGATTTAGATATCCTGAAGCTAGGGAGATAAAACTCGTTTTGTGAGAGGCTACTGCAGCTCCTGAGGACAGTGTGTCAGCTTGCCTTAAGGTGCAGTCAGCCATTTTACTGTAGGCAAATTTACCTCAGATGGACTGCGCCAGCTAATGGCTGTTAAACAACGCCTATATTCTGCAAAACACCAACCTCTCACAGACAGTTTCTATTCTAGGCTGACAGTGTTGAAATCTTTGAATTCTTTCAAGCAGTTTTCCAATAACTCTTAAGTGCTGACATCTAGTTCTCGTTACAACATTCCTTCAGCTGGCATATTTCAAAGGATGCTAGACCATTCTTAAACTTATTAATACTGTTTTCTTTCCTCAGTGTTTTAATTTGAAACAGATAACCATCTAGAATAAATCATCAGCCTGAAAGACATTTTTAAAAATCTAATAAATTTACAGACAAAAGTAAAAAAATTGTCTCCTCACATTTCAAGTACTGTTGGAAGATCTAATATATATAATACCCAAGGATCTTTAAGAAATGAATTAGATCTCACTCAAGATATGAAAAATTATTCAGAGATATTCACATATTCAGAAATCATTAATAACATAGAAAAATTCTCACAAAATATGCTAAAACAAACCCCATACAATCTAGGTTCAAGTCAATAAACGTATAACATTTCAACTGTCTTGTTACTGAGAACAATTAAATGCAATTTTTATCTGTTTTTTAAAAACAGAAGCATAGTACTAGGTGTGTGTGTGTGTGAGTCGCTCAGTCATGTCTGACTCTTTGTGACCCCATGGACTGTAGCCTGCCAGGCTCCTCTGTCCACGGAATTCTCCAAGTAAGAACACTGGAGTGGGTAGCCATTTCCTTCTTCAGGGAATCTTTCCGACCTAGGGATTGAATCATGTTGCAAGCAGATTCTTTACCATCCAAGCACCAGGGAAATCCACAGTGCTAGGTAACTGATGCCAACTGTATTCACCACTGTGATATGTGAATAACTCATATATATAAATAATATCACATTAGACCATCTGAACAGGTTTAAAAATCTCATCTATCAGGTGCTTTTATTCACCGACATCCTGACAGTCACAGTTCTCTCTAGGAACAGAGTGAAAGCTGGAGAGAACCAGTCACAGGTACCCATGCAACGTGGCACCAGGCACAAAAGATGCATCTGCTCAAAATATCACTAACCAAGGCCACAGGGAGTGGGCGGGAAGATTGCCCAAGACAACATGTTCTTTGCACAAAGAGGGAGGCAACCGTCATTTGAAACATTCAACAAAGTCATCACTAGTGTGAGGTAATCTTTCAACAGGACATTGAAGCTATTTTATCTGACTTAAAAATAAACACAGTCTGGATCCAAGTTGATCAGTTGATTTTCGATTGTTCCATGTATTGTTTTAGAATTATCAGTATCTGCATGAATAGAAATTACTGATAAAGAAGCTGAAGGGAAAAAAAGCCCTAGTTCTCCATGGTTGACTTCTGCCACTCAGCAACAAAGTCAATAAAATAAACTAATAAAAAGGGAGCACTTTCCTTCCTTCCTTCCGTCTGCCGTTCTCACTGCCTCAGGAAGCTGCCCTACACGGGACATCAACAGGGTCCCACGCCCACTGACTTCCACCGAGTTCAGCCAACGGGAAGTTCTCAGATAAGATCAGAGAGGAAGAAGTTGGAAAGGTCAGGGGTTTTAACACCCAGACTCCCTCCCTGTGTAGTCTCATCAGGGTAGCTTTGTCCTTGACACCCGCAGCTCCTCTCAAGCCCTCTCCACACAGATCTCTCCCCTGAGTTCTGACAGCTACGCTCTGCCTCACCAATCTACACCCAGAAAGTTAGGAGAGCTGCTGTTAACAGCTCACAGGGATCATTCTACTCTTGTGGTTTCCATCTGTCTTTGTCAACAGCCCTTGTATTCAACATCCTCACCTTGTCCTGACATAAGTGTGCCACTGAAAATTCTTCTGACAATAAAATATTAAAAACTTAAATATGATCTCAAGGCAAAGAAAAATGTATAAACACACAAAACTTTAAACTACATGAAAAGTGTTAAATTGCTACAAATTTTTTTTTCAATGAGCTACAAATATCTTGCTCATCATGTACTAACTAACAAGTCCATCAAATGATATATTGAATAAATGCATGTTATTCTGACTTCTTAAAAGTGATCTACTCCTAACCACACAATAAGGACTGAAAGTCTAACAAAACCAGCAACTTTTTAACTTTTCTAACATCAGTTCCATTCAGTTGCTCAGTCATGTCCGACTCTTTGTGACCCCATGGACTGCAGCACACCAGGCTTCCCTGTCCATCGCCAACTCCCAGTGCGTGCTCAAACTCATGTCCATCAAGTTGGTGATGCCATCCAGCCATCTCATCCTCTGACATTCCCTTCTCCATAACTTCAAAAACAAGAATCCCGAAACCTTCCAGGATTACTATCTAAAAACTGGTTTCTCACTAATGATCAACAAAAGCAGCAGATGGAAGATTCACGTGCAGCAAGAATAACAGGGTTTAGAGGAGACATGGGTTCTGGGGCTTTTAGAATACCAAATCTGCTCTTTCCTCCCTCCCTTAGTTCTGCGTGTCTGCTGACTCCACCTGTCCCCATCATACAGAGAAATGAGCTACAAGACACTGAAGTATGGCAAAGATCTGTTTCACCTCCTAGCAGGATGTATCAGCAGACATCACACAGATGGAACTACTTTATACTATGTGGCTGGAGGCAACAAGCCAGTTAATGTAATAAGCCATCTGCATTCTGTTTTATGTCGTTTTTGTAAAAATAAAAATATCCAAACCATAAATAAGATAGTGTATGTGGAAGTGTTTTTAAAAATTAGGAGTATACAGCATCTAGCAGTTAAAAATGTTGCTGTCAGAGATTATTTACTAACATGGAACAGTGTTTTCTAAGAGCAAGTTAAAAAAATTACAAAATAATACTCATAGCATAATACCATTTTAAAAATGTGACATAGCTCAGATTTTTTTAATAAAACAAGAAAATAAAAAATATTAACAGTACTTGTTTCTGCATAAACCAATTTCAGTCTTTTTATATTCTGTTCACCTCATATATTTTCTATGATGAATGTGTATTTCTCTCGTAGTAACAAAAAACATTTAAAGAATGAAGGAAGACACAGAGGAAAAGGCAATTGTTTGCAAATATGAAGTACTATTAACACAAAAACAAGAATCAATAGTCTGAGGCCAAGGGAGGAAGGGTATCTTTGAGTGAGGGGCTTTCCTAGAGATTTCTCAAATCCTTTAACTCCTATAACCTGCACTTCTAACCCGGAAGGACTGGCAGGGTGTTCTAAAGGCAGGCAGGCAACAGTAGGTTCCCGTCTCATGTTGAGTTGACTCTGGATATATTGTTCAAAACCAAATGTATCTTTCACCTTATCTTCTGTACCCCCAACCCCACTCTCCACCCCAGCTCTCCCTACTACCTGATCGTGAAAACTAGGATCATTAAGTAGGAGACATTTTTTGGACACAAGGCAGCACTTGGCAGAGCAAAAGCTGGGACACAGAATAAAGACAGGATGGGGAGTAAAGAAGGCTGATCAAGTGAGTCTTATGGTAAGTATATATGAAAAGGGATCAACTCATAACATTGAGAAAAGAATGAAGAATATGGGGGAGAATCAATGGTCCCGCCACACAACCAGAAACCCCAAAGGACTATTGTAGAGCCCCTCGGGTGAGGGGGAGTAGCCTTTGCTAAGAGTGAAGTAGGCTCGTTTAAAACTGCAGCCCTCTCAGAACGTTAGCCCACAGACCAGGAAGAGGCACCTCCCCGTCACACTCCCAGTACCTTGGCATGGTGCAGGTCAACGCCATACATGGAGAGCCTCTTGGCGTTTTCTAAGAACTGAGAATCAGCTTGTGCTGGAGATAAGCCCCTAAGGATCAAAAAAAAACAACATTATCTTATTGGTGGATGCAAAGCAAATATAGCCAAAATGGGGGATGGAGTGCATAAGCTTAGAGTTTAGGATGAAGGGATTGGTCCAGCTAAATGCACAGACAAGGAAGAAACAGGTAAGAAGGCTCAACCCTCGACCTCCAGCATGTTTTTCTTGTTGTTCAGTCACCACGTCATGTCCAACTCTTCAGGACCCCATAGACTGCAGTATGCCAGGCCTCCTTGCCCCTCACCATCTCCTGGAGTTTGCCCAAGTTCATGTCCATTGCATTGGTGAAGCCATCCAACCATCTCATCCTCTGTTGCCCCCTTCTCCTCCTGCCCTCAATCTTTCCCAGCATTAGGGTCTGTTCCAATAAGTCAGCTGTTCACATTCTCAACAGGAACCTACTCATTGCAAAGAGGTGCCCCTCAATCCTCACCATTTTTATCTTAGAAAGTTGCTTTCATTTTTTTTCTACTAGGGAAAAAACCCCAGCAATAATGGGTACAATATAAATTAACTTTAAAAATAGAAGAATATAAAGTCATCGCGTCTTTCTGAACAAATTTGCTCCTAAATTTTATTTCACCAGGATTGGTCATATTAAAGATCAGAAGTTCCTGTACTCGATTTTACAGCTGACATACCCCAAGTAAATAAATCTTAAGCTCTAGAAAGCTTCCATTAATCTTCATATTTCCCATGGCATTTCAGCATCTGATATTTCAATTTCAAATTATATGATACATGTCTACTGAACAGAATTGGAATAAAGTTAATAAGAAAATATTTAAAGTGAAATATTGCATTTATTTTTTTAAAGACAAGTCAGTGACGGTGGTCTGTCAAAAACCTCCAATCTCTGAAATTTCCTTTCAAATCATTTCAATCAAAATTTTTGAAAAATTCAATTTTGCAATATGGGACAAGTTAGAACTTGGTCACTGGGAGTTTTAAAAATTTGTGCTTAAGAAAGCCATTTGTTTTCACACAGATGTAAAAGTTCTCAAAGTGTAACATGGTATTTAAGTAATTAACAATCCTCAGCTAAACCAAAGTCATCTTCTGTGGACAGAGAAACCAACTGTAGATTCATTCCCTTTGTGTCCATTGCCACTCACATTTCTGATTCAAATCTTGATGCTTCATTATCTCCCTGGCTTTCTCAGATATGGTGATAAAAACAATTAAAAGGCAGAAGAAATGCATAATAAACGCCAAACAAGTATGTATGTTTGTGTCAAGGGTGTGTGTGTGTGTGTGTGTATGAAGGGAGAGGGCTGGGATAGGGCAAGGAGATGTCATAGGGAAATATAAATTTTTCTAATAAATGAAAACAGTTAGCCCGTGAGCACAGTTCCTCATATTATGGTCATAAAGACGATGAAAGGATATCTCAATGACTCCAAGCTGTCTTGACCAGTCCTACGTGAAGCTTCACAAGGACAAACTGATTATCCTGTCGGCTGTACTCAAATGTCTAGCCAGTGCTCTGAGGGAAGTCATTTGAACCCACTCTGGCCACTGTCTCCCCAGCAGGCAAGTCTACGGACCTGTGGGTCTTATGCAGCTCTGCCACCTTCTCTTCCAGCTCTTTTGTCTGTGTGGGGGCAAACTGGAAGTCGCTGAGGTCATGACTGGCATGCTCTTCTGGGTCATAGTCCCCAAGTTCAGCCTGCAGTGTGTAAGATCCCAGGAGGGCGTGAGTCACAAAAGAGCAGGGCAGGCGACCTGAGGCAATGTCCTGCCGGAGCTGAAGGCACAAGAAGTATCTGTGAAGAACAGGGAAGAAAGAGTAGAGAGAACAATCAGTCAAGGCTGTTAACACTCATAATTCTGACATTCCTTTGAAAAAAAATATACAACATGGCACTCTTCACATTCAGAGCAAAAATGTCTTCTGTAACAAGAAGCCCAACGTCCTCCATGGATACCTAATTTTGTGACTTATTTACAGAAACGGAATCAGGAGGGCAAAGTAACAGATGGACATTCTGAACTGCTATTCTGGCAACAGTGTATTTTTACTATTACAATAAAGAGTTTTGTGACTGCAGGTGAAAGTCTAATCACTTAGCCTCCTTGGATTTAAAACTAATCAAAATTAGCATGCCCTTCAAAAGTTGTAGAGATTAATAAAATTTAAGAAATAGCTGCAGTTTTTAAACATTTGCAAGAAAAGCTAAGGTCACCCACTCTTTATTCTCTCTACTCTTTTCATACCAATTTCTTTTCCTGAGAGCCTTTAATAATAATTACGAATTAGTCTCTACCTGGAAGCCCTCACCTGCCCATTTACCCCATCCAAAGAGGCAGCTAATTCAGTTTACAGTAGAAAAGGCATGGGTTTGAGAGTCAGGCAGAGCTGACTACGTGACCTTGAACAAGTTAGGTAATTGATATGCCTAAGAATAACTTCTGGTCTGTAAAATGGGAAGAACGCTATATCCCTTTGAAGGTAAGGGCAAAAAAATTAGATAATATAAATAAAACACATGGCATGGTACCTGGAAATCAGTAACTAGTAGCCATAATCATAATATTATATCACTCAAGGTTCCAAGTGGATTATTATACAGTTATAAAAAATACTGGCTTTTAATAAATAACATGCAGAAACACATTATTTATACTCTGTGAGGATCGGGGTTGGGGGGTGTCTCCCTATCAACTCTGTGTGGTAACATTTTAAAACACAATTTCTACTCTTAAATTTAACTACTTGCTAAGGTTACCATCAACCCCACTCAACAAAATGGCAGGATCCTCCCTCCTTCTTGAAGACCGTTGAGAGACTGCCATCCCTACAGGCTGCTGGCTTCTTCCTGTGGATTCTTTGCCTGGCATGAGTGTCACGGCCCTGCCCTCCTCTTGCCTCTACCCAATGCATTCAAACAGACAAGCCGCCTCTGGTCTAGGATTCTTGTTGAGTCAGAGAACATGGCCCAGTACATGGAATCAGCCATCCCCCAATTCAGTTACACCTGTATTACACCCTAATCTCCTGTCAGGCAGGGCAAGGACTCTGTTTATCATTATCACAATCCCATAGTAAACAAAAGTACTTGTGCTCCTTAATTTTCTTCAGGAATTACAAGTGCTCCATAATTTTCTTAGGGATGAAAGTCAGCTCACTATCATTGTCAGCATGGGGTTCAGGACAGGGTGGAGGGGGGAACTGGGCTGTCCAGAGAGGGGAGTTGGGGGGGTAGAAAAAAATCATTGTTCAATAGACTTTCAAAAATAAATTTTTTAAAAGCTTTTCATTTTTCTACCTTTGCATCACCTTTGTAATATAAGATCATTACACAGGCACACATGGGTTACACAATAAAAACCATCTCAGTATTAAAATTTGAAATATTAAGTACCAGCAATTTTTAACAGTGTAACACAGGAAACAAAATTGCTGCAATTAAAAAAAAAACATTACTTGAATATAAGTGGAGAATTAAAGAAAAGTGAACAAAATTTTTGAAAACAGAAGCATTTCAAAGTATTTTGGAATATTCACTCCCCAGGAAACTTCCAAAACTCTACTTAAGAATAAATATTTTTGTTTTTATACTGAAATTACCACCATTCCCCCAGGGCACAGAAATGAGAGCTGTAAGTAAAGAATCATTTTTAATATAAACATAAAGTACCTGGTGATATCTTCAGTCAATTGAGAAGGATCAGGAGGATAAAACTTCACATTAAAGCTGAACAGCCAAGGAAGACCTGTGATTATTAAAGATCATGATTATTTATCTGACCAACACAATGGCCATTTATATTGATAAAACTTACATGTCACTCAGTGTTCATATAGTAGAGATCAGTCCCAACATGAATCAGTTTGGAGAATTTTGGTTTTTGATTTAAAGAAAACACCACTGACAAAGCAAAAATGAAGTAAAAACTGAAAATCATTTCATAAATAACCCATCATTAGAGAATAATAAGGTTCACTTTTTTTATAAAAAGTGAGGTACCTTTACAGGGTAAGCCAGAATGCAAAAATTTTAATATAACCATCACATAATAGTTTAAGATCTGCTTTAGCCACAGGATCTCTAGATGCCAAATCTCCACTCTTAAAAACAAAAAGAAATCTAGGATTTCTACATTATCGAGGTTTCAAATGATCAATGTAATCATTCAAGAAATGATTAACGGGCTATTTGAGAGAGTGATAAAACATCAAAATACTAAAAGATAATAAAATTATTTCTCAGGTTTTATAAAGTAGGCTTAAAAATGAATGAAGAGTTCCAAAGAATAGCAAGGAGAGATAAGAAAGCCTTCCTCAGCAATCAACAGAATGGGAAAGGCTAGAGATCTCTTCAAGAAAATTAGAGATACCAAGGGAACATTTCATACAAAGATGGGCTCGATAAAGGACAGAAATGATGTGGACCTAACAGAAGCATAAGATATTAAAAAGTGGTGGCAAGAATACACAGAAGAACTGTATAAAAAAGATCTTCATAACCCAGATAATCACGATGATGTGATCATTCACCTATGGCCAGACATCCTGGAATGTGAAGTCAAGTGGGCCTTAGAAAGTATCACTACGAACAAAGCTATTGGAGGTGATGGAATTCCAGTTGAGCTATTTCAAATCCTGAAAGATGATGCTGCACTCAATATGCCAGAAAATTTGGAAAACTCAGCAGTGGCCACAGGACTGGAAGAGGTCAGTTTTCATTCCAATCCCAAAGAAAGGCAATGCCAAAAAATGCTCAAATGACCACACAGTTCCACTCATCTCACATGCTAGTAAAGTAATGTTCAAAACTCTCCAAGCCAGGATTCAGCAAAACGTGAACCATGAACTTGCAGATATTCAAGCTGGTTTGAGAAAAGGCAGAGGAACCAGAGATCAAATTGCCAACATCTGCTGAATCATCAAAAAAGCAAGAGAGTTTGAGAAAAACATCTATTTCTGCTTTATGACTATGCCAAAGCCTTTGACTGTGTGGATCACTACAAACTGTGGAAAATTCTGAAAGAGATGGGAATACCAGACCACTTGACCTGCCTCTTGTATGCAGGTAAGGAAGCAACGGTTAGAACTGGACATGGAAAAACAGACTGGTTCCAAACAGGAAAAAAGAGTACGTCAAGGCTGTATATTGTCACCCTGCTTATTTAACTTATATGCAGAGTATATCATGAGAAACGCTGGGCTGGAGGAAGCACAAGCTGGAATCAAGATTGCTGGGAGAAATAACAATAACCTCAAATATGCAGATGACACCACTCTAATGGCAGAAAGTGAAGAGGAACTAAAGAGTCTCTTGATGAAAGTGAAAGAGAAGAGTGAAAAAGTTGGCTTAAAGCTCAACATTCAGAAAACTAAGATCTCCACCCCAAAACAAGAAATTTCACCTTTTTCTCAAGTGCACACGGGACCTTCTCCAGGATAGATCACATCCTGGGCCATAAATCTAACCTTGATAAATTCAAAAATATTGAAATCATCCCAAGCATCTTTTCTGACCACAATGCAGTGAGATTAGATATCAACTACAGGAGAAAACCTCTCAAAACTTCCAACATATGGAGGCTCAACAACACACTGCTGAATAACCAACAAATCGCAGAAGAAATTAAAAATGAAATTCAGTTATGCATGGAAACGAATGAAAATGAAAACACAGCAGCTCAAAACCTATGGGACACTGTGAAAGCAATGCTAAGGGGAAAGTTCATAGCAATACAAGCTCACCTCAGGAAACAAGAAAAAAATCAAATAAATGACCTTACTTTACACCTAAAGCAACTAGAAAGGGAAGAGATGCAGAAGCCCAGGTCTAGTAGAAGGAAAGAAATCTTAAAGATCAGGGCAGAAATAAATGCAAAGGAATCAAAAGTGACCATAGCAAAAATCAACCAAGCCAAAAGCTGGTTCTTTGAGAAGATAAATAAAATTGACAAACCATTAGCCAGACTCATCAAGAAACAAAGGGAGAAGAACCAAATCAACAGAATTAGAAATGAAAACGGAGAGATCACAACAGAAAACACAGAAATACAAAGGATCATAAGAGACTATTATCAGCAATTATATGCAAATAAACTGGACAATTTGGATGAAATGGACAAATTCCTAGAAAAGTATAACTTTCCAAGACTAAACCAGGAAGAGATAGATAATATTAATAGACCCATAACAAGCACGGAAATTGAAACCGTAATCAGAAATCTTCCAAAAAACAAACGCCCAGGACCAGATGGCTTCACAGCTGAATTCTACCAAAAATTTAGAGAAGAGCTAACACCTATTCTACTCAAACTCTTCCAGAAAATTGCAGACGAAGGTAAACTTCCAAACTCATTCTATGAGGGCTCCATCACCCTAATTCCAAAACCCGGCAAAGATGCCACAAAAAAAGAAAACTACAGGCCAATATCACTGATGAACTTAGATGCAAAAATCCTCAACAAAATTCTAGCAAATAGAATCCAACAACACATCAAAAAGATCATACATCATGATCAAGTAGGCTTTATCCCAGGGATGCAAGGATTCTTCAATATTCGTAAATCGATCAATGTAATACACCACATTAACAAATTAAAAAATAAAAATCACATGATTATCTCAATAGATGCAGAGAAAGCCTTTGACAAAATTCAACATCCATTTATGATAAAAACCCTCCAAAAAGCAGGAATAGAAGGAACATACCTCAACATAATAAAAGCTATATATGACAAACCCACAGCAAACATTATCCTCAATGGTGAAAAACTGGAAGCATTCCCCCTGGAATCAGGGACAAGACAAGGGTGCCCACTCTCACCACTACTATTCAACATAGTTTTGGAAGTTTTGGCCACAGCAATCAGAGCAGATAAAGAAATCAAAGGAATACAGATTGGAAAAGAAGAAGTAAAACTCTCTCTGTTTGCAGATGACATGATCCTCTAGATTGAAAACCCTAAAGACTCTACGAGAAAATTACTAGAGCTAATCAGTGAATATAGCAAAGTTTCAGGATATAAAATCAACACACAGAAATCCCTGGCATTCCTATACACTAACATTGAGAAATCAGAAAGAGAAATTAAGGAAACAATTCCATTCACCATCGAAACAAAAAGAATAAAATACTTAGGAGTATTTCTACCTAAAGAATCAAAAGACTTGTATATAGAAAACTATAGAACACTGATGAAAGAAATCAAGGAGGACACAAACAGATGGAGAAATGTACCGTGCTCATGGATTGGAAGAATCAATATAGTGAAAATGAGTATACTACCTAAAGCAATCTATAGATTCAATGCAATTCCTATCAAGCTACCAGAGGTCTTCTTCAAAGAATCACAACAAATAATTTCTCAATTTGTATGGAAATACAAAAAACCTCGTATAGCCAAAGCAATCTTGAGAAAGAAGAATGGAACTGGCGGAATCAACCTACCTGACTTTAGGCTATACTACAAATCCACAGTCATTAAGACAGTATGGTACTGGCACAAAGACAGAAACATAGATCAATGGAACAGAATAGAAAGCCCAGAGATAAATCCACGCATCTATGGACACCTTATCTTTGACAAAGGAGGCAAGAATATACAATGGAGAAAAGACAATCTCTTTAACAAGTGGTGCTGGGAAAACTGGACAGCCACTTGTAAAAGAATGAAACTAGATCACTTTCTAACACCATACACAAAGATAAACTCAAAATGGATCAAAGATCTAAGCATAAGACCAGAAACTATAAAACTCCTAGAGGATAACATAGGCAAAACACTCTCTGCTATAATCCAAAGCGGGATACTCCATGACCCACCTCCCAGAATATTGGAAATAAAAACACGAATAAACAAATGGGACCTAATTAAAATTAAAAGCTTTTGCACAACAAAGGAAACTATAAGCAAGGTGAAAAGACAGCCTTCAGAATGGGAGAAAATAATAGCCAATGAAGCAACAGACAAACAATTAATCTCAAAAATTTACAAACAACTCCTGCAGCTCCATTCTAGAAAAATAAACAACCCAATTAAAAAGTGGGCCAAAGAACTTAACAGACATTTCTCCAAAGAAGATATAAAAATGGCTAACAAACACATGAAAAGATGCTCAACATCACTCATTATCAGAGAAATGCAAATCAAAACCACAATGAGGTACCACTTTACACCAGTTAGAATGGCTGCCATCCAAAAGTCTACAAGCAATAAATGCTGGAGAGGATGTGGAGAAAAGGGAACCCTCTTACACTGTTGGTGGGAATGCAAACTAGTACAGCCACTATGGAAAACAGTGTGGAGGTTCCTTAAAAAGCTGCAAATAGACCTGCCATATGACCTGGCAATCCCACTGCTGGGCATATACACCGAGGAAACCAGAATTGAAAGAGCCACGTGTACCCCAATGTTCATCGCTGCATTGTTTACAATAGCTAAGACATGGAAACAACCTAGATGCCCATCAACTGATGAATGGATAAGAAAGCTGTGGTACATATACACCATGGAATATTACTCAGCATTAAAAAAAAATTCATTTGAAGCAATTCTACTCAGATGGACGAAACTGGAGCCCATTATCCAGAGTGAAGTAAGCCAGAAGCAAAAACAACAATACAGTATATTAACACATATATATGGAATTTAGAAAGACAGTAACGAGAACCCAACATGGGAGACAACAAAAGGAACGCAGATGTATAGAATAGACTCGTGGACTTTGTGGATGAGGGTAAGGGTGGGATGATATGGGAGAAGGGCATTGAAGCATGTTAACTGTCATGTGTCTAATCAATCGCCAGCCCAGGATTGATGCTCGGGACTGGTGCAGCAAGATTTCCCGGGGGGGAGGGAGGAGGGAGGGGGGTTCCGGAGGGGAAGCATATGTAAACCCATGGTGATATCATGACATTGTATGGCAAAAACAAGTAAAAAAAAAAAAAAAAAAACTAAGATCATGGCATCCGGTCCCATCACTTCATGGGAAATAGATGGGGAAACAGTGAAAACAGTGTCAGACTTTATTTTGGGGGGCTCCAAAATCACTGAAGATGGTGATTTCAGCCAGGAAATTAAAAGATGCCCTTACTCCTTGGGAGGAAGGTTATGACCAACCTAGACAGCATATTTAAAAGCAGAGACATTACTTTGCCAACAAAGGTCTGTCTAGTCAAGGCTATGGTTTTTCCAGTAGTCATGTATGGATGTGAGAGTTGGACTATAAAGAAAGCTGAGTGCCGAAGAATTGATACTTTTGAACTGTGGTGTTGGAGAAGACTCTTGCAAGTCCCTTGGACTGCAAGGAGATCCAACCAGTCCATCCTAAAGGAGATCAGTCCTGGGCGTTCATTGGAAGGACTAATGTTGAAGCTGAAACTCCAATACTTTGGCCACCTCATGCGAAGAGTTGACTCACTGGAAAAGACCCTGATGCTGGGAAGGATTGGGGGTAGAAGGAGAAGGGGATGACAGAGGAGGAGATGGCTGGATGGCATCACCAACTCGATGGACATGAGTTTGGGTAAACTTGGGGTGTTGGTGACGGACAGGGAGGCCTGGCATGCTGCGATTCGTGGGTCCGCAAAGAGTTGGGAACGAATGAACTGAACTGAAAAATACGCATTTAAAACAGATACTTTGCTGTAGTGTGCCTAAACAGTAAATATAGTAACCAACCATGTCATAATGACTAACAAAAGTTATAACATTGCTATCTATATTACCACTTAACTAATGTTTGACTTATCATGATTCAGATGGCTTTAAAAACAAATCAAGAGCAACAAACAGACTCACACAACTCTGGGGACAGGGCAGGTATTATTTTCCAAAAGGGATCAAAAATAATTCCAGTGGCCTGAATTTATAGAGTTATACTCAAGTTCATGGTATTTCCAAATAAAAATCAAAAAAAGGTGTGTGTCTGTGTGTTATTTCATATACTATTTGAAAGCCTCACAAATGCTTTAACTTTGGACTTGAAGAAAAATTTCTAGAATCCTATTCTCCTGCTCAACGGGTCATTTTGTTCTTTTCTCACCACAGACACACTGATTTTTTCCCCCACTCAAAAGTCAATGAACCTATTTGCAGGGCGGGAACAGAGACTCAGACATAGAGAACAGACTTATGGACACAGGGAAAATGAGAGGGTGGGACAAACTGAATAAACAGCATTGAAATACTTACATTACCATGTGTATAACAGGCAGCTAATGGGAAATTGCTGTATAGCACAGGGAGCTCAGCCTGATGCTTCTGTGACAACCTAGAGGGGCAGGATGGGGTGGGAGGGAGGTTCACGAGGGAGGGGACATGTGTATACCTATGGCTGATTCATGTTGATGTACGGCAGAAACTAACACAACATGTGTAAAACTAACACAACATTTTATTTTTTAAAAAGTCAATGAATAGTTATTGAATGCCTACTGTGAACACACATCACCACACAGCACCCTTGCTGGGTTTGAGCTGAATACATCATTATTCTACTAATAAAGTCAATCCTGCTGAATTTAAGGAACAGACTTTGCTTCCCTCTACACAATTAAAACATCGTAAAAAAAGATATGGAACTTTATTGAGTATTAAGAAACATGCCATTTTTTGGCCAGCAGCACCAGGTTGGCCGTGATGCATATGTACTTGTTTGAAGTCATTCCTAACCCATAATTAAGCAAAGTAATCACAGGATTATCATATCATATTTTAATGGATCCTTATTTACTTGCCGTCTAGGCATTAACACTAGCACATGCTAACCTGGACAGACAACAGGAATAACTTTCTAACAGAACATATATTTCAGGATATACTTTCAATTTTAAAGTTGATAAAATGCATCAATAATGCTCAAGTTTTTATTTAGTTATATACTGTTGATATTATCACTTCTACCTAGCTATATAAACTGTATGTCTAGCTATGAATTGTTTACATGTAATACAGGCAAGCCTAAGATACATAAACATAGTCTTATGTATCTATACAGTCTTATTTGTGTACATTTGAGAAAATAAAGATTTTAAGGCAATTTTTACACAGGAAGTGATAGGTTGTTGAAAGTTAGTGTTAGTTGCTCAGTCATGTCCATGGGCTGTAGCCCCCAGACTCCTCCGGTCCATGGAATTCTCCAGGCAAGAATAACAGAGTGGGTTGCCATTTCCTTCTCCTGGCGATCTTCCCAATCCAGAGATCAAACTTGGGACTCCTGCATTGCAGGCTGATTCTTTACCATCATATAACTCAAAAAAAGGCAATGTCAAAGAACACTCAAACTACTACACAACTGCACTCATCTTACAAGCTAGTAAATTAATGCTTAAAATTCTCCAAGCCAGGCTTCAATAGTACATGAACTGTGAACTTCCAGATGTTCAAGCTGGATTTAGAAAAGGCAGAGGAACCAGAGATCAAATTGCCAACATCTACTGGATTATCAAAAAAGCAAAAGAGTTTCAGAAAAACATCTACTTCTCCTTTATTGACTATGCCAAAGCCTTTGACTGTATGGAGCACAACAAACTCCAGAAAATTCTTCAAGAAATTGAATACCAGACTATCTGACTTGCCTTTTGAGAAATCTGTATGCAGGTCAGGAAGCAACAGTTAGAACTGGACATGGAAAAACAGACTGGTTCCAAAGAGGGAAAGAAGTACATCAAGGCTGTATATTGTCACCCTGCTTATTTAACTTATATGCAGAGTACATGATGAGACATGCTGGGCTGGAGGAAGCACAAGCTGGAATCAAGATTGCCACGAGAAATATCAATAACCTCAGATATGCAGATGACATCACCCTTATCGTAGAAAGCAAAGAAGAACTAAAGAGCCTCTTGATGAAGGTGAAAGAGGAGAGTGAAAAAGTTGGCTTAAAACTCAACATTCAGAAAACTAAGATCATGGCATCTGGTCCCATCACTTCATGGCAAACAGTGGAAACAGGGACAGACTTTATTTTCTTGGGCTCCCAAATCACTGCAGATGTTGACTGCAGCCATGAAATTAAAAGACCCTTGCTCCTTGGAAGAAAAACTATCACAAACCTAGACAGCATATTAAAAAGCAGAGACACTGCTTTGCCAACAAAGCTATGGTTTTTCCAATAGTCACGTATGAATGTGAGAGTTGGACTATAAAGAAAGCTGAGCGCTGAAGAATTGATGCTTTTGAACTGTAGTGTTGGAGAAGACTCTTGAGAGTCCCTTGGACTGGAAGGAGATCCAACCAGTCCATCCTAACGGTAATCAGCCCTGAATATTCATTGGAAGGATTGATGCTGAAGCTGAAGCTCCAATACTTTGGCCACCTGATGCGAAGAACTGACTCATTGGAAAAGACCCTGATGCTGGGAAAGACTGAAGGTGGGAGAAGGGGATGACAGAGGATGAGATGGTTGGATGGTATCACCAACTCAACGGACATGAGTTTGAGTAAACTCCAGGAGTTGGTGATAGACAGGGAGGCCTGGAGTGCTGCAGTCCATGGGGTCACAAAGAATCAGATACAACTGAGCAACTGAACTGAACCGAACTCAAAAAAGATTGATGTTTACCTCTGCTAGTTGTGTCTTAACTGAATAAAAAATCATAGCAGAGACTGGCTAAGGCAGAATAAACAGTTCTTTTGTCCATTTTAACATAAGCAGAAAGAAAGGGGTAAAAACTTCATTTCCTCAGCTTACTTTCATGCTCAGGATGGTACAGAATTTCATTGAGGAAACCAGCTCTAATAGTTTGGAAAAGCCAAATTCTATGTGTTACTGTTATTCCTCTTGCTAAGCCACAAGGGCAAGCTCTGAAATAATTCTTTGAAAGAAAAAAGGAAAAAATCTTCCCAAATAATCAAAATGTAAGACTGTGATTCATAATCAACAAGAAAGAAGTCTTGCCCTCTAAAAGTCAGGATAGCTCTATGACTCTGAAATGAGTAGCACATAAAAATAATCCAACAAAAGCCAGAACAAAACCATAGGAAACAAACTCAATAGAACATCAATCATGTTTCAGAGGTTATTCTGTTCTGTCCATGGTCTGGGTCACCTGACAGGTCTGGCTTCAGAGAAGTGAAAGAACCAAGCATCTGTTATCTTTTGTGAATTCATGAACTTTGTGGAGTTTTATTAACTGCAAAAAGGACTAGAAAAAGCTCCAAAGCTTTCTGGTACTAATGCAAGTGTAATGTATCTATGTCTAATAACTACTTTTCTTTATTCTCTCCCTTTTCTATTATGAAGCAAACGTAACTGGATAAAACATCAAGCTGATAAATGCAGGACAGATGAATGGATGGAAAGCCAGGGGTGATAGTCAAAAGACGGGGTGACCCCAGATGACACTAAAAGCCCCACAGCCTAAGAAACCCACCAGGCCCTCAGTCCTGGGCAAATCAAGGAAGTTACTCTAATCAAAGATATTTTAAAAACATGAAAAGAAATATGAGTATACATGGAGAGGAAATGGGAAAAAATAAATTATACACTCGGTAAGGAAAAGGAGAGAACAAAAGGAAAGAAATGACAGGGAAAACTACCCAAATGATCAATAATTTGAGAGAGAGAGAAAAGAAAAGAAGAAAACAAATGTGGAGAATCAAAACTGAGACAGAAAGTACATGGAAAGAAATAGAAGGGAAAAGCAGAGACGTGTTTCAATGTTTTAATGCTGGGAAGAAATACATAGGGAATAACAAACAAGAAGGTAAAGGAAACCAAACTCAAGTACCAAGGGCACTCTGCAGGCCAGCACCCAGGGAAACAGCTTCTCCCTGGACAACTCTGGGGCCTACCATCCCAAGGGCTAGGAGGAAATCTCCTGTCTTGTCTAAACATTCCAGCTGTTCGTGGCTCCCAGCCTTTTCTGCTTCCGTCCTTCACAGACCCTGATGTAAATGAAGTAGCCAGATTCTCTATCAGAGATTCTTGTGTGGTGCTAATGATTCCTGACACAGATATCACAAAGCCAGTCACCGGAGGGGACTGAAGCTGGTTAGAGAGGGATACATCGGTCACTTAGGGAGATGACAGAACAAATGGGAAAATAGAAGACAGGGATAAGCAGGACCAAGAACAAAGCCAGACTGAGAGCACAAGTGTTCCAAGGAGGAGACAAGGCAAACACCTCAGAAGGCTGGAAGGATGGTGCTCTACGATCTTCACCCCTCAAACCCTCACTCCAGGACATCTAGAAACAGTGTATCCACATGCCTCTGGGCCAGAGGCCAGCTTATCAATTAAACTAACTGGCTGCTGCTGCTGCTAGGTCACTTCAGTCGTGTCCGACTCTGTGCGACCCCATAGACGGCAGCCCACCAGCCTCCCCTGTCCCTGGGATTCTCCAGGCAAGAACACTGGAGTGGGTTGCCATTTCCTTCTCCAATGCATGCATGCGTGCTAAGTCACTTCAGTCGTGACCAACTCTGTGTGACCCTATGGACAGCAGCCCACCAGGCTCCTCTGCCCACGGGATTCTCCAGGCAAAATACTGGAGTAGGTTGCCATTTCCTTCTCTGAAACTTACTGCACACACTACCAAAGTCAAGTAGACAAAGCAAGGGTAACAGGGCTCCCTTAGGTACATTTTATATAAAAAGGGCAAGTTACAGAAGAGTGGTTTTCCATTGTTTTCCCCAGAGATAAAGATCAGGTGTTGCTTCACAGTGGTAGACACTGTGAGGAAATATTTAAGACGAGGGGTCTAGAACCTCTTGACCCGTAGAAGAGTCCCTAAGCCATCACCAAAATAAATAGTCATAATTCTACAAAATAGTATGAGTTTCAACTTGCTGTGTGATATGAATGCAAACTAGAGTCTATCATTCTATCACTATCTTATTCTAGCTTACAGCCTATGAATTTTACTAAAGACAAAAATAGACATAAATATTAACAACTTCAAAAGTATGATGCTCTAATACTCACTTCGCAGCTGTCTCTTTATCTCTTTTGCGGGATCTAGCCAGTTCTGCAAGGGGAGAAAAAAAGGTTACTTAACCTATAAGAAAGAGTCTCCATAGTCCAAAATGAAACAGTTGACAGTTCATGTAATTTAAGTATAAACATCTTTTAACAAAGTCCTATGCTATTAGCATTCCACTAGGCTTAGTATTGATTTGTTTTTGAAAGTGTATGTGTGTGTTATAAATAAAATATTGAAACACTTTAACATGGATCTCTTGGGCTTCATTTTCTAGAATGTGATATCAAAACCTACCCAAATGAGGAGACATAATATATCTACATATAGTCTTTATTTTGCAGAACAAACAGCAAACAGCCAGCAAACAGCCCCTGCAGATACTGAAATGATACCTCAGTCAAGGACAATGATGGGCTCTTATTCATGAAGGATAAAATGTGAATTGGAAACCACTGATTGAAAGTACATATACCCCAATCAAACACAGTCATCTCAACTCCTAATGCCAACTCCTCGTTAGACTTTTGCTTTTCCCTGCCACTGTACAAGGCCATGGAGAAGCACTGTCAGACTGGAACTGGTATTTCCTTTCTGGTCTTCATGCAACATCTTTTTAAATCTTCAATCCAAGTTAGGAGTCACAATTGTAAGGAACTTCTTTTTACTTCTCCTTTATTTCCATGCTTGAAGAAAATTTAAAAAGATTCAGGGAAACACTGTAATAGCTTAAAGGCAAAAAGACCAAATTTGAACTAGTAGGTTCAAATCATTTAAGGACATTAAATATCTGTCTTTCAAAGCTACAGGTGAAAGGCATATCCAAAAAGAATTATCTATACATATATATATATATACACACACACGTTTATATATGCTATATGTTTATCTTTTATATGTCTCCTACCTTATCCTCAAGTCATTATTAAAGTTTACTTTATCCTCAGTAATAGAACAATTACATTTTATGAGATATATTAAAATGATTGAAATAATTGGCTTTACAAAAAAATGTTTCATGCATTCGAAAAGCATCTCAAATAATGTATTATAATATTCATGTTTTAAATATTAAATAGAATTTTATTTGCATAAATAAACAGTTAAAACATTTATCATTATAGAGAAAATTACAACCTACGATCTTAACAATACACTGAATGG
The DNA here is from genome assembly GCA_007570785.1 of Antilocapra americana. Lineage (NCBI taxonomy): Eukaryota > Metazoa > Chordata > Mammalia > Artiodactyla > Antilocapridae > Antilocapra > Antilocapra americana. The sequence continues at coordinate 63,917,555 of ML662442.1, forward strand.
GTACAACAGGACATCATCTTACACACTATTAAGTAGTAGTAACAACAGGATGCTTTGAAAGCAAAAGCATGGGTCTTACGACGCCATTCTGGGCCTACACTTAGGGCAGCAAGGATCCAAGGTGTGCATGGCTCTATTCAAACACTGGTTGTATTCAACCCTCTCAACAAAGAGCTACCAGAGCTTGGGCTAAGTTTCACAGGGCTGGGGGCCCAGCTGTGCGGCCCGCTGAAGTGAAGGGCCTGCGGGACCCCCTCATGGGACCTCCAGGGCCGTGTCAGGGAGCAGCTCGCATTCCCCCCCGAGAAGACAGCCGGGCTTTCAGCTTCCCGGCCCTGCAGCTGCTGTCCACTCAACAGCTGGCTCACAAATGGCGGGCTCGCATGAGGCTCAAGAATGAGAAAGCACATCCTTCAGTCCCCAGCCCAGCCTGGGGAGCGGCTGGGGGGGAAGCGGGGAGGAGGCTGCGAAGTGCTGTGGCATTTCATCCAAGGAAGGAACCACCAGAGCGAGAAAAACTCAGTCAGAGACAACTGGTGCCAAACTGAAAAGGAAAAACCCCTCAGAACTTGAGCACAGAGGAAGAAGAGAAGGGGGAGGAGAAACTACTCGTCTTCCAGGCCTAAACAGACCCTCCCAAATCCGCAGCTTCACTGTGTGACAGTTGGTAGAGACGCCTCCCGTGGAACAGAAACAAAAGCACCTCTCTGTTCTCAGAGGAAAACGAGGGAAGCAATACCATCTTCTGGGACCCCCAGGTGCCATCTGGCACCGTCCAGTCCCACCCGAAGCACCAAAGCCATGGAGAAGTAACCTGACAGCTTCTGTATAGCACGGGGACAGTCGATCCCAGCTCCACAGACCTGGGAGTGTGACTGACAAGGCGCAGTGCACCAGCCAGCCACGCTCAGACAGACTCACTCTTGGGCCACCTTTCACCACACTGTCAGGCACAGCATTAAGGTCGAAGTGGCTTCTCTCTATTTCCGAGCCCATTCAGAGACTAAGTGGGCAGTGTTCCTCAGGTGATCAAATAGGGGCAGCAGAGTGAACTCCTTGCATCCACCAACCCGGTTACTCCACAAGGAGTAAGGAGGTCTCTGCAAGGCCAGGAGAGACCCCCATTTCCTGTATCCTTCACAGGACTTGGCAGCTCCAGGCAACCAGTTCAAGTACTAAATTAACACATTATTGACCAGAGACATAGTAACACGTCTTCTGTTACCCGAATGTTACTCATTGGAAACGGTTCAATATTTACTTACACAACAAATCGCTGGCCACTGGTGTTAAGTTTCTGCAAAAATCCCCCAGGCAATAATCAGCCAATACCTGTAGGTGAGTATCTGGCCTTTGCTGGCCTCTTCCTTCCTCATGCTGTGGTCATCATAAAAGACTACAGATTATTTTTCTTAGGTTTATTTTTACTTGAATAATTAGCTCCAATGAGTCCTTCAATCATGATGACTGGGATGTAATTTTACTGCCTAGAGTCATGAGTCCATAAAAAAACAAAGTAAAAACCAAGTAAAAAACCCAAAAATGCCTTAATATGACTTTTAAAAACAATACCAAGTCTATTTCCTGCATTAGCAATTACAAGTAAATAGCAGACATAAAACTCTTTAACAAAGAAATAATAAATTCTTGGTTTTGATACTTGAGAAGTGCTGGGTAGATCAAGAAGCAGATGCAAAAAGATTGGAAAAGCCAGAGAAAGACATGAAAGCACACACACGCACCATGACAGACTATGGTTGTACTATTAGCATTTTTTAAAGATTTGGCTGCCACATACATAGATTTTCGAATCAGAAATATGTAGAGCAAAATTCTGGCCTCCCACCAACTCTGTGATCTTGGACTCATTAGTCTTCTTCTTTAAGCCTCAATTTTCTAAACTTTAAGATGAAGATCACATCATCTACCTCATGGGGTTCTTCTTTTCAAACATTCATTCAAATGTTTCCTGAAGAGTAAGGACACATGCAAAGGATTTTATCCAATGCTTTTAACAGTATATGTTTTCATGTATACCCATGGTGGATTCATGTCACTGTATGGCAAAACCAACACAATAATGTAAAGGAAAAAATAAATAAATAAATTTTTTTTAAAAATGAAAAAATAAATGGGGAACTGTGATTATGAAAAAAAATAAATACATAAAAGCCATATACATATAAAAAAAATCAAATTGGCCTATCACATTTCTGTGTATATCCCTTTTCACATAATTTTTTATTTCCAAAGGTGATGTATTATATATATTAAAGAAGTTAATATTTATGTGACTATTTCTACCCACAAAAAGTTAATAAATCAGACTCTGGATTAAAAAAGTATAGTCTCTGCAGTCATGTACCAGATGAGATAAAACATGAGACCCCTCTCTCCTTAGAGAATCCTATCACAGGCTTCCAACAAAAGTAACTTAAAATTAAAATGTGGTCCTAGAATGTTTGTACTATTAAAATTACCTTAATGAAATCAAAAGTCTATGAATCAGGGGGAGAAGTGTTACATCTCTATCTTCATTAACCTTTAGCTGAAATTTGACATTACAATCAGTTACAAATGTAGAGGGGAAAAACTCTGGCTAATATCAGCAGTGTTCTTAGCTTTGTCACTCATAGGAATCAAAACTTTTTCCACAGCACATTAGAATAGTTTCACATCTTAAACTATCACTTATGCTAATCAATATTATGAAATCACAGTAGGGGTTAAATATTGATGACTTTAACTCAGTTTTTAAATTAATGTTAGAATGTTATTTGCTGGTTTCCTTCATAGGCCTGTGTACTTTATTATATTCATACATTTCGAACACTGCTCTGAGAAGTAGCCCATATTATGATTTTACATAAAATTATTAATAGCTTAAATCATAAGTCTTATGGTTGAAAGAGGCAATAGACTGGAAAGAAATCTCAATTATTTGTCAAAGTCAATCTCTCATTCAGTGTTTAAAACTTAAATTGTGAAACACGCTGAATTATGAGTAATGAATACCAAATATTTTGAAATTAGCAATTAGCCCACTGAATAAAACTACTTCTTAAATACAAAAAGAAAAAAACAGTACATAGAATTCACCAGACTATCAAAGGAATCTACCACACACAAAAATGTTAAAACAAAAACCTGCCTTGGAAGGTTAAGTAAAAAAAAAATTTTTAACTAAGCAGCAAATAGCTATACACATATTTTTTTCTTTCATACTTAAGTCCTTCTGCCACTTAATTAGGAGAAGCTCCTTAATCCTTGTTGTTGTTGCTAAGCTGCATCTGACTCTTTTCAACCTTATGGACTGCAGCACACCAGGCTTCCCTGTCCTTCACTACCTCCCAGAGTTTGCTCAAATTCATGACCACTGAGTCAGTGATGCTATCCAACCATTTCATCCTCTGCCATCCCTTTCTCCATTTGCCTTCAATCTTTCCCTACTACTCTTATCCATGACAAGATGGATAAGAGGCTGTAGAACAGTTTTGGTTAATACTAAGTCATCTGTCATTTCCCTAAAGCATTTTCAATCCCGAGCCTCAGAAAAAGTGTTAAATAAAGTGATTCTCTTTTATTTTCTAACAGAAACACCTAGAAAAATATAAAAGCTTGATTATGAATCATCATATTTACATTCATTAGACGCTGGTGTTAGAAAAAATCTCAGCGACTGTATGGCCCAGATGTCCATGTGAACTGTGAAGAGCCTCACTCCCCACCAAGAGGCTGTGAGCACCGCAACACTGAGCCACTGGGGTTTTTAGTGCTCCCTACTTTCTTGGCTTTCATGACATCACAAACTCCAACAATTCTCTCTGCCGCTTCAAAAGAGCATTTATGCCCTAGATGGGTGCTTCTCAAGCCTAAACATATATGTAAATGACCTGAAGATCCAGTCCAAATGTAGATTACCAGAGAGTAAGCCTGGGGTGAGGATCTGGAAACCCTCTCATCACTAACAAGCTTCTGAGGGGTGCCAATGCTTCCGGGCCCTAGACTACCCTTTGAGTAGTAAAATCAGAGATTTGTTTTTGTGTAGAAATTTCTGTCTTTAATGAAAGTCAAATGTAGAGAGACATTTTTCAAGTCCTTAAACTGACTGGTCAGGAAGACCACCAGCCTTCACTGGTTCAGTATTCTAATGGATGATGGCTTCCTGCAGAAAGCCCTAGAAGGTGAGTGCTTCCATATTCCCGCATCTCGATGTTTCTTTGTGTTCTTCCCCAGCACACTATACAGCTGTATCAATGTCAAGACCCACAGCCTTTTTATTCTAGGGAAGTGCCAACTGCTTTCACTGGCAAAGAAGATGGCTCCCAGGCCCGGTCTGCAGCAGCCTGAACATGCCGTCAGCCAGCCAGCCACTGACCACATCCGATCCAGAAAACAACTCAAGATACAGTCATAAAATCTATCTTCTAGTGCCATCCCTTCTGAAAATCTCTCTCTCACCTAATTCCCATTCAGGCTGGAAGCTAAGATTCCAGAGTTAGAAGTGTTTCAAAACAGCTAGTCATGCCTTAAAAACTGGTGCTTGTCAATCCTGCCAGTGAGAGAGATTAAAGTTAACCCAACACATACCATATCACCAGATGGTAAGGAGTGATTTTGTCTGAAATCTGCATTTTCCTTTAAGAATTTATAGCACTGAAGCAGATCTACTTTACTGTACATCTCTGTCTAAATTAAGTCTAATAGTACACTGCCATCGTGCTGGTGTTAGCAGAAACATTACAGGCCTTCTAAGCTACAGTGAAATATTCACTATGCATCTGGGAGAACGTGATTCCAACTCCTATCTGCGGTATTATAAGGTATATCTGGATTGAATCTAGAATTTTATTAAAGAACAGTTTATATATGACAAATAGTTTAATATTGGAGTTTTTAGTTCTAGTTTTGGTGGGGGGAGGAAATGATCTATCAGAGAAATGCATTAATCAATTTTTATAAACTTAGCTGTGGATATCAGCTACTCTTCAAACAAGCTCCCCTTTCAATATAGCTGGAAGCAAAATGACATTAAAATCCCTGGGCCAGATGCCAAATTTTATTAACATCAACAACTCAAGACAGTATTTTCCCTTTAAAGACAATCCAAAACTCTTAATGATGGTTCCATTTAGACATGAATACAAGAACTATATAGACTTGGAATTCTGTGTATAAAAGAATAACACATTGCTTGATTTCACATATTTTAAACAAATTTTCCACAATAAAATTTATATGAGTTCTCCACAGACATTAAAAAGTTCTAACATTAGTAACAACAGATTTTCAGACTCAAGAGTGAAGTGAAAGGCTTCCAACCATAAGAGACACACCACTACACTAAAATAAAGATTAGACTTTCCTCTCCTTGGAAAGTGTTCATACAAATAACCACGGCTTTACCTCACCTTCTCATTACAGTATGTTACAATGATAAGTGGCTGAAACATCTATAAACACAGATAATATTCAGCATAAAAAAAGTAGTTTAAATTCCTATATCCTGTAGCATTGCATTGTTGAAACTGCACGAGCTGAGTTAGTGCAACAGTAATAAGTTTCTGTGGGGAAAAAAAAGACATGAAACAAATTTATATTGGGAAAAATAAAGGTTCTTTTGCCCAGATGTCTTAAGAACTGAATTTTATCTATATAAGAAAGAAGCATAAAAAAGTTATACAACACAAAAGTTACATAGGAAAATCAGATTATATATGAAATAATTAAATATTGGCAATGCCAATTACATGCGAGCATTCATTTTCTGCAAAATATTTCAGAAAGGACACCCCACTGTTTATTCTCCCACTGTTCTATAGTTAATGTCTAGAAAATAAATTGTGTGCCTAATTTTGTGGGCATTTTCATCCTGAATTTTGGAAGAAAAACTATAAAGTTAAAAATTCGGAATTATTAGTTCTTGGTTTAACAGCTTTTTTGGTCCATGAGAACCCCATGGAGAACCCCTCCAAACTTAACCCTACCTTAATCCTGCCTTAATGACTTTAGCTTTCCTTAGATTTCAGCCAAACCTTTTCATGGCTGTACACTCAGTCTTGTCACCACACAGAGTTCTCCACCTCATTAGAAGTCATCATTCCATTCTCAGATGCAATCATTTCTTCTCCTAAGTCTTCTCCCCATTTATTCTCACTGTACCTGCCCTTCACCTTAGAACTTTCATCCCTTAGTCCTAGCCGTTTTCTCCCAGCCTATCAGCCCGTTTCAGCTTACGTTCCTTCCAGTGATCTTATGAATCAATCAGCTTGATGACTTATTCATCAGGATCTCTAGCTTTCTCAACCTTCTGCCCTCTTACCATAACCACTGTGAACAGAACACCCCATTTCTCCACTGTTATGCCCAGGTTGCAGAGAGCAACTAGAGAAGCACCATGTACTCTGCTGCCATCACAATTTTATGGTCTCAGCTGGACTGTCAACAGCAAGCAATCCATATCTCTTTTAAATCATTTGCTTGTCTACGTTCACTACCATAACCTCAACTGAGGCGCCTTTTGCGCTTTGGGTGAACAGCCCTGCTCACACTCTCTCAGATCTTTGTAAAGGCAAGACTGGTTGTCTCCTATCACTGCATCAGCTTATCAATGCCATCATTTTTCTGAGCATAAAGGAGACCTCCCAAGCCTTGATAAATAAATATACAGCCTAGATGGCCTTGAGTAACCTGACCCCTATCAACACGGTCTCCCCTCAGTGGCCACAACAGACATCTTTTCATGTTGCAAGCGGTCAGCTGTTCTTTACTCAGGGCCCTATGTGTGTGCTTCCCAAGTCCCTTGGCCAGGCCAAAGCCCACTCAAACTTCAGGTTTCTGCATAAGCATCATTCTCTTCCAGGAAGTCTTCCCTGTTAGTAACCTGAACTCTTCCTATAGAGCAGTAGTCAAAATTTATTAACTGAGTAATCTGGGTTTTTTTCTTTTTTTTTACTCTATATTCTCAACTGGAACTAAGTGGAGACATTTGTGAAAGCAGAATTTGTCTTAATTATTCACTGCCAGAGTTGCAGATGTATACTAGTTTGCACATGGGTAGGATTTTTTTTTTTTACTGTAGTAAAAGAAACAAAACAAAAAATTCATCTTCTTAACCAACGTTTACTGTAAAGTTTAGCAGAACTAACTATATCACATTGCTCTGCAACAGATTCTAGAACTTTGTCATCTTGCAAAACAAATTCTATCCCCACTGAACAATAATTTTCCATTATCTCCTCCCCTCAAACCAGGTAATCACCATTTTACTCTATTTTTCCATGGGTCTGATTAGGGAATACCTCATACAAGGGATTCACACAGTAATTGTCTTTTCTGACTAAACATTTCATTCAGTATAATATCCTCTGGGTTCATCCGTGTTACAGGATTAACAAGATTGCTTTCTTTAATGCTCAAAAATATTCCATTCACCATATTCTGAATATGCCACATTTTGTTTTTCTAATTCATCCATCAAGGAACATTTGGGCTGCTTCTACCTCTTGGCTATTGTGAGTAGTGATGCAATGAACATGGGTGGACAAATATCTCTTCAAGATCCTACTTTTGATTCTTTGGGATATATACCCAAAAGTAGGATTACTAGATCACTTGGCAATTCTATTTATAATTTTTTGACTAACCTCTTTACTGTTTCCCTAACAGCTGCACCATATTACTTTCCATCACCAGTGTACAGGTTTTCTAATTTTTTCACCATCCTTCCTTGCCAACACTTGCTATTTTCTAGTGTGTTTTTTTTTTATAGTGGCCATCTTAATGGGTGTGAGATGGCATACAGGTAGTATTTTAAAATATTTGATACTGTCTAAAAATACAGAAGCTACAGTTTCTAGAAAAATGGGGAGAAAGACTGATAAATAAGGTGTGTGCTAAACGTCTAGATGGACATTTGTGCTAAATGTCTAGATGTTTAGCTGGAATCAAAATTGCCAGCAGAAATATCAATAACCTCAGATATGCAGATGATGCTACCCTTATAGAAAGTGAAGAAGAACTGAAGAGCCTATCGATGAAAGTGAAAGAGGAGAGTGAAAAAGTTGGCTTAAAACTCAACATTAAGAAAACTAAGATCATGGCATCCTGTCCCATCCCTTCATGGCAAATAGATGGGGAAATAATGGAAACAGTGAGAGACTTTATTATTTTGGGCTCCAAAATCACTGCAGATGGTAATTGCAGCCATGAAATTAAAAGATGCTTGCTCCCTGGAAGAAAAGCTATGATAAACCTAGACAGCTTATTAAAAAGCAGAGACATTACTTTACCAACAAAAGTCTGTCTAGTCAAGACTATGGTTTTCCCAGTAGTCATGTATGGATGTGAGAGTTGGACTATAAAGAAAGCTGAGTGTCCAAGAACTGATGTCTTTGAACTATAGTGTTGGAGAAGACTCTTGAGAGCCCCTTGGACTGCAAGGAGATCCAACCAGTCCATCCTAAAGGAAATCAGTTGTGAATATTCACTGGAAGGACTGATGCTGAAGCTGAAACTCCAATACTTTGGCCACCTGATGTGAAGAATTGACTCACTGGAAAAGACTATGATGCTGGGAAAGATTGAAGGCAGGAGGAGAAGGGGACAACAGAGGATGAGTTGAGATGGACAGGGAAGCCTGACGTGCTACTGTCCATGGGGTCACAAAGAGTCGGACACGACTGAGTGACTGAACTGAACTGAAATGTCTAGATGACAGAACTGTCAACTCTCCTTGAGGTGCTGCCAGGAAGGATGATAGTGGAAAACAACCATGGAAAACCTCATAGTGTAGGGTCCCTAAGCTGGATCTTAAGTAATAATAGACATTTAGATTCAAAAAAGGAAAAAAAAAAAAATGAGGATATGCCAAAGACAAAGGATAGTATGTTCAACCAGATATACTATGGACTGGCAAAGCTTCCCTTATGAGAGAAATACGGTGTGAATTGAATATGAATTATCCTGAGAAGTTACTGAGAAATGAAGGCAAAGAAGTAGACCACAGTCACTTGACCAAGAGCTTTGTAAACCACACTAAGAGGGTTAGACTGCAGCCATTAAATGGTTTTAAGCAAAGGGTGCCAAGATGGGCTATGCCTTCCCGAAAGTTCGACCTACCAGTAGGGAGAATGATCACAGAGGTCTGGGACTGGGCAGTTAAACCTGTTAGGAGGCTAATAAAATATTCAAAGCAAGAGATGACAGGGGCCTAAACCAAACCAAGAACAGTGGACAAAGAGCACCAGGAGAAGGATGTCAACAGGCAGAAGACAGAACTTATTGACTTCAATGAAAAGAGGTATAAAAAGTGGAAGCAATCTATACCCACTCTTCAGGGAATAGATGAAGTTGAAGGAGGAGACTAGTTTGCTTTTAGACAAGTGAGTGCAGTGTCCAGTAGACAGTGAAGTATGTAAGTCTGAGATTCAGGAGAAAGACATGGATCAGGCACATATATTAAGAGTCAACAAAATAAAAAATAGAGACTCCTACTATCTAAATATCACTCTTTACCATGCAACTCTAGTGTTTCAGAAATACTGTATGTCTTAATATAGCATATCATGTTTCTAACAGTAGAAGTTATTCTACATATTTTACAACATACTGATGGTTTTCCTTCTTAAGAAAGATTAAGTGCTCCCAGCCAAATTTCCATCACTTTCTCTTTTACAGCTTTGAGGGCCAACAGAAGAGCACATGATTGGAAACATTATCAAGACTACCTTATAATTTAAAGCCTAAAAGAGCACCTAGTTTATTTAGTTGAATGTCTAATATGTTATTACTTCTAAGAAAAGTATTCTAAACAGAGTTCTAATAAGAACACTCACACACTATTCAGTGGGTAGGCATGCAATTTAATTGTCTTCAGTTTCAATGTGGATAAACCACAAATTAGGTATCAAGGATTTAAAATGCAGCAAGTTGAGAAAATTCAATTTATATATAATCATCACTGTTTCTATCCTGCATTTCATCTTCAGCATGTATAAATACAAATAATGAAGGCCCGTGGATAAATAAAACTTACAGTCTATATTCACCTACCAATTGACTGTGAGATGAATATTAGATGTTGAGAGGTAACTGTAAAGGTCACGCTGCGACCACGTGTTCCAGGCATCCTCAGAACCATCACAGTGAATCTGCCCACAGCCACCATCTGACAGATGCCAAAGGGCTTCCCTCTAGGGCAAGAAGCACCCAGCTTTGACTCTTCACTCTACATCAGCATCTTCTCCACCACAGTTAAGTTCTGATACTCAGAAAGTGAAGTAGAAAAACAACTTCCTTAACAATGAGGAGAGTGACAGAGACTGAAGGCTTGTGTCCTTCCCCAAAATTCATATGCTGAAACCTAATCCCCAATATGACAGTATTTGGAGTTGAGGCCTTTAAGGTGATTAGGTCATGAAGGTCGAGTCCACATGAGTGCTATTGGCAACATTATAAAAGAGGCTTTGGAGACCCTCTTGCTCATTCCATCATGTGAGGATACCACAAGGAGGTCCACGAGCCAGGAAGGGGCCAAGGGGCCCTTACCACACACTCAATCAGTGGGCACCCTGCTCGGCTTCCCAGGCTCCCCGAACAATGAGAAACACAAGTCTATTGTTTATAAATCACTCGGTCTACAGCACTTTGTTAGAGAAGCTCAAACTGTCAAAGACAGAAGGTTAGAGGTTAAGTCTAGTTAATCGCCAGAACTGGTGAATATTTCTTTCTTTAATATGCTTAGGGAAAGGAAGAAGCCCTGAAGGTCCCTGGAATTAGCATCAAGCATTAGAGTACTCTGATGGTTTTGCTTAGCGGGTCTCAAGAAAGTCCTGGAGCAGAAACCATCTCAGTACACTCTGGGATCAGGCAAATCTTCACAGAGTCCTGGCTGATCAAATCTACCACTTCAGGGGACTTCCCTGGTGGTCCACTGGCTAAGATTCCCAATGCAGAGGACCTGGGTTCGACCCCTGGTCAGAGAACTAGATCACTCATGCAGCAAACGAGGAGTTCAAACACAGAAATTAAAGATCCCTAACTGCTACAACTAAGACCTTGTTGTTGTTTCATTGCTCAGTCATGTCTGACTCTTTGCAACCCCATGGACGGTAGCCCACCAGGTTCCTTTGTCTATGGGATTTCCCAGGCAAGAATACTGGAGTGGGTTGCCATTTCCTTCTCCAGATATACCAAGTCACCTCTACTCAGAAGACAGTGGGCTCTGGCAAACTCCACCCCCTTTTGACCTGCCAGTTCGATTCTTATCGCCCAAATGTCTATGTCCAATTCAAGTCACCATGGACAGGGTCCAGAATATACCATGATGGATAAACACCACTTTGAGGTGCAGACACGTAAGAAGAGGCTTTCCTTTTACCTGAAAGCAGGAGAACTCGATTGTCATAAATCTCTTCCCTTCTTTAGAAGGTTCCAATCAGGGAAGACTGACTGTTATCACTGAGAGGAGAAGCCCTCAGCTTAACAGACACTGGCACAAAACTAGCCTGTCTCCCACCTGTTCTCCTACAGGTCCCTCATCTTTCCTAAAAGTCACTCACTCATAAGTGCCTTTTCCTACCTCTTTCCCGTTAAGATGCCCTAACCACTTCCTGCAGTCACAGTTTTCTGTGAACTCCCACTTACTCACATAAATAAAAGTCATCTTTTGTCAGTTTAATTTGCACACCTCCAGAAAACAACTTAAGAGGGTGTATTAAAACATTTTCCTCTGGCTCCACGGGAAAACATGAGAGTAACTGGGGAAAAGTCTGTATTATTATCTTTTTTCTTGCAGTATGTACATATAAAAAAAACAGGCTATTATGGGTTATTTAATTCATTTACTAAATCAAACAGCACAAACAACTTAAGCACACAGTGAGAATAAACCCATTTATATCATAGAAACAGCATGCTAGAAAAACAGGAGTGCAACAAAGTTGCAGACAATAAACTGATCGCAAATCTACCCTGGTAGAGCCCAAATCCATTCATCAATCAATCACTCTACCACTTGAGTCAAGCTGGACTCCGCCTTCTGTTTGGCTCCCAATAACCCATACAACAGGGTGAGGAACACCTTCATCCCTACACAACCACTAATCTATTCAGCAAGGCAAACACTCTCCTGAACCTCAAGACAAGTACAGATGGGTATTCTGATATTTCTTCCAATATTCCTCCTTCCCTGCTTTTTGGGCTTCCCTGGTGGCTCAGACAGTAAAGAATCTGCCTGGAATGTGGGAGACCTGAGTTCAATCCCTGGACTGACTGGGAAGATCCCCTGGAGAAGTTCATGGCAACCCACTCCAATATTCTTGCCAGGAGGATCCCCATGGACACCTGATATTTCTTCCAATATGCCTCCTTCCCTGCTTTTTAGGCAAGTTTAACTCCTAGAATACAGGTGAATTAAAGAGCTAAAAATTCAAAATAAAAATTTTAAAACCAGTTTCTAATAATTCATGTAGGATAAGATATTCTATTCTCTTTATAATAAAAGTGGAAAAGCATACACATCCACAACAGCAAAAAGTTACACATGAAAACAAAAATTTTCAACATTTCCAAATTCCTACAATGAACATCTGGGCTTCCCTCATAGCGCAGTTGATAAATCATCTGCCTGCAATGCAGGAGACCTGGATTCGATTCCTGGATCGGGAAGATCTCCTGGAGAAGAAAGTGGCAATCCACTCCAGTATTCTTGCCTGGAGAATCCCATGGACAGAGGAGCCTGACAGGCTACAGTCCACGGGATCACAAGAGTCAGACACGACTTAGCGACTAAACCACCACCACAATGAACATAAACTGTCATAATGAAAACATAATGTAAGTTACCTGAACACTAAATTTTACACCAGTTAAGAGAAACACACAGTAATTTTTTTAAGACAAATTAAACAAACTTAAGATAACTTCACTTACTTTCTGCTCAGGGTTCTCCTGAAACACAAGTCCAAAATAGTCCTTCTCCAAGAGATTGAGATGTTCACAAACTTTGTCAAATAACACTTGCCCTTTAGCACGTTTCTGAGGAAAAAGAATAACATATTTACTTTTCAAGTACCAAAGGTCCATGAGTGCTATAAATTAAGGACATCATATCAGATAAAATTATTTAGTACAAATTAATATGAAATACTTATTTTCCAATCCTCTATTAAAACAATACCCAAAATGACACATAACTTTTTCATTTTAAAGTCCCCACTACCACACAAAATATAAATGCCAAAACAAAAGCATGATTAGCCAGATGGTCAAGGCTTTACTGCTACTCCGTGTTAATATTTCAAAAACTAAAAATAGTAAAATGCTTAACGAGTTCACGTATTCATTTTTAAAATAGTACAAAAGTATGTCCAAGCTGCCCCCATCAGTTCCTCAAAGTGGCTCATGTACACTCTCTCCAGGAAAATCATTAAGCTCCATGTACCCTAACACGATTCATCCCATCACCACTTAAGTGTGGTTTTTATTCCAAAGTATATGTAGAGTAAAAATTATGTTTTTCAATACAAAGTTACACTTTTTCTGGAGAATAATATGGCATCCACTCCTTAGAACAAACCTTAAAAATAGAAGAGAATGAAACTGAGACAGTAAATCAGCTGCCTCCAAGGATTTAATCTGCTATCAACAGAGATACAAAAGCCTATGACAGCATCAAAAGAAAAATTCACTATTTAATCAATGTCAGGACATAAAGTGGTGACTCCAACTAAAAGGCACAGCCCTGGGAGCCACCAAGTGCAGAGCTGGGTCAGACACACACCTCCTTCCCCTGCATGGATATAAACAACCCCTGGACTGCCAGTGAGAAAGGAACAAGCCAGAAGACAGACATGTTCATCCTCGAGACAAATGCCTCCCATTATCAAAACGTCTGCTAGTTAGTTCATCCAGTGAGTGAAAATGAATGCTTGCCACACAGACATCTTTAAAAACGGAGTAAGATATAAAAGACATTTCAATTTCAAATCGGGACAACTCTGATTAGGGTTTTCAAAAGATAAAGTCTTCACAGAAACTTGATTCAAGTGTGTGTTTCTCTCCTCTGCTTGTGGAAGCAGAGGTAAGAAATCCATGCCTGAAACACTTGTGATGGAGAATCTGCCATCTTTATTACCAAATTTTTATAGTGAAACACTTCTTTTTTAGGAAAAGAATTGCATTAAATAGTAGAGGGAAGAGGGAGAAAAGCCACACAGATTACATGATCTCAACTACAAGCAATGTGCTATCCCCCTCACTACAGATTCAAACAATGATGAAGTATACATGAAACAGGTAAGTGTTTATATGTCCACACATTTAAAGTACACACAGATTCAGTGTAATAAATGAGAGTACTGGGCTCCAGATTCCAAATTCCAAAGCTCTACATGCCTTTCCACTATTTATAATCTATGTGGCCAGGGACAAGACACTTAACTTCTATTTGCCTTAATTTGTACGTCTATGAAATGATAATAGAATCTACCATACAGGATGTGGTTAAGTGCTAAATGATTTATAACACATGATGAGCGCTTAGAACAGTGTGTGGATAGTGAGGGCTTAGTCAATATCGGCTCTTATGAAAAGCTGGAGAGTCTTAAAACATGAAAAATAACTAATTTCACTTACATGAAATTTAGCATTAAGCTTCTAAAATCAAAGTTTCTGAATTTCATTATCTGCAAGCAATTATTAATCTATATAATTAAGACTCTGAGTTTGGAGGCATTTTAATTGACTTTATAAGAAGAAGATAACTCCTATCATGATAGTTACTTTCTTAAATGTGCAGCAAAATCTATTATCTCTTCTTCATAAGTGTCTGGAACAGATATTTGGTTGCACACAATAGTGAAAAATATTTTAAAGGTAATCAATAATCGAAGATAGAATTCAATTTCTCTGACATTAATTTCAACAATACTGTTCGGTCTCTAGAGAGTAGAAGATTGCCCAGCATAATAGATGCGTGTTGAATTAAGTGAAGACTATAATACAGTGTACACTATGTGACATCCTTATTTTAAATGTAGTGACAGCTACCACTCAGGCTCACAGTGACTGACCACAGTTGTATTGATAATTCCAGGGACTACTTTGTAATTAGGAAGTGTTCTTATCTAAGATAGCAAAGGGAGGAAACTGTTACAGCTCTTGCCACATCTGTCTACTTGTTCATCACACACTACGCACTCATAAGGAGGTATAAAATAAGTCACAGAAGATTTCATCTACTATAAAAAAGAGATTATATTATTTAGAAAGACACTAAGAACTCAATGGATGCTTATATAGGCAGTCGGCCTTTAATCAAATATAGTTTCCAAGCCAAGGTGTTACTTCTAGGCAACCTCTGACAGGATGACAACTACTTTGAAATAAGCTTACTATTGAAACTGATTAGCCCTAAACAATCATGGTGAAATGTGACAGCCTCAAAGGAGATTTATGCTATTTTATTTGGTTAGAATGTTATTTGAAATTAGGGTAAAAAGGATAGTTAAGACAACTGATGTCTATAAATACTAACACATACCTCAGTTCAAAGAGAAAAACAAATTCCAACACTGCCTTACCATCAATTTTTATTAATAAATCATACTTTCTCACTGCTTTCCACTTCAAAAACAGAAACATACTCTCATGAATAGAATTCCCCTAAAAGATTAAGAGCAAAGTATCCACAAAGCCACTGCCGCAGTCTGCTGCTGATGCTGTGCAGCACCGGGAGGCATTCACGTGGGGGCTGGAGTCAGACCCAGTCCCTCCCTCATTCAGCTTTCTGTAAGCACTTGACTATTACTGGACAAGTCTAACAATGGATGAACGACTTTGTCTCCTTAACTGTAAGATGAGATAGCTGTTTTCTCACAGCTCACTGTGAGGGTCAAATAAACCCAGGAAGACAGTGTATATTAAAGGGCCAAACCAAGTGCCTCACTCAATCACAGTTGAATTCTATTCCCAACTGTCTTTCATTAGCCCACATCCAACAAACACCAAAATATCTTCTAGATGCTCAGATTGCTTCTCCATGATTCTCTCCTTCCCTTCTCCAGGAAATAGATATTTTAAATGCTTGAAAAGATCTTAATTGCACACAAGTATTACTTCAACTTTCATTCAGCATCTCCACCCTCAAGGAACTTAACTGGTTGGGAAGACAAAAAAGCAACAAAGCAAAGAGGCACGTGCTGAAAGATGAATATACAAAAGGGCATGGGAGAAGCACCAAGAATGCAAGGAGTAAGAGCGGCTGAGAACTATCATAACCTCACCATGGTTGTGGCACCTGAAATGATTCTTGAGGAAATGGAAAATAAATGATTCTCATAGATAAAATCCCAACAAGTATAGTCAAAACGATTAAAGACACATAAGGAAACCAGCTACTATTATTGAGCATTAGATGTAACATCAGTCAGAAATTCAGAGACAGTAGACAACGAAATTATCAAGTACAGAACACAAAATTAGCATTTTAAAGAAATATTTCAAAATATCAAGGAAAAAATAACTATCAAAAAGCAGAACTTATGAAAATAACCAATTAGAACATTTAGAAATAAAACTAGACAAATTATAATCCAAATGGACATGGTTTGATACAGTTAAAAGGTAGAAGATAGAACTGAAAAAACTACCCAAAATGAAGCACAGACAGATAAAGACTGAAAGAATTTCAGACCTGTAAGCTAGAAGAGGGAATCTATTCTATACATACCTTCCCAGAATTCTAGATGAAGACAATAAAATAAGAAAGAGGCAATATTAAAAGAGTAATGGCTGATAAATGCTAAAACTCTCAAACTAAGGAAACCCAATGGATCTCTAGTCAGATAAAATAAAATCCATTAACCTACAATCACCTTATTCTATTAATACACATTAACATGCAAAAGGTTTTGACATGTATTTTTAAAAAAATAATAGACACTACAAAGCCATTAAGACAAGAGAGGAAGAAAAAGGAGCTGGGGACTAAGGAGTCAAGAAAGAAAACTACAATAGAAACTTGACAAGTTACTCTTAAAACACCTAAAACTGATCTGCCTTGGAAGCTAATTCAAAAAGGCAAACAAATTATCATATCTCTTCTAATCTCATAAAGAAAGCATACCAAATTATTAAAAATATAATAAATGATACATATTTACTATACCAAGCTATTACATTTCATAAATATTAATCTATAATCAAACTTGCCTGAGTGTGCTCTGACAGCAACACGACCCAGTGGCTCACCACTTCTTTTTTGCCTTCATGCTGTTCACAACTCACTCCATAAGTAATAATCTTCATTGTTTGGAGAAGAGGAATCAAGATACACTTCATAATACAAGTACATAAAAATGATGAGGGGGGAGTTCCCTGGGGGTCCAAATCCTCATTGTTTGGAGAAGAGGAATCAACATACACTTCATAATACAAGTACATAAAAATGATGAGGGGGGAGTTCCCTGGGGATCCAGGAACGTTTAGGAATCCATGCTTCCATTGCAGGGAAAGGGTTTGATTCATGGTCCAGGCAACTAAGATACTGCATGCCACATGATATAATAAAAGAAAAAAAATTGTGCAGGGGGCATGCAAAGTGAAATTGTTCCTTCTCCTCTCCTAGATTCTGGCATGCACTACCATTCATGTGAATCATCAATCTCACCAAAATGCCAGTAAGAGCATCACTACCAGAGCAGAATGCGACATGGATTTGAACACCAGCCCTACCTCTTAACCGCTATGTAACCTCAGGCATGTCTTGAGCCACCTTATGATGGTGATCAAAAAGTTAAATGTAATAAAGTACTTAATAAAATGTTTGGCACATTATATGAATGCATTAAAAGGCAGCTGAAAGCACAGAAACTTTCCGAACTATTCTAAAATAATAACTGATTTTAAATATCATTATAAAGTACTTTCAGTTACTACATTCAATCTCATTTCACAATGAGAAAACTGAGGTTAAAGAGAGTTTAACTGATCTAACTTTTTCAGTCTGATTTCCTGAATTTCTTTTAAAGAACTGAATTCTTATTTGCGATGTCCATAAACATTAGTACTCTACATTTGTATCCAGGAAGGCAATTTTCTCATATTATCATTGTTTTGATTTTTCTATAAACAACTTGAATTGTGGTGTGTGAAGGGACTACAAACACATTTTTCAACCAAGCGGAACACACAGATATTTTGCTTTACAATGTGCATTAAGGTACTAGTATATATGGTTGGTTCATTAGTTGTAGTAACTATGGGCAGGTACTGCCAGTTAAAAAGGTCAGTTAACTTGCCAAGGCAACCTCTAAATTTCTTTTCTACCTTAATTTCCAAATGTTAAAACCCTACCTCTAAGACAAATCTCCAAATTCTCCTCCATGAAGCCTATTCCAATCTTCCAATACTTATCTTTCTCCTTCAAGTACTTTATTTCATATCTATGGTACTTACTAAGTTCTACTTCTTTTGATGCTTATTACTTCTGAAGACTGGGTTCTTTAAGCAACAGTGTGTCTCATTCACTGCAGTGTCTCCAACAGCAGCGCTTCATTGAGTAACTCAGCTCACTTGTAGGCCAAAAGATATGTTGGGGGCAATGGCTTGGCACTTAAGCTGGCAGAGCTGAGTCTAGAATCAGGTCTTCTGGCTCTGAGTCTTATGCAAGCTCCTGGCTCTAGAGCTCATGGACTACCAACCCACAGATATTCAAGGAACTAAGCTAGACACACACTGCCAACTAGATTCTAGGAGAACAGCCACAGACCTACATTTTATTTTCACAGTTCTACATTGTACTTAAGACTCTTCCTTAGTAATTAGAGCACTTCCAAATACTTCTTGGGAACTAGAGGAATGACGTCAGCAGAAAAATCAATGTGCTCCCTTCTCTTAAGAGCCAGCCATGCACCACCTTTATCCGAAAGGAGACAGTGGGGTTTTGCAGTCTTTACACATTCCTTCCCTAGGACATCAGTCACTGTTATTTCTTCTTGCTATCTGAAGCGTGCTTTTGCTTTATATCTCTTCTTACACTAGAATTTTTATAGAGTACAAACTGTGTTCATCTCTATTCTGGCAATGTAGCACCAGTGAACTAAACAATTTAAGCCATACAACAGTTAATCAACTTGCCAAGTATATTTCAAAAAGAAATCTTACTTCCTATATTAAACGCCAGCAAGCTTTACAATCAACTTTCCCCCTTCATCTACCTCTCCTTAACTCCAAGAATATCATTGAACAAAAGTATAAAATCAATGGCTTGAAAATTTAAACCAAAAAATAAATAAATAAATAAATAAAAAACAGTCCTTTGGTCTACATCCCAGGTATCAGATTTTTTTTTTTTTCTTTAAAAGATGACATACCCATGAGAGACATCCAAAGGACACAGACAAAGCAAGACAATGTAGGTAGGTTTAAAATACATATTCTTCAAGGATTAGAAGACTAGCTTTGGGAACCTCCTTTGGGAGGGGTTGGGAAGGCTCAGCAATCTATAGCAAGCCCAGCTGAAGACAGACAGGCTGGAATCTGAGACGTGGAGTTCCCCCGTGCCTGTGCTGTTATTTGTGGCATTCACTATTGAGGCCAAAACATGACATTTCTGGAGGCCTCTTGACTTGGAGGAATTTGTGCAACTGCTTACCCAGCAGATTGCAGCTGATGCCACACACCACTGGCGTTTTATAAAACACCATCACTGTCTCCGTGTGGGCCCCTCCACACTGCAGTCATTGTGCACCCAGGAGACAGTGCCGGGAAGCATACAATGCAATCCATACATCACAGCCTTGAGCTATGTATTTAGCACTAGCTCTAAACTACACTGTGCAAGTATAAAAGGCCAAGGAAAGAAAGGTATACACAGAGCAAACACAACAGCTGAGACATTGTCATGGGTGTGGAGGAAATCAAAGAGAACCATACAAAAGGGGAAAGGAGTGTCTTAAATAGTTTCAAGCCATCATTTTATCAGGTCATTCTTTTCCTACCCATCTGAATGACATACCTCAGTCCGAAAGCTCATTCAAATCCTGGAAAAAAGGAAGAAATCACATCTAACAATTGTGTGTGTATGAAAAATGTAATTCCAGAGTAAATATCATAATAATGAAGATTTTTAAGTTCCCTTCATTCTCCTTATCATTAAACTTGAAAAAGTTTTTCTGACTGCGCAATATATATATATATGTATTTTATATATAATAAAATAAATTTTTTATAAGACCATCACATATGATAGGTTTCTTATAAGACATTACAGAGAATAAGAAAAAAAAAAAAAAGAATCCGCCTGCAATGAGGGAGACCTAAGTCCGATCCCTGGGTTGGGAAGATCCCTTGGAGAAGGAAATGGCACCCCACTCCAGTGTTCTTGCATGGAGAATCCCAGGGACGGGGGAGCCTGGTGGGC
This sequence comes from Antilocapra americana, assembly GCA_007570785.1. Lineage (NCBI taxonomy): Eukaryota > Metazoa > Chordata > Mammalia > Artiodactyla > Antilocapridae > Antilocapra > Antilocapra americana. The sequence goes on from ML662442.1 coordinate 63,937,980, forward strand.
TATCTATGGGGTCGCACAGAGTTGGACACAACTGAAGTGACTTAACAGCAGCAGCGAGGGAGACCTGTGTCCGATCCCTGGGTTGGGATGATACCTTGGAGAAGGGAAGGGCTACCCATCCCAGTATTCTAGTCTGGGGAATTCCATGGACTGTATAGTCCGTGGGGTTGCAAAGAATCAGACACAGCTGAGCGACTTTCACTTTCCCTACGCAGTATTCCTTCAAGTGTGTGCGTGCACAGTAGCACCCAATTCTTTGCGACCCTATGGACTGTAGCCTGCCAGGTTCCTCCATCCATGATGTTCTCCAGGCAAGAATACTGGAGTGGGTTGCCATTTCCTCTTCCAGGGGATCTTCCCAAGGCAGGGATCAAACCCATGTCTCCTGCATTGGTAGACAGATTCTTTACCACTGAGCCACCTGGAAAGCCCACAATTCCTTCAAGAGCAACCTCCAAGGGAGGAGGGAGGAAAAGTGAAAAATCTTCTCATAGGTCATTACAAAATCTCTATTTCTTTCCATTCCACAGGATTCAAGGAATCGTGATTGAACACGGGAAATTCTGCAGTACTGTTGACATGAATAAAATAAAACACTATTCACTGTAGTTTTAGGAACTAGAAATAAAAATTAAAAGGCTGCTACAAAACAAAACATACACTAGGCCAGAACACACTAAAAAATATGCTCAAGTAACTGTATCCTACAATAATATTAAAGGAAATCCTAATGTAGCTAGAAGCAGCATACAGGCTCATCTTTAATAAAATCACATGCATGCCTTAATTAACTCAAGAACAGAGGAGCTTGTCTTTCTCCTATGTTATAAAGCCCTATTTCATGATTCAGTGATTCCCAGTCTACATGCAGTACTGATATGGAATGCTTCTCTACTCCCATCTGTTGGGTTTTGAAATGTTTCATAATTCTTAACAGAGCACACAAATCATGACACAAGCAATCAGATAAGTTTAGATTGCAAATAAGATAAAAAAATGTTTCACCTTTATGGTATATGGAAAATGAGTAATAAATGCTAATTTTTAGTTTTAATAAATGAAACAAACTTTAATTTTTTGTCCATAGCCACACATCCTTTATTTCTAATCAACTAATTCAACTACAGAAGCGGAACAACTGTGAGGGATCAGAAACATGGAAATTCAGCAAGAAAGTTAAGGAGTGTCGGGCATACCTCCCCAAAAGGCCACCTTGAGTACAGCTTCTACCTCCCTTACAAACTGCTTTCAGTTTTCATTTCCCCTGGCTTCATGAGTGAAATCCGACCCCTTATGAGTGAAATCCGACCCCTTACGAAGCTTTAGTGTGAACAGGTTTCTGTTAAAATGCTAATGTCTCCTAGAAGGCAATATAAGCAATCATCCACACACTGGAATCATTCACTCAGGCTGCTAATTCTCTCCTTACTTAGCTGAGAGATGTGCTAACATTTGGGATTAGAAGAATGTTGATTCTGAATGTAGAAACAGTAGGCAGGAAGCATAGCACATTTTTGTATTATAATACTACAAAAAAGTAACACAATATCATCATGGAACTAGCAACAAGAGAGTCTAGGTGGTAAAAAGCACTAAGAAACAGAAAAATAATATGGGGGGGAAAAAGGGACTTTAAATTTTGGCCTGAATTAGAAAAATGAGATAGAAATTCTGTCCTTATCCACTTGTTCTGAGATTTAGCACCCAGAACTCAGTTCAGAAACTTATGTGTAAAAAAAAAGAAAGAAAGAAAGAAACTTATGTGTATACCTTTATAAATCAACTTGGAAGTCTAATCATTTGTACATTACTTCTATGAGAAAACATACACTCCAGATAAAATAATTTTCTGAAATATGATGTACATGTTTAACCTGTTCATAAGCTGGAAATATCCCTTATAATACTTCTCTGAGCATCTGTATTCACATATTCAGATGGTCAACTCAAAGTGCTCCTATCTTACCTTCTGCCCTAAAATGCAGGGTGTGTGACATGTGACATCTGTTTGAAATTCAGAGTCTTTCCCAACAGAAACAATATTTTTACATGGTAAGTGGGTTTCTGGTCAGTCACTCCCTATCCTGAACTCCCATCCCCACCACTGTGAGGTCTGTAACATGTCCAAATGTAAATACTAACGTCCATCATAACTTTTCCAGCAGAATTTGGAGTTAGTTTAACATGTCCTCGGAAATCTTAAGTAAAAACAACATGTGATTGATGAAATAATCTTATCGCAGGAGACTCGGGAATAAAATGTCTAAAATGTTGGTGGAAGAAATGGCAGCTAGGTTGGTGCACGTATATGTATCCAGCAAATTTACAGATCCAATCAGGCTTCCTGAAGGGGGAAGAAGAGGGATAACTAAAAGTGAAAAGTTAGCAGTATCACTAGGAAGAAGGGTATCTGGTTATTCTTGACCTGCGGACAGACGTATTCACCCTCTACGGTGGATCAAGCTACAGGAGGCTGAAGACGCCTGTTGTTATAATACTCCTTACTCTGCACTGCATGCTCATAAAGCCCTTATCTTAAGATGTAGCACCTGAAAGCACCTCATGACTTTCTTATTATGAAGGAAATAAATCTAAATGTTTATTCTTCCTAGCAGTTATCTCTCACAGTAAATTCATTTCCTGGCATTCTTATGTCTACATTTATAGAACTGGTCAGCAAAGACAGTTTTCCTCTGCCCAGCTGTCTCAGGCACAGTGAATAAGAGTTAAAGTGTATCCTACTGCCGAGCATCAGATCCTACACAGTGCAATTCTCCCAAGTCCATTCTTGTTGAAGGATGCTCCCCACACCCAACATTGTCACCGATGTCCAGAAACGTTTGATGAACAAAGCCACAAACTTTATGTAATAAGTACCTAATGACCCAAACCAAGTGAATAAAAACCAAACCATACCTATCAATTGCCAAAAAATAATGTATTTTAAGTGGAATAGCATTTCCATTCTTTTACTTTGACCCACCTCCACTCTGCCCAATTACAAACATACACACAATAAAATGGACTATCTAGACACCTGCAGGAAATAATGAGGCAAAAAAATGAAGACTAACAAAAAAACACCTGCATGAAAACAACAAACAGGATCAAAACAGATGCCACCAACGCTGCTACAACAACCAATTCAAAGTCTTTTTATAATGAGATATCCAGAAAACTTCCTGGCAACTTTGATATGTGCTATTTTAAGGGGAAGAGCTCACTTTACTTTATCCTGGTGATAAAACAGGTTCATTGTTCAGGTTTTTCTAAGTAGAAAATGGACTTCTAATTAGAGACAGTACAATGAAACACACATTTAGCTCTGCTCCCTATGGAAACTATTCTAAAATGATGGGGTGTGTGCACACAGGGGCACACGCACATACTCTTCCCCTCTCCCCCGACAACGGAAAGGAGAAAGGGAATGGGATTAATGCCAACAAAATTTTGAAAAGTAGACTGGAAAAGGATAAATGATAGCGTTCACGTGAGGTTTTTTTTTTTTTATATTTTATGTTTTCTTTGCAACCTCTCCTATGGGTAGAAGCCCTCCTCTACTTAATATCTGGCAGAAGTGAAGAGATTAATCCATTTGAACACCAACAGTATTCGGGCTCTGCCAGATAAGAGAACTCCTGGCGAAAGCCAATCCACAGACAGCCCAAGCCAAAAATGACAACACTGGCCAGGCAAAGCATGGCTTGCCCTTAACAAAGTTTAATTTTATTGCTTTCTTGACATAGAAAGAAGTAGGCATTTAAGCGCTTTCCTATAACCCCAAATTTCTGCTTGGATTTTATCATTTAACCATTCTCAAGTGAAAAAATGTATTAGGCTAGGTATTGTTGAGTTTTCCTAAATATTATTGTTGTTCAGTCACTAACTCTTCTGCGATACCATGGACGGTAGCCCACCAGGCTCCTCTGTCCAAGGGATTTCTAGGCAAGAATACTGGAGTGTGATGCCTTCTCCAGGTGACCTTCCCAACGCAGGGATTGAACCCACAACTCTGCATTAGCAGGCGAGTTCTCTACCACCTAGCCACCCGGGAAGCCCTTCCTAAATAATGATGTTGCTGTTCAGTCGATAAGTCATGTCCAACTCTTTGAGACCCCACGGAGTACTGCACACCAGGTTTCCTGCCCTTCACTATCTTTCAGAGTTTGCTCAAACTCGTGTCCACTGAATCAGGGATGCTATCCAACAGTCGCATTCTCTGTCACCCCCTTCTCCTCCTACCCAAAATACTGGGTTGGCCAGTTAACTTTTTGGCCAACCCAATACCTCATTCTTCAAAGTTAAAGAGTCTTTCTCCTCAATGTAAGATTTTCTTACCAACTCCAGCCCATAATAACTTGGCACTTCTGCACTTGTATTTATCTAAACCAAAAACAGTACTTAAATCAACTATGCATGTATTTTTATTTCACATGAAAAGTTTACCTCTGAAAGTAAAACCTATAAGCAATATAAGAGGACAAATTATACCTCATACTTTTCATCTTCCCAGACAAGAAAAAAATCAATATTGGGGGGCAAAAATTACTTCTAAACTCACAATATGTATCTAAATGAATACTACTTGAGACCAAATTCATAAACACTGTGGAAATATGACATCCTTAACTTTCTATTTTTCTTAGAAATTATATATCATCACTAATGGAGGTTCCTGGAGGAGGAAATGGCAACCCGCTTCAGAATTCTTGCCGGGATAATCCCATGGAGAGAGGAGCCTGGCAGGCTACAGTCCATGGCATCACAAACAGTCAGACATGACTAACAACTGAGCACACACAATGGAGGTCAGCAACCAGCTGCTAAAATAACTTTGAAGAAGTAAAAGCTTTAAATTCTTTTTGTCCAGCTTTTCCTATTATTCACTTTGAATAGGTAACTTAGCATAAATCTGTGAAAACTATAACCTCTTAAAAAACAACAGTGACTCAAACTGTTAGATTATAGAAAGAGGCTGGCCAGAGAAGCACACCACATTTTTCTAAGTATTATTTTAAGAAACTGCCAAGTACCATTTGCATTCAAACTTATTTCAAAAAGTGTAAAGCAGCAAACTTCTGTAGGCTAGCAGATTCTCTGTAAACTATTTGCCTAGAACGAATTTTGACATTTGATTCAGACAGGCTTTCTGCACTATAGAAAAAAAGTTTATTAGAGCATTCCTATTTGACTCACTTTAAATTGCTGCTGACAGAAATAAGAAACGAGATCAATGGATATAACAAGCAGATCCTGGTAAGACTTAGACTAAGTTTCCTTCCTATGTTAATAACTAGATGGTGCACAAACTCAGAAAACTTCAAAAAAGGTTAAAATGCCAGAATTCGCAAATATAACCCATAGTTATGAAAAGTAGTTCAGTTGGTAGTTTTCAGGCTGTCTCTCCAGAGTTTAAAAAAAAAAAGAATAATATTCTTAATCATAACTGTTCTAATAGTTTATGTAAAACTCTGCTACAGAATATAACAAATACAAAAATGGTAATCTGACAGATCATCTATCAGTACTTTAATCATTTAGCCACCTTGCCTGAAGAAACTGCTTTTCTGACTCATCCAGTAGCTTTGTATAGGCCACATTTTATTATGTTATATTGCCTTCAATCCCTTTGAGATCCAAACGCTAGCATACTATTTTGGGTGTGTGTGTGCGCACCCAGTCACTCAGTTCTGACTGTAGCCCACCAGGCTCCTCTTTCCATGGAATCTTCCAGACAAGAATACTAAAGTGGGGTTGCCATTTTCTACCCCAGGGGATCTTCCTGACCCATGGATTGAACCCATGTCTCCAGCTTGGCAGATGGATTCTTTACCACTGAGTCACCTGGGAAGCCCAGCTTACTATATTGCAGTGCTGTAAATAGCAATGATAAATCCTGTGCCATGTTTCCACTCACTCACTGAGTCCTGATCCTGCTGTGGAAAGGATGGATGGAAAGAATAGCCTCAGCTTGAGCTTCTGTGAAATAAATTAAATGCTCACGGGTAAAGGCCAGATTCTCAAATCTCTGTTCCCCCCATTCAAGCTCCTGCACTCAATCTCCATCGAAATCATAGTGGGAGTGGGAATAGGAAGATAGGATGAAGGAGGAGAACATTTGGCAAAATTTCCTAATGGCTGAGAAATAAAAACTCTGTCAGAAACATCTATAATTTTCTCAGAAGGACACTGGAAAAGAGACTGGAAATAAGAGAATAATGAAAACAGAGGGATTCTGAACAGAATAGGTCTAACAAAAGATACTTTGTTTTTTGTTGAATGAGAAATAAAATTACACCTCACTTGATGAGCTCTGAAAAGGAGCTAACAGTTTTTAACATCTACTTAGGTGAGAAAGAGAGAAAATGTATCTGAACAGATTTTAAAGTAGAAAATTTATTCTGAAAATTATTTCCCCCACCATTTCAAATGTTATTCAACCTTCAAATAATTATCATTCTAAAACAGGAAAAACAAAAAAAATTTCGAAGATATGTTGCCTTGTCTACTATCACCTTTAGGTGAAAGGAAGAACTTATTAAGTAGTAAATTACCTGTGAGTCAGCTCGCCTAGCAGCACGTGTGAGAAAGGAGGCAGAAGTGGATGCTGCTTTCAAAATTACATCAGGATGGTTACTCATCGTGAGCAGTGAACTTCAAGTGTCAAGTTTAATGCTTTCAAAAACCACTGACACACGGGCAAAACAGGCAATCCTTTGATTTTGAAACCACAAGTGGGGAAGACAAAGGAGAGAGCATGTGGTTGAATTCTTGACTACTGAGAAATTAAAACCGTAACTTTTTTTTTAGTTTGCTCAAGAGAAAAGAGGAGCATTAGAGAAAAATAGGCAGGGAGTAAGGTGTTAACTTGACTCTCCTCCTCAAGCTCAGGCTACACCCAGCCAGCCAGCCATCTGAACTACAACAGCTCAGATTCACGTGAAAGAACTCTTAGGCTTCTGGGAATCTGCATTCCCTCTAGGCTGTGAGATCCTCAGGGCCATGACCACTCCTTATCCACTTCTGCATCACTCTCACACCCAGTCAGTTTATAGCCTTTACAGAAATTTGATAAATTATTTTCATGTATATGATTTCCCTGGTGGCTTAGATGGTAAAGCATCTGCCTACAATGTGGAAGATCCGGGTTCAATCCCTGGGTTGGGAAGATCTCTTGGAGAAGGAAATGGCAACCCACTTCAGTATTCTTGCCTGGAAAATCCCATGGATGGAGAAGCCTGGTAGGCTACAGTCCATGGGGGTCACAAAAAGTAGGACACGACTGAGCAACTTCACTTTCATTTATTTAAGCCCATGAAGTGTTTCTACAAGAAGTTAGCCTGTGGTTTCTAAGCACTTAAAAAGCAGTGCAGCTGTGGAAAGAAGTAATAATATGAGGGGGTGGAGGATTATATACACACACAACAGTGATCTTTCTTTTCTAACTGGAGAGGATGGAGAGAAAAACTGGGAGCAAGAAAACACAATCATTTAGCTTAGATAAGAAGGATAAAAAGTTTAAACAGTACAGGAAAGCAGAGAGGAATCAACAATTAACGTCCTGTGTTAATGCCCTATGGGGAGGGAAAAGAAAGTTCTTTTTCTCAAGGAATTAACAATCCAGGTAAAGAAACAACACAGCCATGAAAAGAAATAAAAAAGTAACATAAAGAGTTTAACTGATGTTCAACACAACAATACAAGAGACTCTTTCACAAGGCAGCACAGGATTAATTGCCCAATTATTGGTGCAAACAAGTTCAGAGGAAGAAAAAACATTCAGAAAGCTGGATTTAAGCTAGACATTAAAAGATAGGGAAGAAGTGTGTGGATGGGGAAGTCAAAATGGCAGAGATGATCTGGGTCAGAAACCAGAAGAAAGGACAGACAATTCAGTGCCTGATTAGAAGACCCATTTGGCTGGAAGAGGGAAGCACAGAAAAAAGACAGTCTGGGGGCATAACAGTGCCCTGAAGCCCAGCTAATGAGCCTGCTCTGCTCCTGTGAACCCCTTGTGTCCTTCAAGCTGGACCAAAGCATTTAACTACTCTCATGGCATGGAAGCCTTTTCCCATTTACTAAATAAAAATTATTAGAATCATTGCCTTAAATTCCTTTTTTGAGCTAAAGAGATAAATGGACAGCTAGCCAGAGACATTCCATCTGGACCTATGTCACTGGAATTTCAAATTGCGTACAATATATGCCAACTAAATTGTTCACAGTTTTATTTAAGTCATATTTAAATCCAATACTACTTTATAGTAGTTTAGAGAGGGACACATTCTCTCCAAGAATACATACAGTTAAAAACTATTTAACTATAGTAAACCTAATAAATGTCAATTATAGAAATCTGAAAGAACAGCCTTGGAGGATGACAGCAGACATAAACAATCAAGTAAATAAATAAAACACTCAAAAGCAATGATATCAAATTGCATTTCTGAGGCCAGTACTCTGCACAGGAAAGGCAAGAAGACCTTGACACCATTCTACTGCCTGATAAATACATTCTGATAACGCCTACATTCTGATAGCTGTATTCACAGCACTGAGGAAAAATGGCACAGACATTCCTATGTGGGCAAGAACAATACCCTCAGTTCTCAGACAAAATCGACACGTGGGAATGACTTTCAGATGCCAGAGGAAAATGTGAGCAATTCGAACTCAGAATGCATATTCACTCATGCTTCCCAAGTCTTACAGGAATTTTCACATTTATTTTCAGACCTCATACACACACACACACACACACACACACAGACTTATCAGCTGTAGTAAAGCCTGTTCAATCCTAGAAATAGAGGAAACAAATATTTTCATTCTTAATCTGCAATCTGAGAATAGAAGAAAAAGAGGAAGTGACTTCTCCAAGACATCCAAAGAGCCAAAAGAAAAGTAAACACAGATCTCCTGATTCTATACCCATAGCTCCAACTAAATCTAACTGTATTTTTCCTTAGAGGAAAGAGCCCTGCTGTTTTAACACATCGAATATGTAAATGACTTCAGTGGCAATATCACATGAGTCCTTCTATAGGGGTGTCTCTGGAACCAACATGTAGAGTATAGGAGACACCCCAAAATTCTTACAATTTAAATTCTGATAACAAAGGAGTTTTTCACATACCATTATATCTCTCAGTGACATAAAAACAGACATAGCAGAGAATAGGAATTATAAATTTTCTTCATGAAAAAATCATAATCTTCAACGAAAAGATTTTTTTCAAAAAGTATTTGAGATAGTTTATTGTCAAGATGATAAAATATACATATTTAGTACAAAATATAAATTTTAATTTTTACTAACTTTAGTTAAAAAAATACTTCACACAAAAATTTGGAACAAATGCACAGGCTCAGCTTTGTGTCAAAATTAATGCATGGCTTAGGCTGCAGAAATAACATTAATTGAAGTCAAGCCATTTCCATTTTGTTTTGTACTTAGATAAAATCATTCTCTAAAAATGCACCATTATCCAATACTTATGTTCCAAATACTGTGTGTGAAGCACTTTTTTTTCACTTAGTATTAACATACACTCTTTCTTCAAAAGAATGCAGACTTTAAAGATGACAGTGTTTGAAAACGATGCTGCCATGGTTCCCTGGGTAGTCTTCACTTTCCTGAGGTTCGAGAATACATTCAGATGGCTCACAGGAAAAAGAATACAGAAGCAGTGAGCCAAGAAAGGACGGGGCAGGGGGAGATTAAAAAAATGCATATGTGGAAATCTCTCTATTTTAAGCAAATAATCTGAAGCAGAGATATTACGACACCAAACAAAAATATTCCCAAGAACTATGTTTCTTGATTTTAAAAAATTATTCAGTTAACACAGTAACACTAACTAACTAAATGATTTAACAGTGCTGCTTTTGTTAACCAAAGGTATTGACAGACATCAAATCAGGAAACTGTCTAACTTTCCCAACACTCTAATCATGTTGATTAAACTCTATCAGTAAAGACCTACTGGTGTACATCGTAACCAATGCAGTGGATAAAAACATCTCCCTTAAATTACTACAGTCATATTCTAAAATCAAGTCGCACTCTTAGTTTTGCTAGGTGTTATATACTAACAACTATAAACCTCTGGCCCATTTCTCCTTAGTCCCTTTTCACTCTACTGATCAGTTTAAATCCTCTTATCCTGACATCTGTGGCCTTGTAGAACCTCATCCTACTCTACAAGGTCCTTTTAAGTTAGGCTGTTCCAACTCAAGACTTCCTGAACCGGCCATACTTTCCTCTACTGCTTGTAGGTGCTCTAAGTGAGGACATTTAGGACATCTTCAGTGGGTGTGCTATAATCTAAAATTCTAGCTGAAAATTAGATACATGTACATATATCTTAAAGCAAGCAATAACTATAGGCATCTAAAAAGCCATGAAGGACATCATTATCATCTTTAATGACAGTAAACAACTGGAAACAAATCTAATCTCCCTGGCCAAATAAAGTAAAAGCATTTATTTCCCATTATGTGTTCATTTCCTTAAGTACTTTCGAATTCATTAATCGTTGCAGTTTCCCACAACATACCTCCCCCCCCCCAAGCAGTCCTCAGACACCAATTTCCGGTACAGAGCTACAGAATGAGAGATGAGCAGCGTCAGCACATCACCCCATCCGTCTGAGGTCAGCGCTGGGCTGGGGAACAAGAGCACGCTCACGCCGTGTGATAGCTGCCTTCAGGCTCTGCTCCTGAAGAGGAAGCGACAGCAGTGTCACGATTGAGGATCAGACGCGTTCTGAGGACACTAAGAACTCAAAGAACCAAGATAGGGAAGAGAACTGGATAAAAGAGAAATTAACCAAAAGAGGGAAGACCACGTACAATGTCGGCATGGTTACGACAACTACTGTGACACGGATGAACTACAGCCTCTGGTCACATATAAAGTTGCTGCCTAGGATTCCAGTGAACTGTTGGTACACAAAAAGTGCTGTGGGGTCATAGCACTGAAGTCCATTCAAATTCCATTTGCTTTGTACTTGACAGAAATAAAAGTTTACTCAACATTTATATGCTGCAAGCTTATTTCAGATTTAGCTACTGTCCTCAAAAGCTCACTCTTATGATGATATATTTACTAATTAGTTATTAGCTGAAAAGACAATCTGTAAATTAATACAGTCATTGAAATAAAGACTCCTCTACTTCTCTAATCAATTAAGCTGATCCATAATGGGATGAGAAAATATTAGGAACCGAATGACAATTAAAAGTACAGTATTTTAAAACTTGTGCACCCAACAAGAGATACCTGAAGGGAATATTAGAGCCCTGAAAACATACTTTTTTTTTCAAATACTCAATTCAAGAAATTGGGGGTAACAAAACAGAATAATTCCTAGGGAAAAAAACAAAGAATAAAATTTATAAAACAGAAAAGAAACAAAACCATGCTGCTTCTTTGAAAGAAAAGATGTAAATAGTTAACTCCATATCAAAAATAATCAAGAAAATGCAAATAACCCAAGAAATTAGAAAAAAATCAAAATAAAAAATACAAGATATGAACATCATGAATAACTTCATAGGTTTGTCAAGTTACATGAAATGCGCAGTTTCCACTAAAAATATGAATTACTACAACTGATTAAACCAGAAACAGACTATTGGAAAATCAAATCAATGATTTAATACAACCAAAAAAACCTCCCAACTCCATTTTCCCCACAAAAAGGTCACCAGCCCAAGACAGTTTAAAAGGCAAGTTCTACCAGATCTCCAAAGAACAATTAAATCCCTAATTTATCACAACTTTTTTAAAGAGTATTAAAGGCAAGCAACTATAAAAGCTAATACATAATCCAGATAACAAAATCTGATGAAGACAATTTGATAAAAGAAAGTTAAAACTAATATATGCAAAAACCATAGGTTAAAGATACAAAATCAATGCCAAATGATCACAAGTATCTATGTTAGGAATTCAAAGACAGCTCCACATTAGAAAATATTAATATAAATTACATGAACAGATTAAAAAAACACAATCCTCTCAGTTGATGCAGAAAATACATTAGAAAAGAGTCACTACCTAGTCATGTCTTTTGCCATCTATTCACACAACTTTCTAGTTTAATCTTAGAAACTAAGAAAAGAATATCCTGAATCTGAAAAAGAATGTCTTTTTTTTGTTTTAAATCCTAGAGCAATCCTAGAAAACTACACTTAACAAAAAGATGCTCAGCCTCTTGAGCAAATTGTAGGATTATTTCCATGTTTTCAATTATTTACCAAGCTCTTCCTGTGATGGGCTCAGGCTTGCCCACTTATTAACCACAGGACTTGCATGGCCAATGAGATATAAGTAGTATATCTTATATCTATACATCGGTTCCACTGTGTTTTCTTTTCCCTCTATTGTGAGAGCACTGTTTCCCATATAAAGGACACACATTTAGTCTTGATTCAAAGATCAAGAAGACATGCAGCAGAGTCCACACCCAACTCATCAACGGCATGTAACATGAGCAAGAAATAAACCATTGTCATTATACATCCAGAAGATCTGGAGGCTGTTGACCTAGCAAAAGTTGACAATAATCAAATAAGTGCTAACTAAAATTTTGAGATATTTCATACCATTATGATAGGTTGAAATTAATCTAATAACAAAAAGTGATGATGACAATGTGGAAAAATCAAACAGTGGTTGCTGGTTGGAATTTAAATTGGCACAACCAGTTTGCAAAATCTAGGAAAACTGAAGAAGTAAAACTACATCTTATCAATTCACTCCTAGGTGTTCTACCCTGAATAAACTCTTGCACAAATAAACAAGGAAACATATGTAATAATGTTCACTGAAGCACTGATTGCTAAACTATATAGAAGCAATAGTGCCCCAGCAGGGGATTGAATAAACTGGGTTAGTCATTCAAAAGAAGACTATATAGCAGCTGAAATGAATAAAGTAGATTTATACATGATAAAACAACAAATGCATAGTAACAAAGAGATGGGAATGAGACACTTCAGCAAGATCTTTAATGTTCTATTTATTTTTAAAATATCTAAAACACATGGCTAAATGATGAATCTGGTTAAAATGTTTATGGTGAATATACAACTCTATTATTACTATATTTTTGTATTTTTAAATATATCATGACTTTTTAAAAAGACAGAGAACAAAAATAGATCTAAACCATAAAGCACACTGGTCAATCACAAGGTTTGGTGATATAAAGCACTTCAGAGATGACAGGAACCTTCTAGATTATCTAAGTAATATTATATTCTAAAGATGAAGTCAATTTCTGGGCCTCAGCTTGACACACAGAGACTGAGTAAATGATTCAAGGTCATAAAGCAAGTTGGCAACAAGTTCATTCTTAAAATCTAGACTTCCTAACTTCTAGGATAGGTAGGAAAAACGAGGGACATGTGATCAAACAGAGCAACTGAGTCAAGTTCAGAACACCCTTCTTTTGTTTCTTATTGTCCCTACCCCTACTCCCAAGACATACCATATTATTCTCTCTGTGTGAGCGCTAAGGATTTTTAGTCATCTGTTGCCACTCCTTTTCTCAGAACAACTAAAATATGAGAACAACTGTAACTGAATGAGTAAAATAAGTTCTACCCAACTAACACTAAGGTAAGTAAGGACCATGAAGCGCTGATAAGAGTTCGGCGGTCAGGTTCAAGACCTTCACAGTCAAATGTCTAGAATCCTGATCCAATCACTAACTAGCTATGAAATTTGGGGCAAGTTACTTAACCTCCTTGTATTCCCTCACTCTAAGATGAGGAATATCCATAATAATACCTATCTCATATAGAGGCTAATCAATATTACATGAGACAACCCATTCAAAGCTCTTGACATAAATCTTAAGTAAAAATTAGCTGTTAGTATAGTCATGTATGGCTTCCCTAGTAGCTCAGCTGGTAAAGAATTGGCCTGCAACCCCAGTTCGATTCCTGGGTTGGGAAGATCCCCTGGAGAAGACAATGGCTATCCACTCCAGTATTCTTGGGTTTCCATGGTGGCTCAGATGGCAAAGAATTTGCCTACAATGCGGGAGACCTGGATTCGATCCCTGGGTTGGGAAGATCCCTGGAGTAGGACATGGCAACCTACTCCAGTACTCTTGCTTAGAGAATCCCCAAGGACGGATGAGCCTGGCAGGCTACAGTCCATGGAGTTGCAAAGAGTCGGACATGATAGAGCGACTAAGCATAACACAGCAAAGTATACATCATGCAAATAAAGTAATTTCGCTATGAACAGTAACAAACTTTGGATTATCATAAAATTATAAGGCAATAAAAGCTCTTAAAAAATTACACTGACTTTGGTCAGCATCGGTGCTAATCAACTATATGTTTTGCAAACCAAGAGTGTCTTTTAATTAAATGAGCTAGATTTTAAATATTACCTGTCTCAGGATGAAAATACTTGAGGTTAAACTGCTGAAATTTCATTACTCTGAAATTTCAACCTACTGCAATGTTTCTCCTCAAGTGAAACACTTAGAGCCATAGGTAATTTCAAACTATTTAATGCCCTTTCAGAATGGACACCAGCCAACACAGCCTGATAGAACATTGGTCTTGCTTATCTTAAAAAGTCAGGAACTATTGTTTCTAATGGAAATAATGACCCTCTTCTGTGTTTTCTTAGTTTGTTGTTTGTTTGTTTGTTTTGTTTTCAATTTTGACAAACTAGTTCATAGGAACACAAAAACCTATTCACAGTGCCAGGCCACAAATGAACGCAGAGGATACTTTTGCTTCATTCCACACATCAAGATGGCTCTCCACCGAGCACCCCGCCTCACCTCCAGGTTGCAGCTGTACTCAGCGCCATCCAGGAGGGTCACTTTACACTGGACAGTTTTGGTCTTCTTGGTGGGTTTCAGAGAGGCCTTCTCTGCTCTTAGCTCATTGGTCTGTACTTCCTTTGTCTCCCTTTTTGCTGCTTCATCCATATATTCTGCTTCCTGTATTTCCTTTACCCTCTCCTCTTCTCTCTCCTTACTTACTTCTTCAACAGGCTGCTGAGGGGGAAAAAAAAATTAAGTTCATAGTAAAGGTGACCAATTTGCAGAAGACAATACATACTAAAAAAAAAGATTTTTAGTAAGAACTATGACTATTGTAAACACTGTGAGCCTAAGATTTTAAAAGATTTTGAAACTGTCAGAAGGAGTATTTCACCACATCTTTCCCTCAATCCACTGCCAATTTTCTTATTTTGCCACTATGGCAACATCAGCATTAAATGAGTAAAAGAAACTATGTCCCAGCAATGACATTTAAATAGCATGCTAAGTAATAAAACTCCTAATTATAATTACATACCATGGTAAAACTTAAGCTTCAATAGGCAACCAAACTGCACACACATACAAATCTATTTCTTCCTACCCCTTGAATACTTAAATAAGTCAAAGATACAAAAGCATGTATTTTTTAAGAAGCAAGGTGATCCTCACCTGAGAGTACTTGTCTAACCCTAAAATAAATAGATACAACTTTCTTATGATCTGCATATAGATGGGAATTTTTTTTTTGTCTTTATTTTGAAAGCTTTAAAAGGAATAACAGGAGAATGTTGTGGTTGACCCTCCAAGATCCATATTCCAGATACAGTAAGCAAAAGCAGTATCTGAATACAAGAAATCTGGAAATGGTTCAAAACAAATCCTTTCTGTTAACCTGGTTATGCCATCAAAGCCTTCACTTCCAGACAATCACTTCTCAAAATACTTGTGTCTCCTAACTGCTCACCAGAGGTTTCTCTTCCTTGACGTCAACCTTAATCTCCTGTTGTTTTCTCTGAGCTGTTTCTTCAGCATCACCCTTGGCCTGCCTTTCTTCTTCAGGAAGAGATTCCTCCTTGTCTAAAACCTGTTCTTCCACAACAGGTTGGGTAGACTCTTTTTTATCTCCTCCATCTTTGGCCACTACTAAGCTATAGGACTTTTGTTTCTTAAGCCAAGGGGGTATGAATCGAGAAATCCCCCGGCTCTCAGATGGATCTTTCTCTTTCTTCTGGCGGCGTGGGCTACTTTGGCTTTCAGCTGGAGGAGATAATTGGGAACCTTTTTCCTCCTCTGGATCAGATGTCTGATTCTGCTGATTTTCTGCTACTTCTTTCGGTTTCTCCTTGGTTGCATCTGCTCCTAACTGGTCAGATTCCTTCTTCACTTCAGATGCGGAGCCCACTTCAGTAGTCATGGTCACAGCTTATTCTATAAACAAAACAAAATCACCAACAGTTATTTTACAAACTCTCCCCATTTTATTTTGGAGGCAAGGGGCAGGGTAAGGACGGTTGGGGAGGGGAATGGCAGAAGATGACAGGGAGAAAACACATTTTAAAGAGAAGGTTCAGAAGCATAAGAGAAAATGGAGACTGCTATTCTTAACGTTTAGAAATCTCTATCAGAATCAAAGAACCAAAACTAGCATCACAATAGAATTAACTGTGGTTAATTCTACAGTACAGAGAAAACTTCAAATCGTCAAGAGTTCTAGAAAAAGTAATTACTGCTCAATTCTATCTAGCTATAAAAAAATAATTCACTCCCCAAATTTTTAGGGGAAATTATTTTTCTCTATATTTAGTTTTCCTCATTCTATAATATTAAAGCTACTGATATTAAGCTACAATATTAAGCTATTAATAATGCTAGAAAATCCTGAGACATATTTCACTACAATTTCACAAATTAAAACCAATATCTAAAGAAATGTTAGGTATAATAGAAATTAATTTTAAGTACTGGATACCTAATTGTAAGAAAATTAAAATGAACACAAATATCTTTTTTGTTCCAATATTAAACCCCATAATTCACCATCACTATTCCAATGTAAGTTAGTCTTCTAAGAAAGGCACTAAAAGAATAATCAAAACTCCAAACCTCCATACCACCCAACCTCATACACAGTTTTCTTAGTATATGTGATTATAAGAAAAATATCTAGAGGTCCCAATCTAAATCAAATGAAGACATCATAGGAGGGAAAGCAATGTGTCTAATACTCAATCCTATCACAACGAATGAAAACAAAACTGAAATTAAATCTAAAAGTAACCGGTTGTCTAAAATTTACATGAAGAGAGACTTTCAAAGTATCATCGTACCACTGACATTAAAAAAAAAACAGGCAAGCACATGAAAAGATGCTCAATTAATCAAAGAAATGCCAACTAAAATCACAATGAGACATCACCTCACCTGTCAGAACGGCTATCCTCAAAAAGAATATAAATAACGAACGTTGACATGGATGCTGAGAAAAAGGAACTCTCAAACACTGATGCTAGGAATGGAAATTGGTGCAACCACTATGGAAAACAGTACAAGGTTTCTCAAAACTCTGAAAGAACTACTGTGTGATTCAGCAATTTCACTTTTGGGTATATATCAGAAACAAACAAACAAACACACTAATTTGAAAACATATACACACTCCAATGTTCATAGCAGCATTATTTACAATTACCAAGTCATGGAAGCAACCTCCATACCCATCAATAGAAGAATGGATAAAGATGCAGTGTATATAAACAACAGAATACTCAGTCACAACAAAGGATGAAATTTTTCCATTTGCATCTGGAGGGTACTAAGCTAAATGAAATAAGTCAGACAAAGAAAGATAAATAATGTATGATATCATTTACATGTGAAATCTAAAGAATAGATTAGTGAATGTAACAAAATTCAAGATTCACAGATACAGAGAACAAATTAGTGGTTACCAGTGGTGACTGGGAAGAGGGGATAGGCAGAATAGGGGTAAAGGATTAAGAAGTACAAACTACAGAGTACAAAATAAATAAGCTACAAGATGTATTATACAACACAGGGAATGCAGCCAGTATTTTATACTAACTGTTAATGGACTATAAACTTTAAAAACAGTGAATCACTATGTTGTACACCTATAACTTACATAATACTGTACATCAACTATACTTCAATAAAAACATTTTTTAAATTAAAAAATTAGGCAGGGACTGCAGACACAGCACACTCTCCTTGCTTGCCAATGATAAAAGTACTCAAAGGCCTGGTGCCCTGACCAATGGGAAATTTCACAGCTATCTTCAAAAGTGGTACACACTTGAAAAGTTCAAAAATCAAAGTACATTGGATTTTTATTTTTTTTAAGATTTATTGAAGTATAACTCACATACCACAAAATTCACCCTTTTAAACTGTACAGCTAATGATTTCAAGTATATTCAAAATGTTGTACAACCATCACCGCTCTCTAATCCTGGAACATTTTCATCATCCCAAAAAGAAGCCCCGTGTCATTAATAGTTACTCTCCAACCTTCCCTTCCTGCAGCCTATTGAGATCACTAAACTACTTTCACTTTCTATAGATTTGCCTATTTGACATTTCAAATAAATGGAATCATCCATTATGTTGCATTTTCACTTAGCATGGTTTTAAGGTTCATCCATGTTGTAGTATGTATCAGTACTACACTTGTTTTTTTAATTACTCACCTCTTTTGCAAATCATATATCTAAGGAGTCCAATATCCAAAATATACAAAGAACTCTTACAACTCAACAGTAAAGAACAAAAATGAATTATTTTTTTAATTGGCAAAGGCTTTGAGTACAATTCCTCCAAAGAAAAAAATGACGGATAAGTACTTGAAAGGATTCTGAACATTATTAGTCATTAGCGAAATCAAAACCACTATGAAATACCACTTCACATCCACTAGTATGGCTATAATCAAAGACAATAACACATACTGGTGAGGCTGTTGGAAAACTGGAACCCTCAACATTGCTGGAAAGAATGTAAAAGGGTACAGCCGCTTGGAAATCAGTTTGGCAATTCCTCTAAAAAGTAAATATGAAGCTACTGTATGACTCAGCGATCCCACTCCTAGGTATACACCCAAAAGAAAAGAAAATGTATATTTACCCCAAAACTTGTAAATGAACTTTTCTAACAGCATAATTCATAACAGTCAAAAAATGGAAACAAGCCAAATGCCCGCCAACTAACGGATGGATAAACAAAATGTGGTACATCTATATACAGCAGAATATTAAGCAGTTTTGAAAAGGAATGGAGTACTCATAAATGCTTCCATACGAACCCTGAAAACATTATGCTAAGTGAAAGAAGCCAGATACAAAAAGCCATTTGTATAAAATTTCCAGAATAGACAAATACTCCGAGAGGAGGAGTAAGCTAGCAGTTGCAAAGGGCTAAAAGGAGTGGAGAATGGGGAGCAAATGTTAATAGGTAAAGGGTTGCTTTCTGGGGTAATGAAAATGTTTTGGAATTCGATGTGATAGTTGAACAACCTTGTGAATATACTCAAAACCACTGAATTGTAAACTTTAAAGGGGTGATATGTCAATTAAAAAATAACTTTCAAAATTGTTATATACTTCTAATAGGCAAGCATAAAAACATTCACTTAGTCAGCATATATTTCATGGGCCTAGGGTTTCCCTGGTAGCTCAATGGTAAAGAATCTGCCTGCTATGCAGGAGACCACCTACAATGCAGGAGATGCAGGCTCAGTCCTTGGGAGGGGAAGATCTCCTGGAGTAGGAAATGGCAACCAACTCTAGTATTCTTGCCTGGAAAATCCCATGGGCAGAGGAGCCTGGCGGGCTACAGCCCACCGTGTGGCAAGAGTCAGACACAATATAGGGACTAAGCCACTAACCACCACCACAATGGACCAAGTACTAAGCACATGAATAAAGACTACCTTCAAGGATAGTGGGTTACAGAGAAATCAAAAGCACGCTGCTCAAAGAGCATGGGATGAACACTTAACCAGGATTAGGACGAGAGAGTTATTAGACAAGTCTTTCTGCAAAAGTCAACATTTGAGTTGCTTTAAAATAATGGGTCAAAATGGGAAGCATGTGCCAGACATAGAAAAGTGTGTAGAAACATGAGAATACTCCTCCCATAGGAAACTCAAAAGTACTGAACAATAACACACTGTACTAGTGAAGTGGGGGCTTGTGAGTGGGAGGAGGAAGGTGAATTGGTGATGATGAAATAGGAGAAACAGGCTGAAGCCAGAACACAAAGGGTTTTGCATGTCATGCTAAGAAAGGTCTGGAGGTTGACTTAAAAGCAACGAGAAGTCATAAGAATTTCAAGTAGAGGAGTAAAGTAATCAAATTCATATTTAGGATAGCCCAACCTTGTTATAAGTACAGGATGAGAGAAAAGAATAAAATAGAAAGGTATCTAGGAGGCCGATACCATAATCCAAGCATGAGAAGATAATGGTCTACACTATGGCAGAAGCAATTAGGTATAGGATAAGAAATGAATCTGAGGGTCGAGACAAAGATTGAACATGACGTGGCATCTATCGGAAATTGGCAAGTCAATAAAAAAGAGTCCAAGAAAAGTCCTAGGTCATGAGAGACTGGGATGACGTTAGAACCATTCATGGAAATAGGGAATGCAAGGAAAAGAAGGTCTAGTTGACACAAACTTGATTTTTCGTTCATTGTGACTAAGAAGTCTGTGGAGGTGTTCAGCTGGCCACCTGACACCCAAGTCTTAAAGGGAGACCCCACACACACTAGAGATACAGATTTGGGAGCTGCCAAGAACCGAAAGCACAAGTGATAGTGACATCACCGAGGGAAAAAGGTGTAGTTTGAGCTTCGAGGGCTCTGAAGAGAACTCTTCCAACCATCAATATTTAAGGGTCAGGCAGAGGGACAAACGTGAGAAGAAACACACAGTAAAACAAGGAGATTAGAGGACAGTAATGTCCTTGAGGGCAATGCTACAGGGGAGGGCATAGTTAGGTAACTATATTAAATACATGGACAATCTTGGGTCTTATTTTTACGTGCATGAAGTTCAAAATCATGTCTTCCAGTAAGGTCCTTATATGAGTACTTGAAGTAGGCTCCATATTGCACAGAAAATCTTTTTTCCTTCTTTAAGGTACCATTTTCCCAGGTTAACAATTAAGTGGAAAATACTATTTACACTGATCATGAAATGAGCAAAGCTGACTTTTAACAATACTCTCTAATTACATTTGAAGAGCCAAATCAATGCCCTGGTAAAAATTCAAACAAAAATGCCTCATTCTTTTCTAAGCTAACCAAGATAATTGGCAGTCCTCTAACCAATTTAGCTATGAGAAACAATCTGGAGACTGATCAACTAAAGGTGATTTGGGGTCAAAATATTTCAGAAGCAATGAAATATAAAACTAAAGTTTCCACTATTACGTCAAAAGTATTCAGTTCAGTTCAGTCACTCAGTCATGTCTGACTCTTTGCAACCCCATGGACTGCAGCACGCCAGGCTTCCTTGTCCAACACCAACTCCCAAGCCTTGCTCAAACTCATGTCCATCAAGTCAGTGATGCCATCCAACCATCTCACCCTCTGTCATCCCCTTCTCCTCTTGCCCTCAATCTTTCCCTGCATCAGGGTCTTTCCCAGTGAGTCAGTTCTTTGCATCAGGTGGCCAAAGTACTGGAGTTTCAGCTTCAGCATCAGTTGTTCCAATAAATATTCAGGACTGATTTCCTTTAGGAGGGACTGGTTGGATCTCCTTGCAGTGCAAGGGACTCTCAAGAGTCTTCTCCAACACCACAGTTCAAAAACATCACTTCTTTGGCACTCAGCTTTCTTTATATTTTCTTTACATTTAAAAGTATTACTATTTGCATTTTAATCATAAAATCTATCACTCACTGCTTACCAGGTCAGACATCACGTATATGATTTCTGCTTCTTACAACACCCCCAAGAGTAGGTATTAGCCCCCACTGTACAGTAATAAATGGAAGAGTGACTTGTTAAGTTACTTGTTAAGTGACTTGTCTAAAGCCACTTAGAGGAGGACCACACAGCTGTGTAAACTATATTTTGTAATGCAGTCACAGCTCCATTGTATATCAAAGACTGAATCAACCAGAGCCCATGGCTTAGTCCTCAAAAGAAGATTCACATCAGTCTATCAAAATGACTACAGAATAACATGAATCTATTCTGTGATTTGCTATAATTAGCCCAGCGTGCATATGTGTGTGTGCTCAGTTGTGTTTGCCTCTATGCGACCCCATGGAATGTAGCCCCCAGGCTCCTCTATCCATAGGATTTTCCAGACAAGAACACCGAGTGGATTGCTATTTCCTTCTCCAGGGGATCTTCCCAACCAAGGAATTGAACCTGCATCTCCTGTGTCAGCAGGTGGATTCAGGTTCTTTACCATTACACCACAAGGGGAGCCCTCCCCTTCCCCAAATAAGAAATGTACAGAGGCCTTCTCATCACAAAGAAAACCGTACCTGAAGGTTACTACCTGGCCATGCGACCACGATTGAGCTGATGGGTCAAAACCAAGGACAAGGCGCTACTACAGACACAAAGAGCACAGATAAACCACACTGCACCACTGAGCTTCACAAAGCAGTCCTGTTCAAGCACAAGGTACTTGCAAGACTTGTTTTAAGAATTTCAAGGCCAAGCAGTGTTGCCCATCAAAGGGAAATTACAATATAAATTACAATGGAAATGGCTAATTGGATTGTAAATATTCAACAATAAGGGTGGATATAATTTATGTAAATAAGTACATTCTTAAAATAGTTTCAAGAGATCATGTTTAGATCAAACCTAAACACTACCTTCTTTGTTGATAAAACAGTTTCTTGAACAAATTACCATCAAGAAAACATGATTATAGCACATCCATTCACCATAATTATCATGCCTGTACCACTCAGAGTTCCAAATGTGGATAAGCCTGCCCACCAAAATGGAAACTTCTGCAGTGGAACACAAGCCCTCCACTAAAATGAAAGCCCCCTGAGGGTTGGGATCTTTCTTTTATTTCACTGCTATTTTCCCAGCATCTAGACGGGCACATAAGGGACATCAGATAAATATTTATTGAACGAGTGCTATCTGGACTAATACCTTCATTTTATCTTATCAACAAGGAAAAGGAGGCTCAGCAAGTCTAGGAGATTTGCCTCAGATTACAAAGCCAAAACCAGAAAGCACTCAAACTCAAGCAATGCTCTTTCCACTAAGCTTTAATTACAAATACCTAAAATCCATCATTAATATAGTTACATAACATACTAAGTAAAGACCACCCTACTTATCAGCAACCAAAAAGAACATTGCTGTGCATAGTCAGCCCATTAGACAGGCATGAGCTTTTGACACAATTACCATGTTGGCAAGCTCCATCTGGGTTGACAAAAGCATTCATTATTGTAATAGCTCCATGAGAAAAAGCACACATCATTTAACACACAACCAAGCAGAAACCTGTCATCAACAGAGGAACAGCACAGGTTAGGTAAAGAGCTGTGTTACATGAAACTACTCTTTTTTCTGATGTTTAAAAAAGGAGGCAGCCTCCAAGGTGCTGTCAACTACCACTAGCCTAAACCATCTACCCTGTAATATTATGCTAACACCACTAGCAAAACACCAGCCCTTAAACAGAGGACAACAGTAAGCAAAGCCAAGCAAGAAGATACACAATCTAGACACTCCTACAAAGAACTTCCAGCAGAAGTTCATGTTCATTATTGGGTCTAAATGTTTCCTCAAAACCTTGAGAGAACCAGCACGACCCTAAGAGCCCTCACTGTTAGTAAAATTCCTGTCCAGGAGGGAGAGGGCAGGAGCTGCTGCCCACACTGAGTAGCTCCCATCCTCTGCGGAGATCACAAGCAACAGGAGGTCTTTGATTTCTATCAAGAGCTCAATCCATTCGTTAGGGAATTCAAGATTTACAGAATGGGGAACATGCATTTCTAAACTTGAAAAATGGGGGTACAGGTATGGAAAGAGGCTTGCCTTTGAGACAGGAACAAAACTGTGCAAGAAAGACAGTTAAACTTTAAAAATATTGGCAACATGTACACAATTCCAATTTGGTCACTTTCCAGTGTGACAAATCCTGTTTTTAATTCATCATTGTGACTGGGCAGAGGATATGGGGAGCCACTTTTTGACCCCCACAATTGCTTTCTTATGTTCATCTCCCCAAACAGCCTGGATCCCAAGAAAAGGTCTTTTAATACACCTACCACCTTCCTTTAATGCACTGAATATGAGAAAAACAAAACAGCAACCCAAAAAAAGGAATGACTAAGCAGTTACCTAACTCTACTTAGGGAAGTAATAAGAACGATGCTTCTCAAATAATGGTCAACATTTTTTTTTTAAGAGAAGGAGGGAAGAAGAGGAGGAAGAAAAGGAGGAAAGAAGAAACTATCTGGAGAGGGAGAAGGAATAACAAAAACAGGCAGGCTGAGAGCTGACTGCAAGTAATTCCTCTCCTTTGTAGGTTTATTTTTCTTCAGTGTCAAAAGGTCTAGAAAATACTATATCCCATATCCAAATACATATAACTACATTTCAAAGGGACTACTTGTTAGCTTAAATTATCTATATGGTGAGGGTAAACAAGAGTTATTTTTTAAATAACTCAATGCTGCCCACCCTAGTTACCTTAATAACACATTACATCGTTTGTTTGGTTTCTTTTAAAGGGATAAAGGGCCTATAAGAGAGACAGAACTATTTCTATAAAGATATAAGTAAACATCTGGTTTAAATTAAACCCACATACACAAAAGATATGAACTGTAGCCCTTTGCTAACTCAAGTCTAGGCCAGATCGGATTACATTCAGAGCATGAATTTCCTCCAGCCTTTCCACTACTTTCTAACAGAACTCAAATTTTGTTCAGCTTTTCTCTCTTTTCCACATGCATGCCAGGAGAGGCTGGCTCCAGGTCAGGCCACAAGGAAATGGTGTGCTGGTGTAGGGTAATCATGGTAGTTCCCCATCCCTTTGCCAAGAAAACATGTAGAAGACTGTGACTAGAAAGAGCCACAAGAGAAGGCCCCTCTCCTGCCTCTAAACACTGTGTATGTGATTCCCAGAAATGCTGCTACCATCTTGAATAATCCATGAGGGGGGAGGGCCTGGAGACAAAGTGACATATAGCAGAAGGCGCTGGCAAAAGTCACAGAGAAGAGGACTAGCCTACTGCGCATGCTACCGTAGGTAGCCAGGTCCTGTATTTGAGCTTCCCATAACATGAGATAACATACTGCCCCCTATGGTTTAAGCAATTAAACCAGGGGGTTCAGTTACTTACTTGCAGTCACTATTAATCTTTGCATATTCTGAGGCAAGCGTTAGAAACTAAGCCCTAAGAATACATGTAGAACCAGCTCAGGCAATTATTACTCCCCACTGGGTTTTAGAGCCCTCATGCCTAAAAGCCATGGTTGTCCAAATGTTCCACTTTTTTCAGATGTTCAATTTTTTAAACCCTAGTATTAGAGTTAATGGTCTTCTCTGGTAGGTAAGCTGGTAAAGAATTTGCCTGCAATGCAGGAGAGACCCCAGTTTGATTCCTAGGTCAGGAAAATCCCCTGAGAAGGGATAGGCTACCCACTCCAGCGTTCTTGGGCTTCCCTGGTGGCTCAGATGGTAAAGAATCTGACGGCAATGCGGGAGACCTGGATTTGATCCCTGGGTTGGGAAGATCACCTGGAAGAGGACATGGCAACCCACTCCAGTATTCTTGCCTGGAGAATCCCCGTAGACAGAGAAGCCTGGCAAGTTACAGTCCAAGGGTCACAAAAGTCAGACACGACTGAGCAACTAAGCACAGCACAGCAAATTGGAGTTAATATTAGCGAGATAAGCCATTAATTCTTCATTCTACCAACTCTAAATAAAAATGAAACAAACTATCTTAGAGTTCAAAGTATGATTCCCCTTATTCATACACTGGAGAGGAGAGTATGTGAAAATCAAGGCATTATTCTCCACAATGCCCAAGCCCCAAAACACCTAAGATAAGTGCTAATGATTTGACTTGTTGAAAACAAGTCTCTGCTGGTCTCAGTAAGAATCAAGTCAAGAAAGAAATCTGAGCAAGGTGAAGTCTTTTCCGCAGGCAACTAGGGTCATCCTAGGAACAGCTGCCCTTTCCTGGAGCTCAGTATACCAGAGGCTCTGCATAAATCACTAAGGATCCCAAAGCCATCATTCTCCTAATCAAAGTGCACATATACCTTGTCGTTTGGGGCACTCCAGCCTCACACCCTCATCAATGTGATAGAGACATGCAGAACGCTGTTGGCTCCTCATTAATCAATTACACACACTGAGTTGTGGTGTCAGAATTATCGATGAACTGTGTTTGCTCAAATTCCTTCTCTCAGACAGGGCCCTGAATTTTTGTAAAGGCCAGAGCTGGAGCTACATTCTTTGTGTGCAAAACCAACTATAATTTTTGGATAAAATAACATGATGGTTTGGACATCAAGTCTAGGAACCAGAGAGACCAGGGTTAGGATTCCAGCTCTAGTCTCATACTAGCCACGGAACCACAGACAAGTTATTGAGACTCACTGAGTCTCAGTTTCCTCATCAGGAAAACAGGGATATTTATACATACACACTGGGCGACTCTAAGGGTTAAATTAGATGCTATACATAAAGTGCCTGACACAAAATAAATTCATAATAAATGCTGGGCCACAGTCATCATATAGGGATTCTAAAAAAGGGACTATATCTGTATCTTCACCTAGGATATTAATAGTAAGAACAGAAATAACAATAAATAATGATAATATTAGCTACTGGCTGAGTACTCTTCTAGAGATTTTACATGAAGCAACTCCTTTAATACTGACAACCTTTGTGGTAGAAACTAAAATTACTTCCATGCTGCAGATGAAGAAGGTAAACGAAGATCAAGAAGGTAAATGAGAATCAATGGGATGAGCAGAGCCACACAACCAGTAAGTAAATGGAAGAGCCGGGATCCAAAACCAGGCCATCTGGCTCCAAAGACTTTGGGCAATCCTGCCAGCAATTTCAAACAACTTCATTGTCGTATAACCAGCATGTAGCACAATTCCTTAAAGTTCATTATTTGTTGAAAAACAAAAATCCATAAACTATTACTACCATTTGGTGATCTACAATCCAAAGCAACATGTTTTAACAGAGCCCCTGATAAGTTCTACCTTCTTTCAGGATGTGGGTTATATCAGCATCTTAGCCCCTTCTTTCAAACAAATGTTTTCCGAAGACTGTCATAACCTATGTACCAGACATCAGTAACACAGATGAAAGAAGCCTACTCTCAGCCTAGGGGGGCAGAGAAGTAGCAATATTAGCAGCAATACATATTTAAACCACTTTCCATTAATTCAGAACTTTTGGTAATTTAAATTCAGAAATCACAACTAGTTTGAAAAGCCATCCGTGGTTTTCTTTACAACTACTGTTGTCATCTCTTCAGGAAGTCACATATGGGAAATCTTGGTTAAAGATTCATAAAACACAAATAGGTATCACGCTTTTTAAAGAGCACTTAATTCTCATTCTCAATTGTATTTGCTAGAAACATATTTGCTCGCTAGCAAAATTTAAGTAATTTGAATAAAAAGCCTAATAAAATCGCCCTGGTTATAAATTTCTTCAACATCAAAACTCCAAAACAGGGAGTTTAAGGGAGAATGGACACAGGTATATGTATGGCTGAGTCCCTTCACTGCTTATCTGAATCTATCACAACATTGTTAACAGCCTATACCCCAAAACAAAAGTTAAAGAAAAAGCTTCCAAAATAAATTGTCAGCTAGGCTGACCAACTGTCCAATAGGGGGAAAAGTGACTGAAGGATGAGTAAAGAGTTAGGAGGACAAAAAGAAATACAAAGGACCCATGAAATGTATGAACCCATGAAAAGATGCTTACCACACTCACAGTAAAATAAATACAGGCTAAAAATTTAGCATGGAAAAATCCAAAAGCTTAATCATGTAATCACTGAGCAAGATTATGGGAACAGATGCATTCTCAGATAACTGCCAGTAAAAGAGTAAATTGGGACAATGGGCGTCAGTTTGCCAACAGCTATCAAAGTTCCAAATGTGTACATATTCTAAACCAGTTACTCTGCTTGTGGGGATGTAACCTACAGATACATCTGAATCTGCACAACACTTATGCCCCGATGATTCCCTATAACACTGCTTGCTTATAACAGCAACAGATCAATGTCCATCAACAGGTAACACTATGTGACCTTCATACAACAGAATACTATGCAGCTATAAAGGAAAAGAGGAAGGTTTCCACCTATTACAGAATATCTCCCAGTTACACAAGTCCAAAAAGTAAGATTCAGATAGCACATTAGACATGCTGCACCTTGTGGGCTGAAAGTAATGTGTGTGGGAGGTATAAATATGTGAATCCACGTGCAAGCATCTGCCTGTATAAGCATAATGGACCCAGCAGTGATTATGGGGAATGGATGACAGCAGGGTAGATGAAGTGCAGAGATGTAGATATGGAGACAAAGACATCACTGCATGGACATTTGCAAACTGAAGACTTAAATACTTTATTAGGAGGACAATACTTACGCATTAAAATATCTTATGCATTAAGTGAACCCAGCACGATTGGTCGGCTTTCTTAAAGACAACCTGAATGCCACACTGCCACAAGTAACGATGTCACCTTGATCTGTCACATAGCTCTGACCTCACAAATGAACAATCTGGGTGCAAAAGCCTTCCAATCTATTCCAGCTCAAGTAGCATTAAGACAGCCTAAAATAAAATTGATTTCTTAGCACATGACCTTTAAGATTATCTCTACATTCTCAAAATAATGATTTTTCCTAGCCTCCGACTCAGCATACTTTACAAACCCACACCTTACCCTGCATAGCCTGTTCTCAAAAGCAGGAAAAGCTCAAATACCTAAGTTTTTAGAGCAGCCAGACAGACATCTTGTAAGAAGTACATCAAGTATTCATTTCATTTAAAAAAATAATAGCCCCTAGAGTTCCTTAGGAAAACTTGCCAGCTTTTTATCCTTCTCAGAGTGAAGCTAAAACAAAAATCTGTGTTTTGCTAACAAAAATATTGGTGCCTACACAGGTAGGTAAAAAAACAAAAAAAAATTAGTATCCTTATTCCCTGCTGGAGGAATTAGAACAGAGAACTTGGGAATAATTTCCCTGAAAGTTGAGAAAATGTTTTCAAAGGAGAGTAAAACAGCATGCGAAGATTCTTATTAAATTCCTAAGCTGGTCACACACAAACACCTCCAATCTTGGTCTGCAGCTTCTTCTTCATTTAGAGGGAAAGGCAGGAGTAAAACTGGCTTGAGCAGCATGAGGATGTCATGTTTCCTGTCCACACCGCTGCCCCACCCCGCATCTGCTCCTGTGCTTCCATGAAGGGGGTACTGTTGTGCAAATAAGTAACTGCATGTTCCCAGTGCACTGGTAGGCAGCCGGTAGATTCTTGACAACGGTCTTTTGTGATGTTCCTAGTGTTCGGGGAACACTGCTTTGGACTACCATCATTAAACAGAATGTCCTACAGAGAAGAAAAATATACCTACTTGCAGTTTCTTCCAATGATATCATAACTAGGCTCCCAACAGCAAAAACACCACCAAAATTCTCACCTTGTCATAAGAGATACCAGGGAGTACACTTCTGAGTCATCCCACAACCACCTTCTGTGAGGGATCCTTACCCAGCCTCAACGTAAAACTCACCTGGTATCAAGCAGCCATCTACAACCAGTCTAATATTATTTCTGTGTGAAGTAAACTCTAAATTCTTCAGCTAAAAAATAACAGTGGTTCAGGAGGCTTTTCCCAAATAAGCTAACAACAAATCCATCAAGGTTAACTGCACAGGATAAATGCACAGGCTGCAGACGCTGCATTTTAATAGGTCATAAGACAAAAGCCTGTCAAACTCAATCAACTCCCCACGCTATGACAAGGCCACCAGGCTGGAGCCTACACTGATCTCGCACTTTCAAATCCTCTTCTCCATAAGCTTTGGAATGCTGCAGTTGACAGGCACAAATATCTGAACCTTGTCAAAAAATGGAATTCTCTTTTTCCGTTTTGGTCATTAGCTCCTCTGTCATTTTACAACATTTACAGCACTGCCAAAGAGTTACGTCAATGCATAGCATGTATTCTTAAAATATGAGACTATAAACGGAACAATTTTTTCTAGCTTAGGTAAGCAGATCCCAATGTGAAGGCCAGTCCTCCAGTTGGTCAGCTGAAGGTGCTGTAGACCGTTAGCATATGGACCCTCCAAGCGTGATAAAAGCAACTTTCCCCAGGAGAGAAAAGCTGTAATTACAATGGAATTACAGATATGCCATATGGAATGCTTAAAAACTTTTTCTTTTCCCCAAGCAGTTCTACTCTGAGCATTAGTACATTCAAAACTACTTAGTCAAAGTTTTAAATAACTACTTTTTAGGTCGTGCTGGCTAGGGACAAGCTTTCACTTTGGCTAAATATATTTGTTTCTATGGAGGTAAGATTCTCAAAATGCAACATCTGTAAACGGGATTTGGTAGAGGAATCTACTGGAGAATATGCTAGGTATTCCAACCCTTGGAACCCACCAAAAATTTCAAGCCAACAAAATTTCAAAGTTTAAAATTTCACTTTCCAACTTTCTTTGTGATCCAGCTATGATGTTAAATAACAGGTCATCAATATATCATACAACACGTACTGGAACACTCCAAAAGAGATGGTCCATAGGGAAGGTGGGGGTCCTATGAATGACTGTCCAGGTCATCAGCATCAATTGCATAGACATTAATTACCTCACCTGAGGTGTCAATAGTTTGAAGAGACAATTCTTTGTTAAACCTAAAAAGAGAAAGCTTAAACTTCACAAGTATATATGCACCTCCCCAGCAAAACACTCAGCAATTTCCTCAATGGTCTAAGAACATTCCCGGCAATGTCAACAATAAAGAAGGAACTTAACAGATGTAATCTGGCCATCACAATGGTACTGCTTTTCATTTTGTTAGAAAGTAGCAATGAAACAAGTTTCTTTTGGAAGGAAGGTTGAAGGAAGGTTGTTAGGCAGGTAAATTATATCAAGAAGAAGCATGAAGAAGACTTTTTCTAAATTTGGATGTTTGAATCCAGGCAACAAGGTGGGTTTTCACATTTCTTCAATGTGACAACAGATTAAATATTCAGTAAAAGAAGTTGATACCTATTATTCAATTAATATTTACTTAGGCCATGACAGCATTAAAACAATATATAATTCTTGATAGCTCTTAATGGCCATTAATCTGTACATGCTAAAAGCAAAAAGCAAATTCAAATCTCTGCTAGCCATAATGTTTTTTTAATCAAAGGAGTTAGTTAATTTATAAAATGTTTCATTTTCATGCTAATTGAAATCTATCATATTTTAACATGCTAAAAAATAACTGTAAGCTATTAACCTTACATAGTCCTCATTGTGCTTTAGGAATGATTCATTTTCGTACAGTATATAGTACCACTGAACAAATCGTGAAACAGTAGAACAAATATCTAAAACCAGCAGGCTCCACTGTTCTCATGTCAAACCTAAAAAGGCAATTATGTTACAGATAACTCAACAAAACTCAACATTTGCCTTAGAAAAATGGAAACTAAGTCTAAAACTACATACGCATTTTTAAATCTAAAACTGCATACACATTTTTCACAGGGCTTTGTTCAAATAATAACTGAACATATTCCCTTGCCAGATAGTGCACATAATCAGGTTCCCTCTACTCTGTACTCTGTGCATGAGTACTGTCCAAATTTTTAGTCTCCTAGATACTGACAGTCTGAAAGGCAAACTTTTTTCAAAAGCAAAAACGAGTATATACCCCCAAACCCAACTGCTACAATACAAATTTCCTAACACTCTCCCCCTCAAAATACATACACAGTTTTATAGAAGTACATCGAGCCTGCTGTCTGCTGTTCCCTGTCATTAGAAGGCTGTGGAAAGCTGGAAATCCAGCTTCCAACTGCTTAATGAGCAGGACCGGCCCCACCCAGGCCAGACCCCGCTGGAGAAGGGCATGCTCAGTAGAAAAGCCCAGCGTGGTTCCAAGTTACTTCATTCCTCAGCGAGAAAATCCACATGGGTCAAAGAAAAAGTCATCCTCTTGCTGTCTGTTCTACCCACTAAATGAAGGACACTTTACATAAAGAAGAGTTTTAATGGCACAACTATAATCCTATGATTGTAACTATTTACAATTCTACTATTGCTGGGGAATTTTTCCCTCGTTTATTGTATCATTTTTACCTTGCTTTGAGTTTGCCCTCCTCAACTTTGTTTTTATTTCTTACTATTTTAATCCACCCAATAAACAGACACCAAAAGTTCATGCATATAACATATAGTCTACTCATCTTTCTTGATAAAACTGGTATATATATATTTTGATATAGAAAAACCATTCAAATCCAGTGGTATTTCATTTTTATATACTGAAAACTGGACTACTTTGATTCATTTGTAAGAGAATTTGCTTATTCAGTTACACTGTATTTAAAGGAAGGCCCATTTCAATCTAGATTTATAGGTACCATCATATAGTTACAAAGCTGAAAAATTCTTGTTTTATTATTATATTGTCATCCTAAATTGAGCAATGATGGATACAAAAGGTGAAATCCTACATCCATTTGTCATATGAATACAAATATATATGGTAGCAAGGTTAAATTTATAGTCACTAAAGGGAAATGCAATTATTCTAAGATTCAGGTCAGAGAGCTCTGAAAAACAACCAACCTTCCTTAATTCTACATTACCATCCCCCTACTCCCTTACATTTCCACATTAAATTCTGGTTGGTTTTTTCCCCCAGTATAGATATTTACATTAACCAATGAGGACCAAGATAGACTCTGCATCTAGGTATACATATTTACATCTTAACCTTGTTACCATACCACACTGCTCTCCTATCAAACAGTTCTTAAGTCAATGAGTACTGTATGTTCACATTCACCTAGAGCAGTCTTTTTTTAAAAAAGAATTATTTATTACAAATAAAACATTAGATAATTAAATGAAGATGATATCAATCATACTAACTAGGAGAGAAAAGGTAAGCTTTCCTTTAAAGGAAGTTAATGAAAGGATGTTTCAGTAGCAGCTCTGTTTGTCAAAATGAACAAACAAAAACTTTAAAAATCATTCTACATAATGGAAGTAAACTTCACTATCCACCCACCACAAAGCTTTCACTGGTTCACAAAAGGGCAATTTGATGAGTTTTTTAGTAGAGCTAAATTTGTTTAATTCATCTTTTATTCAGATTGTGTTTTTTCCCTTATTTGTTAAATTTATTTTTTAAAACACAGAAATGGCAAATAAAAACAGCAGTAGGATGACAGATTTACTTCAGCATACGGACTTAAAAAAAATACTGGCTCCAAACCTTTTTCTAAAATGTATTGCTCCATAGGGCTTCTCCAGTGGATCAGACAGTTAACAATCCACCTACAATGCAGGAGACCTGGGTTCGATCCCTGGGTTGGGAAAAACCCCTGGAGGAAAGCATGGCAGCCCTCTCAAGTATTCTTGCCCAGAGAGTCCCCATGGACAGAGGAGCCTGGCAGGCCACAGTCCATGGGGTCGCAGAGTCAGACATGACTGAGCCACTGAGCACAGCATTGCTCCACAGAATTCAGAAGTCTCAGGACTACTGAGGTACAGCACTGGATCCAGTGAAGCTGACATACGTAGATCTTTACAGTCTATCCCAGTCAACTCTCATCACCCCTATGCCTGCCTTACTTCCTAACTTCCCTCCTTCCATTAACTGAATTATATCTCCCCAACATTCGTATACTGAAGCACTAACCCCCAAAGTGATGGTATTTGGAGGTGGGGCCTTTGAGAGATAATAATTAGATTTAGGTGAGGTCATCGGGGTGGAACCATCATGATGGAATTAGTGGCCTTCTAATAATGGACACCAGTGAGCTTGCTCATTCTCCCACTCTTGCTCCCTCTCTCACTTTGCTCTGTGAGGACACAGATTAGGCAGCCATCTACAATCTAAGAAGGGAGTGTCCACCAAAAACTGATCATGCTGGCACTTGATCTTGGCCTGCTGGTCTCCAGAAGTGTGAGAAAATAGACTTGCAGTTTAAGTAAACAAGTATATGGTACTTTGTTATGGAAGCCCAAGCTGACTAAGGCATCTACTTTCTTAATCACAGAACCCAATGCTATTGCTCAAGCTCCTCTACTAGCTTCAACCCTGCCCATGAGACATCGGATTCTCATTATTCAAACAAAGGTTAAGAGAATTAAGAGGTGAGTTTTGCGGCTCTCTGATTTGGAAGAAGAACAAGTCATTAATAGAGTGGATAAAAGGAGAACCTAGAGAATTTAAATGAGTTTCCAAAACTCATATACTCAATAAGTGGTAGAGGTGGAAATTACACCAATTTAGTCTGCTTCAAAACCAACACTAGTGGCACTGATGGTATAACGGAGAGCAGTTTCCTTCAAAGCCAACACACTTTTCCACCAATGCTGCATTACCTCGATTTCAACACCCTTGTTTATCAGATGAGTAAACAAAACCCAAAGAAATGAAATAACTTATAAATAAGGTTACTCTGTGGGTAAGTTACAAATTAGGTCCAGTATCATTTAAATTATTTCCAGTAAGGCTTTAAACTCATTAAAATACATAAAACACATATGCTGAAAGGTCTTAAAAGTATAAAAAATTGCTCATATAAATACGTATCTATTGCATCTGTCTTAGGAAGATTCTAAATAGCCTTGCTCTGACACTGTTTTATTGTTTTATGAAAAGGGGAAATTAGAAGTTTATCCTCAGAATACTACTTCAGTATTCAAGGGAGTTGGCTGGACCTAGGGTGGGGGTATTTTTCCTATATTTGTATAGTTAAGTTGATTTATAAATAAAATTAAACCCAGGTAAAATGATGTCTTGACTTGTACAAAATGTCCTATTTCCTGACTTTGAGGAAAAGGAATGTAACTGAATAGGATGCAAGGATGCAATAACCTGATGGTGATTCAAAGCTCCAAGACCATACAGGACACAAACTGTGTGTAGAAAATAAAGTTCTCAGTGTCACAGAAAGACAGTGAACAGAAGAGTTCCTTTTGGTCTTTCCTCTGCCCATTATTCCTCTAGCCTCCACTGGAGAAGCATATATCATCTGTCAAACCAGAAAAAAAGCAAGTACAATTTTCTAGCATAACCCTAAAATAACCTAAAAAGTACTTCAAAAAATAAAAAATAACCCCTCTGTTTTTGAACTCTGCTGATTTCACAAAGAATCCAACTTTGCTATATACCAATCATCATGCAAGACTATGCAAACCATGGAGAAAAGTTTTATGATTCTCTCAATCTGGATGAATTTCAACCTGTCTATAAAACTTTTCTAACAGTCCACATTTCACAGGATCATTGCCATTTGATGTCAACAAAAGAAAAAAAAACAAAGAAAAAAACCAAAACAACTATTACACTAGTTCCACGGCCTCTGGCTAAGTTATGTTTTGACCACACACCACAGTTTAACTTCTCTCAGGCGCTGAATCCACAATAATTTGCACAACTGTACATAAGTCACTCACAAAGTTTCTTTCCTACCATGTTTTGTAAAACGTAACATTAGAAAGTACTATAGATTTATGAGACTCTGGGCAGGAAAAATTCCATATGACCCCAGAGTTTTACAGGGAGGTTGAAGAGAGAGAGCAGGAGCAGGTACAGGAGGAAAGCAAAAGAATAAAGGGATGGCAGTTGGGACTCTCTAAACAAAAAGTTAATGTTCTGAAACCATATAAGAAGTGTTAGGACAAAGTAGTTACAAATGCCCACCCCACTCTCCTTTTTTTAAAACTTCGAAAGTCAAAAGCATCACTATTAGAATTACACATTCAGACCAGTACAGTAATTCAGCATTTACTTTAAAATGTATTATTTTCATTTCACTTACATCTGAGAAAACTTTGCTGAGTTCCCCCTTTGTCCCAGACACTGGTCTAAGCCCTCAGGACTGGAAAGTTCTTCCCCACACCAGTCCCCAGGGACTTCACAGTCTAACAGGGAAGACAGATACATAAACAAATAACTATACCACATGGGATAAGGACTGTAACAGAAGTACATTCAGGACACAGCAAAGTGGACAAGTTCCTTGGGGAGGACAAGGAAGGCATTACAGGCTTACGATGTTTAGGCTCATTCGTCTCTCATTTGAGATGAACTCATTTGAGATGAACAAATGATTCTGCTAATTGTGTGGTAATGACTCTCCCTGCCTTACAGGTTAAAAAAATAATTATCATAAAGCCCATCATATACAAAACAGAAACAAAGATCTTCCTAGCACCTGGGCAATACCATCCACATGACCAAGCAAAATGGGATTCTTATAAAACAAATATAGAACCAAAAGGGATCTCAGCTCTTATGTACCTCCTTGTCCTTGCCTTTCACAGACAGGGAACCTGAAACCCAGAAGTTAGGTCACTTGTCCAAGTTACACAGTAAATCAGGAGCAGAACCCAGGCTGGATGTCAGATTCTGCCTAATAACTCTATTTGCCTTTCCCCACCAAGGACTGTCCTGCCTGGATGTGAGGGTAAGGACCGAGACACTCTTGAGAAGATATCCAGCAACGGAGAGCTTTTATGGCTACCCAAAGGCCAGAAGAAACAAAGATCCCTTATGCTAGGCATCCAGCTGACCCTCCAAAAGCTCCCCAACTCTGCCCTATCCTCTGGATCCAAGAAAAACCCTACACCTTCCTGCTCCCTCAAAAAGTATATTTCCAAAACAAAGAAGTCATTGTCAAGAAATTATCTAATCTCCCTCATCTGTAATAACATTAAATTCATGCACGAACAGTCTGGACATAACTCCATGTTGTCACTTAACTAAGTCTATAAAATGAAGGTACCAGCAGATAACCTACCTATATACTGGGATTCTTGTGAGCATCACAGGAGAACCTACATGAGAGCTACTAGTCACACGAGAGCTACTAGTCAAGTGCGAAATGTGTCAAACACACAATTTCAATAAAAAAAATTCACCTAGGCTTTCTCCTCAAAATGGTTGAATATGCCATTACACTTATTCTTAAACATTAACCTAGAGTAATCTACCATTTATTTACTCTTTTCCTCAACTTGTAGAAAGAAAACTGCTCCCCCACCCTAAAGCTACCCTCCATAGTTCCCCTTCTTTTCTTTCTTTCCCTTTAAAACAACCACTACTATCTCCAAGACCCCTACTGGAACCACATAAACAGGAAGCCTGTCACCATAAGGCTCTTATCAAAAAACATGTTGCAGAAAGTTCAGCATGGCAGACGAGCCAGAGAAATGTTAAGGTGCATGCTGTGTACAGTGCCTAGCTACTTGTCAGGCTCTGGGGACGTACAACCCCATCTGGGGTCCTCTCCTCACTTCGCTTGCATCACAATCTTCCTTCGGCCTGCCATCTGCAGGAGGCCTTCAGTCTTCCTTTCCATCTGCCATCTGTATGGTTTGGGCACTTGTTTGAGGATCCAGTTTACTTCCAACTCTCCACATCTTTATTACCTACATATTTTGAAACTGTCACTCTACTCATTTCTTCCTGTAGCTTCACCTTTAAAACTTACCTCTCCAAATTTGAATTATGAAAGAAAACCCTAAGCACAAGTGCTAATATATTCTCAATCCAGAGCCCCTCCCCACCTGAAACAGTAAATATCCAACATTAAGCTAGAGCAGGGGGTTCCCTGATAGCTCAGCTGGTAAAGAATCTGCCTGCAATGCAGGAGACCCCAGTTCAATTCCTGGACTGGGAAGATCCACTGGAGAATGGATAGGCTACCCACTCCAGTATTCTTGGGCTTCCCTTGTGGCTCAGCTGATAAAGAATCCATTTGCAATGCGGGAGACCTGGGTTCGATCCCTGGGTTGGGAAGATCCCCTGGAGAAGGGAAAGTCTACCCACTCTAGTATTCTGGCCTAGAGAATTCCATGGACTATATAGTCCATGGGGTTGCAAAGAGTCAGACACAACTGAACAAATCACAAGCTAGAGGACTCACCATTATCTATACCTATGAGATGCTGAATTCTGTAACTTTAGGTTTTGCTAAGATCCATTCATTCAATGAGGAATTACTCCTTGCCTACTGATAGTTGTTCAGGATACACACCTGTATAAAACTTGGCTCCAGCAGTGCAAGAGAAGAGTATTTAAATAAATAATTATACTGCAAAGAGAACAGAGTTAAAATATAGGCATAAACATTTCAACAGTAACTGACTTGATGAGGGAAGAAGGCTTCCCAAGGTGACGCTGGCGCTGACCTTGAAGGAGAAGAGGGGCTGATTGTAAGCCGGTTAAAGCACACTCCTTACCATGGGAACAGTGAGTGAAGGCACAGAATCACCAGAGATAAAAGCTTTGCTGAGAACAGCGAGTCCACACCTCATCTGCTCGGAAGTACGGGGTGGGGAGTGGAGGAAATGGGACAAGGGAGGTAGTAGCCAAATAATGAGTGATCAGTACGCTAAGCGCAGATGTTTCAACTCTGTCCTGTAGGCAATAAAAAATAAGATTCATTTTGCATTTCAGTAGGATGGCTTCAGCACTCATGTGGTAACAAATGCCACAGTAAAAGGAAACTGGTTAAGCAGAGGCTCCGGTGATCCAGAAAACAGCATCTAAACTGACACAGAAGCAACAAGGAAGCAGATGAAGAGATGAAGTCAGTAAATACTTACTAGTTAAAATGGACAGGATTTGATAAAAGAATAGGATGGCAGGAGTCAGGGAGAACAAAGTTCCCAGGTTCCTGGCAGTCAAAGGTCAAACAGCAGGAACATGAACCTAGAGATAGATTTCCAAAAAGAATATGAAAGACAGACGAAAGAAGCCCAAGCTTCCACTTTTAACACATTTGGACTAAGTGACTGTGTGACATCTGGGTAGAAAATCAGGCCAGCTGGAGATGCATTTCTGAACCACAGAGCCTAGGTTTCCATGCTAAGATTTGGAACTACATGGTCAATCAGTGTTATTTGAAGCTATGGAAGAGATGAAACCCAAGGCAAGACAGAGGTTAAAATAAAAAAAGCTCGTAATAAATAACCAGGAAGGGAGCAAAGAACCTATGAAGAAGGTTGGGAAGGATCAGAATAAGATAAAGACATCAAAAACCAAGCAAGTATTGCCCCAAGAGAAGAGTTGGGCTGGGAGCAGTGGACAACAGGCGAAGGGCAGAGTGCTTCTAGTACCAAATAAGGCTTTGCAGGCATCCTGAAAGACAGCTGATAACCTCAAAAAGCAAGTCCAGCGGATAGTAGCAGAAAAAGACAATTGGCTAAAAGAAAAATACTAAAGAGAGAGGAGTATGAAAAAGGGGTACACCAGTCTCTGAAATTTAGTGCCAGAGAAGAGGCTGGAAGAAATAATAGCAATAACTCTAAGAAGTATGGCTGCAAGACAATCTACCTACACAGCAGATGTTTTGGTTATTTTATTTGGTGCAGGCTTTTGGTGGGAAAGACAAAGTAGGGAGAGGTTCAAGATACAAAGGAGAGAAAGGAAAATGAATGCCAGGAAGTTCAGGAGAGAGAGACGAATTTAATCTGGGACGGATTGAGGGTCATCTCTAGCCCAGAAACCAAACAGAAGGGAACTGGAAACATGCATGGACCAGAAGAGGAAGAGGTATAAGGAAAATGAAACCAAGGGGGAAATATGGTCAATCTCCTAGAATACAGTTAATGATAATCCTCTTCACATTCATGTTAACACAGGATTCAAAATGGGTTAAACTTAACAATTTTCAATATGGAAAGTTATTGGTATTTTACGTTTTCCAAAATTGGAGATGCCCCACATAATCTTCTACCTTAACTGATTTGTAAATCAGTACCTATTAAATTATCAAGAATATCATAAAATGAGTGCCATTCTCATATCACTATAGACACCCAGAAAAAGCAGCTAAAAAATAAGTCACTGAAATTTCAAAGTTTGCAGAAGGGTATTTTGTTTTACTTTAATCACAGCACGTGCCAAGGGCTTGGTTAAATGTATTTACAAGATACAATAACTGTAACTGTAATTCCTGTTCTCAAACTATGAAGCCTGTGTCTCAATAAAATGCCAGTTTAAAAGATAAGACAATAAAGACCACGGTCACCACCAGAACCCCATAAGAATATGTGAAAGGTTATAAAACAAAACTCCTTTTATAGAGTTGAATCCTTTCCAGGGTGGGCCTTTAAGACATTCTGACAGTGCACACAAATACTATCTCTGGAACAAAACCAAAAAGGCACAGCTGCGAGACATCTTCCACTGAAGTTGTAACTGACTCAATGGCAGTCCTTCCTTTGAGCAAGAAAGTCTATAAAAACCAGAAGCAGAGCTATTTTCCCCTACAAACTGCTGAGTGGAATCACTTTCTCCTGACCCAAACTGCAGCTTTATTAAAAAACTAAAATAGACAACATGGCCGGTACAACTTCATAATACATTTGTAAAAGAAAACATACATAAAACTTGAAGAAAGTATATATATATATGCATTTTTTTTTCATTAAGAAAAATCCCCAACTAAACTAAAACTATAATACATGGATATACACAGTTTTAAAATTACAGTCCATCACCATCACAAACAGGAAATCTGAATTTGCCTTAACAGAAATTTTTCCCCAAACCTCTAAGGAGTAGTACTAACCAAATATATTTGGATGATTATTAGTGTTAATATCCTCATACTAACTTGAACTTTTGATACCTAGATATTTGTGATGGAAAAGGAAAAAAAA
Organism: Antilocapra americana; assembly: GCA_007570785.1. Classification (NCBI taxonomy): domain Eukaryota; kingdom Metazoa; phylum Chordata; class Mammalia; order Artiodactyla; family Antilocapridae; genus Antilocapra; species Antilocapra americana. The sequence continues at coordinate 63,978,717 of ML662442.1, forward strand.
GTCAAAGACCTTTTGAAATCAATTAGATATAACTCCAACATATAAAGAACAATTCAAGTAGCCAAATCAATCCTTTATTTGTGATGTTTTCCATGCTGGATTTTGACTATGTTTCTACAGCAACATCAACAAAATACTCATACACATATTTCCGCACCCAAGATGAAAACCAATAACCACTTCTCTAGTTTATTCTTAATATGGCTTCCAACCAAAAAAAGATAAAAAAAAAAAAATCAGCCTTCCTAAACTTCACTCCAGAAACTTCAAAACCTAAGGTTTTCAATAAATAATAGTTGCAGTTAACCACAAATGTCAAATATTCTCAAATTCTTCAGAAGGGAGGTTAATGACAATTTTGTTACTTCTTTGACAATAACTCATTCTGAACAAGAACAACAAGAAAGATGAGGATGGAAGAAATTGCTAACAAATGACTTCCTTGGAAAATTATCTACATTCTAGAGAAATAAAACACCAAAAACTGTGCCAAGATGTACAGCAAAGAGTTCAATATTCTGAAGCCAAGAGATAAGCAACTTTCTCTGTGTCAGATATACTTTCAAAATCTCTTTTGTTGGAATTGTTTTGAAGTAAACAAAATATTTTACTAGGATAAATAGGCCTTCCTATTTTATGAGCAAGCTCTCTGCCTTATTCTTTACAAACATCCCTATTTATGTCTCAAAACATCTCTCCACAGTAAGTATTATCAAGTTCATTTAATAAGTAAATAAACGGAGGCTCAGAGAAATCAATTAACTTGCCTTAAAAATGATGGAATGCAGAATAATAAAGTGGTTAACTGTAAGTCTTGGAATCAGACAAACTTGAACCTGGATCCTGGCTTAACCTCCGACGACTATGTATGAGACGGATGTCTGAGGTTTGAACCTAATTCTATTTTATTTGAAACACGTTCTTTACATTATACCACCATGTTTACGCAAACTCCTAGCTATACGTCACCACATGCCAAAATGCAGTCTTGACATAAACAGTCTCACTACCTGTTACTCACATTTGCACATGGACTTCAGATATTAAGACTTACTGTAAATACATGTTCTACTCTAATACATATCTAGCGTTTAGGATTCCTAGTTTTCACCCAGGAGGCCCGGGTTTGACTCCTGGTGTGGGGAAGGAGATTCTTTGGGCTTCCCTGGTGGCTCAGCTGGTAAAGAATCCACCTGCAACCCAGGAGACATGGGTTCAATCCCTGGGTTGGGAAGATCCCCTGGAGAAAGGGAAAGCCTACCCATTCCTCCCAGTATTCTAGCCTGGAGAATTTGGGGTCGCAAATAGTCGGACATGACTGAGCGACTTTCACTTCACTCTAATACATGCTCTCAAAAAATATTTTTTTTAGAAATACATAAGGAAAACTTCAAAGAACAAGTGAAAAGTCTTGATCTTTATAATTTCCAAACATATATGTATATTTCAAGAGATCCTTACCCAGCACATAATGTTAATGACTAGGTATACCACATCACGCATGGGCTTCCCAGGTGGCTCAGTAGTAAAGAATCTGCCTGCAAAGCAGGAGATGAGTTTGATCCCTGAGTTGGAAAGAGCCCCTGGAGGAGGAAATGGCAACCCACTCCAGTATTCTTGCCTGGGAAATTCCATGGAACAGAGGAACCCAGTGGGCTGCAGTCCATGGGGTCACAAAAGCATTGGAAGTGACTTAGCGACTAAACAACAACAAAAATACCACACTGTGCGTTTCTTCAAAGCACTAGGAACCATTTGAGAAGACCAGAGAAGGGCAAATAAAAAGCCATCCATATAAACTCGTGAAAGGTGAAAGGTTATTTGCTCAGTTGTGTTGCTCAGTTTAGTTGCTCTTTGCGACCCCATGGACTGTAGCCTACCAGGCTCCTCCATCCATGGGATTTTCCAGGCAAGAGTACTAGAGTGGGTTGCCATCTCTTTCTCCAGAGGATCTTCCCAACCTAGGGATCGAACCCGGGTCTCCCACATTGCAGGCAGACGCTTTACCATCTGAGCCACCAAGGAAGTCCTATAAACTTGTGAGTTAACTATAAATGCATAAAATAAAGTGTTTACCTATTGACACTACAAACACATATACAAGAGTTCCCAATAGTTTTGATTTCAAATATTGCATCCCACTCTTTGCATAAGAAAACTTACACATTCCAGATCACAATAACAATTTTTAAAGTGAGACAACAATCATCTGATGTAGGCATTTGGAACTAATTGCAGACTACAGTAGTAAACACAAGAAGTTTGAACTTTGAAAGAAAGGATATAATGTCATTTGTGGGAAAGAGGGACAGTGATCTTCAAGACAAGCAGAACAGTCCTTGGGCAGACTGAAGCAGCAAGACGCACAAGATGATTTGGACGTCTGGCAAAGCAGGAAGTAGTGAGCAGGACAGTGGACTGACCACTATCATTGGATCAGTCACATACAAAGATAACTCAGAAGTAATGCTGAAATATGATAGCTGGAAAGACTGTTGAGAGCTTTGAAGATGAGAAAAAGGCCTCTGGGCTAAAAAAGGTATGTCACCTTGCCTAAAGTTTTATTTTGGTGGGTTTTTTTCCTGCAGAGTAGGGGAGCTAATAACAGGTTTTTTTTTTTTAAATATCATACAAGCTACCCACTTTAACCATAAAATTCAATGTTTTTTAGGGTAGTCAGTTGTTCAACCATTACAACAATTTTAGAACATTTCTTCAACTCAAAAATAAATTCCAAACATCCCAATCCATTCTGCAAGGTCTGATACCAAAGCCAAAGATATCACAAAAATGAAACTATAACTAATACCCTTAATTGTGCAAAAGTCCTCAATAAAATATTAGCAAGCTAAATCCAGCAAGGTATTAAAAAGATCTTATACCATGATCAAGTATAATTTACTCTAGGAATATAAGGGTGATTCAAAAAGTGAAATTCAATCAATATAATTATATTAATAGAAGAAAAAATACGTGATCATCTCAATAGAATAAGAATTTGACAAAATCCTTTCAAGATAAACAAACTAAAAATAATAAAAATAGAAGGAAATTTCCTCAACATGCAGAGAGCATCTACAAAACCCCACAGCTAACATCCTACTAAATGGTGAAGACTGAAAGCTTTCCCCCTAAGATCAGGAACAAGACAAAATGCCCCCTCTCACAACCTCTTATCATTCCATCCAATGTTGTGCTCAAGTTTAAGCCAGGGCAATTAGGCAAGAAAAATAAAAAACATACAAATAAGAAAGGGAGAAGTAAACTATCTCTACTTGCAGATGACATAATTGTAATAAATAAAAATCCTTAAAAATACATTTAAGAAGCTAATAGAGGGGTTCAGGAAAGTTGCAGGATATAAAATGAATATGCAAACTGAGTTGCATTTCTAAACATAAGCAATAAACAATCCAAAAATAATATCTCACTTAGCATCAAAAAGAGTAAAATACATATGGTAAATTTAGCCAAGGAAGTATAAGGCTTGTACACTGAAAACTATGTAACACTATTCAAAAAAAAATCAAAGATCTAAGTAAATCCATGTTTATGGATTCAAATACTTAGTACTGTTAAAGTGAAAGTGAAAGTGAAGTCGCTCAGTCATGTCTGACTCTTTTCGACCCCATGGACTGCAGCCTACCAAGCTCCTCCATCCATGGAATTTTCCAGGCAAGAGTACGGAGTGGGTTACCATTTCCTTCTCCAGGGGACCTGCCCGACCCACGGGTTGAATCCAGGTCTCCCACATTGTAGGCAGACACTTGAGCCCATTAACTGCCAAAAAACTGTGATAACATAGACATAGAAAACAGACTTATGGACGGGAGAGGGGAGGAGACGGTTAGAGCTATGGAGAGAGTAACATGGAAACTTACATTACCATATGTAAAACAGATAGCCAATGGGAATTTGCTGTATGACTCAGGGAACTCAAACAGGGGCTCTGCAACAACCTAGAGGGGTGGGATGGGGAGGGAGATGGGAGACGTTCAAGGGACATATGTATACTTACATGACTGACTCATGTTGATGTTTGACAGAAACCAACAAAATTCTGTAAAGCAATTATCCTTCAATTAAAATACAATTTAAAAAAAGAGAGAGACAGGTAAAGAGTCAGTTGGAGTGAGGTATATCTAACAGGGAGGAAAAGGCCCAGTGAAAGGAAGAACACAGAATAAAAAATATCCAGAAGAAGTTATATCTAAATTGAGACCTGAAAGTAGAATATTGCTAGTAACATGTACAGAAGTCTAGACATGACAGAAAACCTGATATATGAGCTAAATTCAGAGAGGAAACCTGACATCTGAAACTTAATTAGTAAGTGAAAATCCAAAACAGCAGGGATAAAAGTGATGTTACAAAGTTTGAGGCTCTTCTGAAAAGTAAAGTGGTACCATGAAAGGATTTTAAGCTTAAAACTAAAAGACTTTAAAACTATAATTCTGACTACAATATGAAGAACAAAAATTTTTAAACTGTGGGGGGAGAGGACACAGGAAAACCAGACAGAAAGTTACCTATCTTTTGCACAGAAAGTTACATATCTATTACACAGATATTACATATCTAAGAAATGCTGCTGCTGCTGCTAAGTCGCATCAGTCGTGTCTGACCTTGTGAGACCCAATAGACAACAGCCCACCAGGCTCCCCCGTCCCTGGGATTCTCCAGGCAAGAACACTGGAGTGGGTTTTCATTTCCTTCTCCAAGGTATGAAAGTGAAAAGTGAAAGGGAAGTCGCTCAGTGGTGTCTGACTCTGACCCCATGGACTGCAGCCCACCAGGCTCCTCCATCCATGGGATTTCCCAGGCAAGAGTACTGGAGTGGGGTGCCATTGCCTTCTCCACCTAAGAAATGATAGCTGCATTAATGTTTAAAAAATAAAAATATTAGCAAACAGGTAGCCAGTCTCTGCTTCCTCACCTCCAAAGAGAATTTTGCCATTGTGATTCAATTTTGAAAGCAACTTGATTGATTTATTGAGAATGGGCTGAGTTACTAAAGAACAGATCCCTAAAGAACACAGGAGAGACTCAAACTGAAACAGAGAGTTGGTGTTCACTGTTTGGGAGGAGACCGGTTGAAAGGAGAGAGTATGAGAGCTGTTTGTAAACTGTGATGAAGAATAAGAAAAATCCATAAAGTGATACAGGGAATTTTTAAGTTTTACAGTTATTACAAAACCACATTCTGGTTTTTCAAGAGAACAGAGTAAAAACATAAGTGGTTTGTCAATCCTTTGTCAATGTTAAGACTTGTATTTCTTGACTACTAAAGTTAAAACTGTACCCCAAAAGAGTTCAGCTTTGTGGAGGTTATGCTATCTGACTAGAGAAGGTATCAGTGGAAGGAATGGATAAATTCAAGTAATATTCAATGGGTAGAATGATAAGAATTTGGCAACACATCAGAGTTAAGAGAGAAAGATAAAGAACAATTAATTGGGCAGCAAAGTCAGTCACTGAAGTGGTTATAAAAGGAGGAACAGAGGGTTTGGAGACAAATTTAATGAGTCAAATTAGGTAACAAAGAGGCACATAAAAAAAGAAAAAAGAAAATGAAAACAAAAAAGAGGTATAGATGAATAAGCCAATAGTAAAGATAGAATGGACTCAAAGAAAAACAACTCAATCCACAGGAAGACAGAAAAAGGGAAAAAAAAGAAAAAGAAAGAACAGATGGAACAAACAGAAAACAAAGAACAAAATGGTGCCCAGCAACAATTAATTAAATGTAAATGGCCTAAACTGTACCAACTAAAAGACAGAGAATGTCAGCGTAGGTAAATGATCCATTCCTAAGCAAACTGTGTACAAAAAAATCTACTTTAAATATTAAGAATAGGAACAAGAGAAATGAAATGAAGAAACAATCTGTGCTTTGTACAGAATGAATCATGATGGCAAATCAAAGAGATGGCCCTGGACAGCAGAAATGAGGTGTTTTATTTACTGTAAGATTGAGGTAGGGAAAGGTGTAGAAAAATAATTCATAATATTATAAATAACTGTGGTCCCTATACTATGTTAGGGTATAAGGAAGTGTCCTGAAGGTGCTTAAAACCTAATTATCTGAGAAAATTTTTGTTACTAAACTGTATAATCTTGGTTCAAAGTCCATGACATGGAAACACCAGAGGCTTTGAAACTAAAATATATCAATTTTAAGCCTGTGGTACTTCTTTACTACTCTTACTTCCACTCTCCCTTTTTATTAGCTAACCTAGTAGAATGTGCACCCCCATGACTGTGTCTTCTTCCACACCAACACAAACCATGATGGCAGCCATACTGGGGGAGGGGGGGCAGTAGCAGTTTAAGAAATCAGGGTACCATACCAAGTATTGTCCCCAAATGCCAAACCTACACTGCACATTAAAAAGCAGAGACATTACTGCGCCAACAGTCAAAGCTATGACTTTTTCCAGTAGTCTCGTATGGATGTGAGAGTTGGGCCATAAAGAAAGCTGCGCGCCAAAGAATGGATGGTTTTTAACTGGAAAAGACTCTTGAGAGTCCCCTGGACTGCAAGGAAATCAAACCGGTCAATCCTAAAGGAAATCAGTCCTGAATATTCATTGGAAAGACTGATGCTAAAGCTGAAGCTTGATGCAAAAAACTGACTCATTAGAAAAGACCAGTCCACTCTAGAGGAGATCAGTCCTGAGTGTTCACTGGAAGGATTGATGTTGAAGCTTAAACTCCAATACTTTGGCCACCTGATGCGAAAAGCTGACATTTGAAAAGACCCTGATGCTGGGAAAGATTGAGGGCAGGAGGAGATGGGGACGCTAGAGGATGAGATGGTTGGATGGCATCACCGACTCAATGGACATGAGTTTGGGTAAACTCCAGGAGTTGGTGATGGACAGGTAGGCCTGGCGTGCTGCAGTCCACAGGGTCACAGAGTCGGACACGACTGAGCAACTAAACTGAACATATATACTTCTTTCTACCGAGTTTTAAGGTTCGAAATTACAGCCAAAAATTCTCAATGAACATTCTGAGGTGTTGTGCTAATTACAAGGAAGGATGGGAACAATATGAATACCTAGTATACTTAACATGTTATCTTTGCTTACTCTTTAGAAAACGATATTAGTATTTGCAAGAGAGAAGCATAAAAATATTTTTTCAAGCTTTTACTTTGAGAAAACTGTGAAAAGTTCACATCCATGGTTATAATTTGTTTCTCTTGGATCTAAACATACACCCACCCATTGGCTTCAGTAAAGTGCTTGGCCAGAAACCCTAGGACAGTGATACTTCCTGGAAATTTCAATTGGAAAGAAAAAGTATCCTATCCATGAAGGGATCGCCAGTAGCAAATAATGCAAATGTTCTTTTGAGTTAATACCAATTTGTAAAAACCTATTCTTACACAAAAGATACATTCATTCACTCAACAAATATTTCCTGTACAACTATTAAGAAGGTAATTTACAAAAAGATTCTCACTTACTTGATACATGGTATGATTTTATTAATTATTAAGCAAAACAGTTAAAAAATGTTTTATTTACCCAGTTTCGAGGGGCAATTCCCAGTCCCCAAAATGCTTCTCTTTGCTATTGACTGGCTGTCTCTCTGTGTAAACAATCAGATTCCCAGGGGCAAAGACTGCAGTCTTATATCCATATACCCCACAACCCAATATAATACCTGTCATACAGTAAAGGAAACCAAAGGAATGTTTGATGAATGAATGGACTGATGGGCCATACTCAGTTAGTATTACAAACAAAAATCTCAGTAAAAGAAAAAATAAATTCAGTACAGTTGTCACTCCTGACCCTTTCCTCACTCTTCATCCAGGCTCATAGTGTTGCTCTTTTCTCCATGGTACTTCTACTGCTGAAATGACCGTTTTTGAATTCTTGGCATCAGTCTGCCTCACTGTGAAATTATCTGCAGCTCAGTCTTCGTCCTCATCTTTGAATGCCCGGCCTGGCTCACAGTAAGGCACAAATTTGTCTCATAATAAAGAGCAACAAATACCAAAGACACATACTTAAATTAGTACTGCCAAGCTTCAGGTTATTACTCTGTAGTAAAAACAAAGTACTTAACTGGTAACAGTTAGATTTACTATTAAAATTAGGTTAAGTAAATATTTGATCCTAGTCACCAGTACAAGAAATACCACCCAAAAACCTCAGCACCAGATTTTATTGCACAGAAATACAAAAGTGTTACTGGAGTTGGAAATGTCACCTAGAAGCCATAAATAAAAGAAATACAAAAGGAGGCTTCCTTGGGTAGATGCCTTTAACTGAGGGTAAAATTCACCGGCACAGATACCCAGGGAAATCCAGTCTTTCCCCATAAAACCTGGCAAGTAGTATTTCTGCAATACAGGTATTTGCAATTATGCCTCTTCCTTCAAAGAAATAATAGCAAGGAAAATTTCTGAAAGACTTCCAGTGGCTCTGCAGGATGAGACCAAACTGCTCAGTATAATCTCCCAGGTTCCGCACTGACTCCAGTCCAGATACGGAGCTAGTTTTCTGCTTCTCGTGTGCTCTCTCTCACACACCTCAAGCTCCAGCCACACCAGCCTCCTCAACAAGAAACGCTTCCGTGTCCTCATTAATGCTGACTCTCCTCTGTCTAGACTGTCTACTTCCCCTGTCTACTCTTCAGGGGAAAAAAAAAAATCTAACCCCAGCTTCCAGGTATAAGGTTAAAAACAAGCAGTTTGTGACCAAATCTAACAATAGCTCTGTTACTGACTTTTAGAAAACAGAATAAAACATGGGGGCGGGGGAAGCAATCAAGTTATTTGTGAGTTTATGGTACATACCCACTCTCACAAATCACAAGGCTCTCAAAGGCAAGTCTAGTAAACCAACCCAGCAGGGAGTGTCTACCACTCCAGTAGGACCCACTGGCAAAGGAAGCAGGATGCCAAGATTGGCGAAGTCAGGCTTAAATGGACAGTGACACAGCCCCCTCTCGGAGACAGCCCTGAGGTATACATAGTGAGTGAAGGCGATCCTCCAAATGGACAGAACCAGGGGCAGTTAAGATCTGATCAGGAATTACACTTCAAGGACAAGCTATCCCCAGAATAACCACTGCTCTTAACCTACCTAACCATACACCCCACGAACCACACAACTTGGTGATCCAAGAGGGTAATTTACAGCTGCATGACAGGGCAGGGCAGAGCACCGTCCAGGGGGAAATCTCAAGAATGCGGCTGATCGCTGACATCGGATCTGGATGGAACTGAAGCCAGAGGGATGGACATCACCGGTACACCGTGTTCTCTGAGACAATACTCTGCCTCTAGATGCAGCAGGCCAACAGAATTTTATATGGTCTGCCCTTGGAAGAGGGAAGGACTGTAGCTGCAGTTGACCTGTGTAAGCTGAACTAAAAGGATATACACACAATTATACATTATACTTAAATGTATGGAACTGTGTGCATACATATGTATATCAGACAAATGGTGGAATGTAGCACTCCTAATAACCTACTTAGCAGCCACATCCAACTTCCCCCTCTGTCACCATCCCTCTGATATTTTGGAATTTGCCTGGATCTATTCAAGCTATTTGGGTTCAGTCATAATTCAAGTGTCTCGTATCTTTCTCAATCCCTTTTTTATCTCCTCCCATTATCATCTATAAGTCCATGTCAACCATGCCAGAACATCTAACTCAATAAATGCTGAATGAAACCACAGAACAGCACAGATATAACAAGATAAAGAAATTTGTTCCTGCTGGCTTATCATCTATATATCGAAAGTAAATATTCTTCCCATTGGATCCTAGAGTAATAAAAGCCAGGCTTGAGGTGCTTTTCCCTTCTGGAAGAAGACTGGTTGAAGTATCTACCAATACCCTGGGGAGGATTTCCTCTCACCTCAACCTTTAATGTTGCTGCTGTTGTTTAGTCGCTCAGTCATGTCCAGCTCCTTGTGACCCCATGGACTGCAGCCACCAGGCTCCTCTGTCCACGGGATTCTCCAGGCAAGAGTACTGGCATGGGTTACCATCTCCTCATCCAGGGCATCTTTCCGACTCAGGAATGGAATTGGAGTTTTCTGTGTCTCCTGCACTGTCAGGCAGATTCTTTACCACTGAGCCACCTGGGAAGTTGATTTCTGCCATGGAGTTTAGTGTAACAGGATCTGTTCCATACCAACTGTATAGTTATCTTTAAAAGAAACAGATGGGATGGCATGACACAGGGCTTGGTATCATGGTTTAAAACCAGCCCAGCTGATGACTAGACATATACAAACACCGTAATCCCTGGGTACCTCTGCCCCAGATGATAGGAGTCGGGCCACCACAGAATCAGCTCTTGTTGGAAATCAATGAGCCAGATGTCCAAGAGGAGCCAGGGCTTATCTGATAGGATCTTTACTTGTTTCAACGGCTTCACAGTTCTAATATAGACCTATTCTGCTTTTATGATCCTGGAAAACATCCAAAATGATTAGCCTATCCTTTTCTGACTCACGTATCTTTAGGCAATAACTGTACACACTTTCTACTAATTGAGAACTTTCAAGTGAGTCCATCTAATGAATGAATGCCCTATGGAGTAACATTTCCAAAATTAAGCACTAACAACTCAAGAATTTACAGATACAGAAAATAAACTCACAGTCACCAAAAGGAAAGGGAGGGAGGAATAAATTGGCAGTATGGGACCAACAGATGCACACTATCATATATAAAGAGAAAAACAACAACGCTTTATTATATAGTGCAGAGAATTATATTCAATATCCTGTAATGAACTCTAATTGAAAAATAATACAGATATAGATAATCCAATTACTTTGCTATACACCTGAAACTAACAATGTGCTGCTGATGTGTTCAGTCATGACCGACTCTTTGTGACCCCATGGACTGTAGCCCACCAGGCTCTTCCATCCATGGAATTTGCCATGTCCTTCTCCAGAAATTAACAATATTGTAAATCAACTATACTTCAATTTAAAGAAGAAGAATTTAGAATATACATTCGCCAAGAGCAAACAAGCATCTTTGAAAGGATAGTGCTGTTGTTCTACCTTATATGTAAATTCACAGATAAAACACTAGAAATGCTCAGCCATAATGGTAACAATTGTTGTTCCTGAACGTGTACAATGGGAAATTTTGCTTTATTTGTATTTTTATACATTAACAAAGCTTTTGCCACTAAACATATAATAATTAAGAAATGTTTTAATAAAACTAAAATCCACTAAGACAAAGAAATATGAGTTTTCCCCCTTCATTTCTGTACCCCTACTTTAGCAGTTTTAAAAGCAGTACAAAACAAGATGGCTAAGTCCCAGCAAAGTTATAATAAACTAGTCGTGTGCCATGGGGTATAGATTTACCTAAAACACAGGGATACATTCATACTATTCCTCTTCGAGCTTGGCACTATCTACAAGAAATTACTGGACTCTAAGAAGCACATGCTTGCAGACACTGTTACATCAGAGGCCTTTTTTAAAAGTTAGATTTTAACTGGATTTAAAAGAATGAAAGGAATTTCCTGGATTTTATCAGGGCAATTTCCCAAAAGATTTTTGCCCCCACTTCTTAGTACAAGGATTAAAGCCACTTAGCAAATTAGAGGGTATACTTGTCACTTAAAATGCTATTAAGAACATATAAATTAAGAGATCTTTAAAAAGCAGTACATGTTCAAAGAAGCTGTTTTAAGAGTTTTCTATGAAGTTAGTCAAAAAGCATCAAATATCGGAATAAAGGAGGGATCTACTTTCGGACAACACAACGCTATGGAGAGATGGGGACCACATATCTACAGTCAAGAAAGAGCCTTTCTATGTTTTATCATCACGTGATAAGTATCACTGTCAAGTTTTCACTACAACTTCATTAAAATACCAAGCCATACACACACACAATATAACACAGCACAAGGAGGACAGCGACATATTTTTCAGAACTGCAAAATGGCATCTGCAGAATGTCTCAAAGGAATGACAAAGGCACTTCTTTAGCTCAAACAAAGAGAACAATGTTTCCACTAGGACACTACAGGACTATTGCATTTCAGGGGGGAAAGGCAGTAAAAATTAACACAAAACAGAGCTGAAAGTGTAGAATGACCGTCTGTGGGGAAGAATTAAAAGAAACTATTGAGAATACAAGCTTCACGTGTTATAGTACACAAAATTAAAAGAGGGCTTGAGGTTTTAAAAGTTGGGTTATTTCATTAAATTTGAAAAGAAAATTACCTTTAAAATTCAAAATGTAAAATTACTAATCAGTTGAATCAATCAAATGTTTTAGATTCACAAACACCATGCATCTATGTTGTTTAGAAGATGGCTTACAAACAACCTATGCCAGCACATGGATCATTTCCCTTCATTTCCCATGACCACTCTATTAGAAATGTACTATTGATGCCTCCATCTTATAGATAAGGAACTGAGGCTTGCAGATATAAAAGGATTCAGTAACAGGCAGATCTGAGTTTCAACTGTAACTCATTTACTTAATAGCTACAAGACTTGGACTTTCTTTCCAAGATACTTTGACTTGCAAGACTATCAACACCAAATAATGTTCACAAGGATTAAAGACAAACTATTGTCAAAAATAGGACAAGAAAATTCCTAAAACAGCATACTAAAATAATAAACGCTTATTAAATGGAGGTGGAGGTGAAGTTGTGATATACCCACTCAATCATGTAATGTCTTTAAAACACTGATATGAAAAGGACTTAAGAAATGCAAAAGGGAACACATGTATACCCATGGAGGATTCATGTCAATGTACGGCAAAACCAACAAGATGATGTAAAGGAAACATAAATAAATAAATCTAAAAATAAACAAATAAAAATTAAAAAAAAAAAAAAGAAATGCCTTTGGGGCGGGGGAGGAAAGCTGTGAGAAAATGGCAAGAGTCAAGGTTAATTACAAAATACAGTAAATAGCTAAGTATATTTAATGGAAAAAGATCACAACAAAGACAAACTGATTGTTCCTCACTTTTATCTGAAGGATATATTCTTAGTTATCTTTAGTGGAGAATGCCCTAAAAAAACAATTTGATGACTTTTGTACCATACCAAAAAAACAAGCAGTAGACTCTGATTCAAGTCAGTAAAACCAGTAAATAAGTTACCAACAGGTAAATTTTCCTCATAACTAACATTTTCTCATAAATTTGTTAGCCCTACTGTGACTCTCTATCCACCTCATCTTCCTACACTCCAGTTCTGATCACATCATTCACCTGTTTGGAAAACCTCAGTAACTGCAGAAAGGAAACCCAAATTCTTCCACCTGAAATGCTGTCTTCTAGGCTCTGACCACATCCTCCTTTCTAGCTTTTCTGCTCAGTAGGATGCATGATGATTTCTAGTCTTGAGGGAGGAAAAAGCCAGGGTTCTCCAGGTTTACTCCTCCAGCTTCTTTTCAGAAGTGAGCAAGCCAAGAAGCTTGCCTATCACAACCACACCATCAGGCAAAATCCAGCCACCAGCTATGCCCTGTCCAAAGACTGCCATCCCTCTCTCCTCCAAGTGCCCACAACACTCCCTTACCCGCTTCCAGAGCTCTGCACTTTCTGTAGTACTGGCTCTATGAGCACATCTTAGCCACCATACTTAAAAAGTCTACCTCTGGATTCCCCAAAGCAAAACACACATTACTTTGCACCAAGCTATGCTTGGTACATTTGAGGAGAAAGAGATGAGATCATAAGAAAACACTTTAAAAAACAAACTGTGCACCTGTTTTTTCAGACAATCCCTGGCACTGTCATCTTATTTTTCTATCGTCCCAAGATAATCACTTAGCGATTCAATAAAGTAAGCCTAATATTAAATTAAATGGCCCTCTAATGGAATAAACACTATTTTGGCACATTTATAACAGGAAATGTCATGCCATCTTTTAAGATTCATACAAGGAAAATGTGAGGAGTGTGAAACAACTGTCTTCATCTGTATGATTGGTTCTCGTGGGTTAAGACTGACCTAAAGCATCATCACCTTCCAAAATGTACTGAATTCTAAGAGAAGCAAGAAGAAAGAAATGGCTCTGAAATAAGTCCTACAACAATACATTTGGAGATATACAGTCCTCCTGAATCATGAGTCTGGGACGGGCCTGATAAAAGAATATAGCCAATCCTTTCCATCAAAGACACGAGAGAATCTAAGAAATTCTGAGTTAAGTGAGGGAATTTTTATTTTTTTAAAGAATATCGTAAGAAAAGGCAGACACCTAACTTCCCGGCCAGGTTTGTTTTTCTAAAACATGTTTTCCTCTTGGTTTTTCTTTTCCCAGTAGTACCTCACACTTCAAAACTTCCAATTCCCCACAGGTGTAAAAACAGTACGAAAATGCAGACTAGCAGCTTTTTTTTTTTTTTTTTAACCACAGCATTTCTAATCTCTCCTTCAGGCAAAGCATTCACCAGAGAAAAGTATGGAAGATTTTGCTCCTTTCTCCACTCAGGGTAACATAGAAGATCACAGGAGAAAGCAGGAACAAGGGAAAAGTGCTGGGGAACATGCAGGAAAGCAGCAGCTATGGCTCTCGGAGCCAAAGCCACAGACATGAGCTGTACTATTTTATTCTTCTGGAAGACTCAAATACAACTGTATAATTATACAGAACTTTCAGGATGTATCTATGTAAATACAACATAAGCTTATCTTCCAGGAAAGCTGGCCAACCCAAACACCCAAATCTGGACCGGACTGCAACCGGCTCTGTGGCTGGTACCTCACTGGCCATCATTCTTACTTTAGCTGCATAACAGGGCCCTTTGAGACAGAATTCAGGGCTATTCAGTTCATCCCAGGAGAATGACACAGAAGTAACTTAAATACCACGACCCCTCATGCGATCAAAATAGAGCATCTAAAGAAAAACACCAACTCACGTTCACCAGGACTGGATTCACCGGGTAATCACTGAGCTCCTCGGGACTCACACCAGCAGCCCAGCTCTGCGATCACTGCCACCACTGTGCTCGTGGGCACAATCCAAGGACGCCTGGATTAAGATAAACGCCTTAAGGAGCAGTGCTGACACACTTCAGTTCCTAACGCTTATGTCAGGCGCAGCCCAGCCCCGGGTCAGGAAATAATGCGACTGATACTAGAACCTGATGGTAAACATAAATATCTTTCAGGAGGCAGTGTTCCTTTTCCAATCATAAAATTCATTCCTAAATTATTTAGCCCTTTTCACTGAGCTGAACAGAAATATATGGAAAAACAATTTCCAATAGCCTGGAGAGCACGCAGAGCCATTATTACTTAAAAATAATGAATTAAAAAAAAAAAGACTTCAAAAGAAATAAGATCACATTCTAGCATCATGAGACTTCTTTAAGGGAAAAAAACACATGTGTGTGCACATAAACATCACACACGTGAACTGGGTCCCTGGAGTGATGTGGCTGCTGTCCTGCTTGAGAGTCAACTCCTGGAATCAGCCTCCTTCTGCAACACTTTCCATAGTGAACAAGCTGAAAGTGCGGGAGGGCTCGACACCTATTCTAAGGCAAGCAACCCAACAGGAAAAAAAAGGAGTTGACCAAAAATGAGACTCTTTATACGAAACTGAAAAACTTTTTGTAATAAATTAAGCACAGTATTATAAGAAATGCAGAGCACTGCCAGAAAAAAAGGAGTCTCTTAATTCTGTTTCTTCCTACTTCAGTCACTCAAGCTATTTCTGTCATATTCCTCATCCAACACTTAAGCTGTCATCTCTAGTGGAGTTTCCCCACCCACTACAATCATTTGAAAAACTTTGGGGAAGAAACCAAAAGTATAAGCGTCTTTGCCAAATGACATTCAGATTTTTGTCCCCACCCTAATAGTTCGCTATTTATCCTTATTTCTTGATCTCTTTCCATTCTTGCTCTTCTTCCTCTACCTACAAATGTATCCCAGCTATTGCCACTTCCTACTCCTGAGATTTAAACACTCAGTTTCTTCAGGCCCCTCATCCCATCTTCCATTTCTTCCCTCAAGATACAGAAAGTTTGGAAATGCACAAAATCTTAAATTCTTCAAGGTGCAGAATTTAAAATATGCTGAAGACTTCCTGTGGAGGAATTTTTCCAAGAAAAACAAAAACTAAGGATTCTCCATCACCCATTTTTCAGCCAGCCCTGCAGTAGCCCACCCATCAGCTGTTTTATACAGTTTCTTCTAGCCTAAGTTCAAACAGAGGTGAGGGTGAGTCTGAGGCTGTGTGTGCCAGTACACAGTATGAATCTGTAACTGTTGCCTCAGAAAGGACATCTAACTACTTGCTGACCAAAACAATGTGCAAATTGTACTACACTTGCTATTTCGCAGAGATATTCCTGAAATCGGTGGTACCAGCAAGACTACCAAACTTACAGAGAAGAGGCCATGTTCTCTGATCTGCCCTAAATATGCTCAGAACTTTTTTAACTAGTTATAATAGAGTGAGCCCACAGGTGCTCTCCTAAGTACTATGGAGAGAAGGGAAAGTGAAGGGAAGAGAAGTGGAAGGAAGGAAAATGACAAGACAACATCCTGTCCTTGAGGAGCCAAGAGTCTCATGCACACAACCTCATGGAAAGTTAACGTTCATAAAATGTTACTGCTTCAAGACAACAGTAGAAGAAATGCCGAAAGACTATGTGAGTAGTTGCCAAAGGAATTACACAGCCATGAACTCCTATGGGAATTCATAAGGAAAACAGAATTCCGGAGTAGAGGAAATTTGGCAAAGGAGATGATAATTAGCAGTGTGGCAAGACCACTAAAAAGTTTGAAGAGATTTATTGGTTTTAACATGACAGAAAGAAACACTTCAAATATGCTTGTGCTAAGCGTAAAGCATACATTTCTAAACTTCACTCCTTTCAGGTTCACATCAAATAACCCTAAAATAGCAACAATCCAGTCATCTCATAATGGTTTCTACCCTCTCCAAATCACTTGGGGCAAATTAATTTAACTACACAGGTGTGTTTGAGTAGTCTCAAAGTTTCACTTTTTTTCATACTCAAAGTTAGAGTGAGATGGATTAAATTCTCTGGGGCAACAATCTCTAATTTATCCTAGAAACAATTATTCACAAATGTTTGCCAGTAAATAAAGTAAAATAGGCAGAACGTGATAGTTAAAAGTATACTGAAATAGATGGAACCCGTTCTAATTCCAGTTCTGAAAGTAATGAGAATTTAGAGCAAGTCCTTTAATTTCATTTTACTAAATTACCTAATCTATAAAATATATGGAGGATTCACTACCTCTTAAAGTACCTCATAGTTCTAAAATTCTGCATTCTAAAAAAAACTACTTGTCATGGCAAACGTAACACAAAGTTAAATGAAAATAAACATCAAAACCATAGTATGAGCCCTACTTGTGAAATGTACATTTACTAAAGTATTTATCTCTGAATGTATTCTATCACCTCCAACTGCATCTTATACAAAATAAAAACATAATATAAAGCAATTATGTCTTAAAGTGGGAATGAGGCTGGCTTTTACTATTTATGTTTCTCTGTATTACAAGTTTTATTCAACAAACACATAAATTTATAATGAAAAAAAAAAAAATCCAAGCTTGACATTTGGAATCAGAGCTCTTCGGCCTCTGTGAAATACACTGGAAATCAGAGTTCTCTTGGAAACACGCCAGGCCAGTCTTGGATCAGGGGGAAAGTAGAGGGAGGAAGCCCCTCAATCTTGTTTGTTCACAGCTACTTTTCTCATCTAGTCTGAACCCCCTCCTCCGTCCCACCCTTCCCCATCAACATCTCCTGGGAGTGATTGAACGAAAGTAACCTAAAACTGGAATTTCTGGAACTGCGTGATTTTCCAAAAGCACTTTATTTTCATCTCTCTACCTACACACATACACTCACACACCCAGAATTGGATTTCATACTTATGCTGCAACAAATCCTCACAGGAATACTTAAATGTCCTTTAAGAAAAAAAGGCGTGGGCAGGCTATATTGGAAAAAAAAAAAGAAAATGATCTGGCACCTGCGGTGGTGATGTCATTACCAGCCAGGGCTCTGAACTGTCTCTGGAATGCAGCTGTGGCTAGAATCCCTTAGGCCACCCAAAGCTATTTAACATAAAAACAGAGTCTTTCCGGGCACAAGAAAACCTCACAGTCACACGTGACTGTACTCTGCTTAGGAATCCTACACTCACAACTTTACGGCTTCAAACACTTTGTAGAGCACAGCCATCACTGGCAGAACCATCCCTGAAGGCCAGACTTCAGCAGCTCTAAACAATTAACTTTCAGCAGGCCTGAGAAGGACAAATTCTGCGTGTCTGTCTACAGGCAGTCAAGAAAGAACTGACTCATTGGAAAAGACCCTGATGCTGGGAAAGACTGAAGGCATGAGGAGAAGGGGACGACAGAGGATGAGACAGTTGGATGGCATCACCAACTCGATGGACATGGGTCTGAGCAAGCTCCAGGAGCTGGTGATGGACAGGGAAGCCTGGTGTGCTGCCGTCCATGGGGTCACAAAGAGTCGGACACGACTGAGAGACTGAACTGCACTGATTCGTGACAGGCCAGACGTTGAGTCACTGCCTTGGAAACAGAAAAAAACATACATCCACCCCAACCCCAGATGAAGTGAGGACTTGGTTGGGGAAGGAGTGAGCACAGTGGGTAATGAGATAAGGATGACAAAAGTGAAGCTGGGGATGGGAGTCCATGGGGTCACAGAATCGGACATGACTTAGCAACTGAACAACAACAAATTCTAAGTAAGGAGACGTTAGTTGTTGTTATTTTTTCCCCACAGAAACAGCCACTAAAGGGAGTACTGACTCCCCAAGCCTACTTAAGATGGACCAATTAACCCATAAAGCTTAACTGCAAATTTTAAGGAAAACACACATAAGGAGTCTCCCCTAACACACACTTGCTCCCCAGGAGAATGAGTGGGGGCTGACCCTTTCTGTTACCCTTCATTCACACTGAGAGAGTACAGTGAAGAATCCCGACTCCACCACTTCTCCAGCAGAGACCAGCCCAAAGATGTGGTACCTGACCAAGGGGTTGACATGGCAACTCTTGGAAACTGGAGATGAAGAGCCACAGGAACCTGGGCCTCCACCCAAACTGCCTAACTCCCCACTCCACCATGCCTTGATCCTTTTTTTTAAGAGCCATGGAATTGTGCCCTGCTTGCCACTACAGACACCAGACCAACATGGCCCCATAGGAAGGGAAACGGAACTCTCCACCTCTCAGGTTCAGACCAGAGAGCTACACAAGGCCTTACGATCTACTGTCAAGATTTTACTACTCAGAGCACAGGAAGAGAGACAAGGAACATCCAGATGTGTTTGTCCATTCTTACTTACATTCCAAAGGCAGAGCCAAGATCACACGGGGATGCTAATGCTCATTAAATTTTTTAAAGTCATCAAGACAGTCAAAATAGAAAGAAGCCAGAGCTTCTAACTCACAGTTCCCACGACTGTCCACATAAACTTTTACAGAGCTTTGTCACCCTCACAACCCTCTAAAAATCAATTTTCAATGGTCTACAACTGACTACATGTTATGTGGTAAACCCATTGCAGAAAGTTCTCTCCCTATGACCCAGAGCACATCAAAAGCCCCCTTTCCTCACCACTTAGCTTTCACAGAATCACAAGATCTTGGTTGTGACCCACACTCTGACTTTTTTCCAGTCTACTTCCCTCAGTCTGACACAAAAGCTCCAGACCCAGCGATGAGCGAGAAGCTCAACCAGTGTCTGGACCACACTTCCCCACCACCCGACCCCGTATAAAACCTCTGCTGGAAGAGAGGAGGCTGAATCCCAAACCCAGGATGCGTTCCAAATCAAAGTCATTTCACTGTCAGCACTCCCCCACTCCTTTCTGTGAGGCGCAGAGCAGAGGGTGTGTGTTGTTCCCACTTTAAAAGCGAACCCCATGATCCTGCCCTCTGTTACCCGTTCCCACGGTTCCCAAACACTGTCTTTCCATTTTTTTGTGACCCACAGTAAAAGAGTAAAACATTTTACATCCCAACCCAGTTCACAAATACACAGTAAACACACCCAGTTTTAATGGAAACACAGTTTTCAAGTGGCCACTCAGATCAGGCCTAAAGCCTAAGCGTTTTGTGCTAAATCCAGCCCCAGTCCCAGTGAGCCTTCTCCCTGTCAGTGGGCTGCCTCAGCCAGGAAAGGGGGCACCTCTTTTCTCCCACCTCCCTTTCCCTTCCCCGTTCCCAAGGGGAAGCTCTGTGCAGTGGCAAAGCTCTACTCTAGTCAGCGAGGTCTGTCCAAGGTGTGATGATTTCTAATGGAAAGCTTTTCCCAAAAGGGAAAGTCTTTTTGAAATTCACATAAAATTCTGTATAGACTAGATAAGGCCCCAATTCTCTTATTGTTTATGCCATTTCACTTTCTAAATGCCAGTTATGGCCTTCTAAAATGATTTCTTGAAAACTCTTGCCCTCGACCCATATATAAGCCTACCATTATCTCATTTTCATTCGTCCCAACCTCTGATTATCTTCTGTCCTTCCTTGTGAACCACAACTCCAACAACTCTGTGACCCTGAGCAGCCTGTGCCCCCAGCCCCTCCCCGCGGCTCCATCTTCACAACCCTCTCCCAGCAGCCTGACTCCCGGGGGCCACCAGCAGACCTTGAATTCCCAGCCCCTCTCTCCTCCAGTACATCCCCGTACTCTCTGGCTCCACCTGAGGTACAGCCTTACTTCAGACTTGCACCCAAGCCACCAACAAAAATAAGTAACGATGGTTAACTTTTCTCAATCCAAATTCATGACCACAAACTTTAACTGGACTCTCGGAGAGCTCCAGAAATCTTAAGACAGTTCCCTAGTCAACCCACACCCCCACTCTCCTAGACATAGATTTCACATTTGTGCATAAAGCCCAAAAGATGACAGACCAGAAATATGAGACACTGGATATTGGCTCTTCCTATGATCTCAGTCACAATCTAACTACATTTGTCCTCCAACAGTGAAAGCCAGATAGTGTTCCACACACTCAGTGGTGTAAGTAAATTTAAAAAGTTACTAGCCATTCATTAAAACAAAACAAAACAAAAAAATCTGCCTGGTACAAGGCTGAACTTACTATATTAAAGTTTAAGGGCATTTAACTGTTCAAGAATAAAAAGTCTTTTTGCTTTTTCTTATAAAAATGTTTGGTAATACTCTCTCCTCAATTCTCTTACCAAAGTAATCCATGTGCAACTCTGCCCTGCCTCTCTAATCACTGTCAGGCATAACAGTTTATTGTCCAAATATAATTTGTTCAACCATGCAAACACCTGTGCAATCAGGCATGTTCAGTTTGCAAGGCACAAGTCCAAAGACGTGCCCACAGTGATAAGCACTGGTGCCTGGCTAGTGAGCCTTTCGCTGAAAGAGACCGCTTTTCTCATAATTATATCATTTTGAATCAAAATGTCTAATGCTTTTACATAGTTCAACAGAAAAACAAAACACATGCATTACAGAGTTGCTATTTATTCCAACCCAGGCCACTAATGGTGACACTCAGGCACATAATAAACCCCAGAGTAAAATAAAGCTGTGGCTCTTGAAATTCAAGGGCCAGAAGAGAAAGCAAAGGAAGCAAATCTGCCCAAAGAGACAATAAAAGGTTAAGGTCAGAACTCTATGTGCCCTAAGAGAGGAGCCCCAGCAAACTCACTGCCGGTTTCAGGGGTCATTTCTATCACTTTAAAACTCAGTTCTTCCTGGAGGGGGGCCGGACATGACCTAACGCAGTTGAGAAATCCAGATTGAAATAACATATGCCAGCAAACAGGCAGATTTGAGAACATGTAAAAGCTATAAAAGCCCTTCAGAGCAAGAGGGTAATATAGCCTGGAGGAACTTCAGGTAAAAGACGTGAACACCACTTACACCAGCAGATATGCAGAAAGGCCTCAGCCACCTGGACTGCTAACTTTTAAAAAAGAAAAAAATGTGCCCCGCACAAAAACACCAACAAGGTGATGCTAGTACAATTCCTACTCTTCACTTACCTAGGCTCCTTTTCCAGCACCCTGAATTTCAAAAGCTCTACCAACCGTTTTCTGTTACTCAGTTTTCAGATTAAGGTGCTTCCTCCCAGCTCTGCCTCCTCCATTCATCCACTCTGTGTGGAGGCGATGGCCACTGTATGCCCAGCACTGTGCTAGGGCACATAACCTGGTAAGCGAGCGGGGGAGGAAGTCAATGATTACAATCCACTCTGAGAAATACCTGCTTAAAGCCATCTGCAAAACAGTAGATGAGCAGAGAATGACTGCAAAATTAGAACCATCTCTGAAATTGTGGTGCTGGAGAAGACTCTTGAGAGTCCCCTGGACTGCAAGGAGATCAAACCAGTCAATCCAAAAGGAAATCAACCCTGAATAATCATTGTAAGGACTGATGCTGAAGCTGAAGTTCCAATACTTTGGCCACTGATGCAAAGAGCTGACCCACTGGAAAAGACTCTGATAATGAGAAAGACTGAGGGAGTAGGAGAAGAGGGCAGCAGAGGATGAGATGGTTAGAGTGTATCACTGACTCAATGGACATGAATTTGAGCAAACTCACGGAGACAGTGAAGAACAGGGAAGCCTGGAGTGCTATGGTTCATGGGGTCACAAAAAATCAGACACCATTTAGTGGCTGAACTGAAGGATGAAGATGCAAAGAAAGGAGGGACAGCATCCCAAGTATTTGCAAAGACATCAAGAGACTGGTACAGGCTGCTCCTTTCAACTTGTTACATTTAATCAAAATCACAAAGGTTAGGCCCAAGAATTCACAAGGCAATAAAATACAAAAGTCAATTTCCCTACTAATATGGTAGGCTAAGTGATAGTTATTGGACCTAGAGATTGCTTCTTCTTTAGCCTAACTGAAAATCTCATTCATCCCTTGCTATTTGTTCTCAGTTTACAAAAGCTAATCAATAGTTGCCTCTGTAGTTATGTGTGGACCTGTGAAGATCACACACAGTTGCATCACCTGAACTAACATGTTGGTACGAGGCACGCTACGACTTTCATCCTAGTCCAAACTTTGGTGCATATTCCTTTTTCATTCTTTTGCTTTTCTCCCACCTCAAGTCAAGGTATTTCATGTACCATTCTTAACAGTGACTAATTGTGACTAAGATAATGGCAGATAATAACTGAATGTGTGATCTCATCTAGGTCAGGAGAGGGGATGAAGGTAGAAAACAGTTAAAAGAATCCAGTGTAAGGTCAACTTGGGTCATCTGGCTTATGGCTGGGTGAGCAGACTGAGAGCCTCCTCCTTGACCTCTAGAATGGAGAATAAAAACTTGCATAGTTACCAGAGTTGTTTTGTTATTTAAAAAAAAAAAATCTTACAAAGAAACAGTTTCCAATTAATAAGATTTGGTTTGGTCTATGCCCTTTGTTAGCTGGGGTTACCTGGTGGCTCAGACAGTAAAGAATCTGCCTCCAATGCAGGGGACCCAGGTTTGATCCCTGGGTCAGGAAGATCCCCTGGAGAAGGCAATGGCAACCCACTCCAGTATTCCTGCCTAAAGAATTCCATGGACAGAGGAGCCTTGTGGGCTATAGTCAACAGGGTTGCAAAGAGTCAGACACAACTGAATGATGAACACTTTCACTTTTTCTGTGTTAGCTAGGTCAGGGTTTTTCAATCTCTGTACTCCTGACATTGTGGCCAAATAATTCTTTGTCATCCAAGAAGCTGTCCTGTACATTATAGGATTTTTAGCAGCATTCCCGACCTCTACACAGAAATACTAGTAGCAGGTCCTTAAGTCATGGCAATCAAGAAACCAAGTCTCCAAATATTGCCAAATGTTTCCTAGGAGACAAAACTCACCCATCCACCCCCCATCTCAGTAAAGATTCATTGTACTAGATTATGAGCACCAGCCTATTTACTAAATAAAGAAGACACAGATGTTGATGAACAGGGCGAAATCTGAAGGGTCATACCTCAATTAACTACTATCCGTAGTTTAATGAAAGCTAACAGATATCCTTAACAGAAGAGGAACATCAAAATTAAGGTCAAGAAAAGTAAAGCCTGGAGCATTTAAGCAATAATAAGTATACAGATGCTCAGGAGTGGTGAAAGCTGGAACTGAAAAAGAGCTTAGTGAAAACACTGAAACTAAATCAAACCAAGTCTATCTTTATCCAAATCATGTTAGTTGCTCAGTAGTATCTGACTCTTTGTGACCCAGTGGACTGTAGCCTCCCAGGATTCTCTGTCCATGGAATTCTTCAGGCAAGAATACTGGAGTGGGCAGCTGATTCCCTTTCTCCAGGGATCAAATCCAGGTCTCCTGCCTTGCAGGCAGATTCTTTACTGTCTGAGCCACCAGGGAAGCCCGTTAATCTTTATGCAAGCCCAACCAAAAAATTGAAAAATAACAGATTTTAATTCTACAAATTACGATCTGCTGCTGCTGCTAAGTCGCTTCAGTCTTGTCTAACTCTGTGTGACCCCATAGATAGCAGCCCACCAGGCTCTGCCATCCCTGGGATTCTCCAGGCAAGAATACTGGAGTGGGTTGCCATTTCCTTCTCCAATGCATGAAAGTGAAAAGTGAAAGTGAAGCTGCTCAGTCGTGTCCGACTCTTCACGACCCCATGGACTGCAGCTTACCAGGCTCCTCCATCCATGGGACTTTCCAGGCAAGAGTACTAGAGTGGGGTGCCATTGCCTTCTCCGAATTAAGATCTGAAATAGTAACTATTTTGATATCATTAAGAAAGTACAAACCAGACTCCAAATCCTGGCCCATTTCAACCATTTTCTAGCTACCTGACACTTACCCTAAGCGTCTTCCCTCTTCTAGAGAAGTAAACAACATAGCCAATATAAGAACATAAGCATGGCACCTGGCACACTGTCAGTACCATTAAGTGACACTGACATGGATATTTTATAAACTTACAACTAATACAAAATGGAACGCAACACCCAAGCTAACTAAGAAAACACACTTCTAATATGTTAACTAAAAAAAAAAAAAAATCCATTACTGTAGAAACACACTCCATAGATGCCAAGATTTACCTGCACTTTTTAAGGAAGGAAACAAATGGGTAACCCTCTCCAGACCCATAGTTACAATAAAAGCAAAATATAAATTCTGCCCTTTTTTAAGTATCAAATTATGTACCGCTTGGGCTACCTCCAAATATATGTCCCCAAGTTTTTATGCAAACCAGCCAAAACACCATTTTAAGCATCTGAGTTTGAAAATTCACTGTATAAAATTTCTATCAAGCCAAACAATCAAGTCGGAAAGAAGAGCATTTTCTCACACATACCCAGAGCCAGCTTGCAGTTGCTGTTTTTGCCTCACAGAAGTTGTTTTCTAGCCACAAGCTACTACAAATTGTTCAGACCTTTTGGCAGCAACACAGGAAACTGCCCTTTTCACCCGTTCTCCCACAAAAATGTAGTCAATTTCTAGGCAGGCCCATCTCTCAAGGCTACTTGCTTTATGGAGCCAAATGCACACCATTTTTCATTTAGCAATATGAAAGGGCCCCAAATATTTTGCATTTTTGTGAAGAAAGCTGAAAGCAAGTCACCAGAAGACCTGTGGGCAAAGCTCTCTATTAAGTCAGCTCATAAACTGTGCTAACACCGCGCTTTACACCAGCATCTGAAATTTATAGGGCATTTGGCATTACAGCTGTTTCTGTTTTATCCAAATCATCCAGGATGCAACAGACAATATGTGAAGCCATTTCCTGATGCTTAATTGTCCTTGGCTTCCCACTATTCTCAACTTGTCATGTTTGAAATAAGTATTTAAAGTAGGCACATCTGCCTTCTGATTAAAAAAAAAAAAATCTCCTATCTTCTCTTTGACTCTAGGCTTTTTCCACAGTCTTAAGGATCACATACAGGTTCTTGGGCAAGCTAGAGATGAAGCTGAATATTTAGCTTTATATGCAGGTATACAAAACCAATTTGTATTTTTCTCCTTCAATTATTTAAGCAGAGGTGAGGACAGGAGGTGGTGAATTACTCAACAGCTGTAACATTTAACTTCTAAAAATAAAGGCAAAATTGCCCTTTGAATGCAAAATTAAAGAAGAGCCTTTGAAAACTAAGAATTCCTTTGTATCCCACTTGGCTTAAAATTTCATAAACAGGTCATTTATAAATAAACAAACAAACCCAAATGGCAAAAAGGCAACTGTAGTTACTCATAGAATAAAGCTGGACACTACTCTGCCCTGGAGAGTCAAGTTCCAAAATGCAGTCTGGTGAACCAAGCTCATAATTCACAAACTGAAAATCAGTCCAGTATTTTCCAGGGAACACTTCTGTCTCCCCAAAATTACATGCAACCTCAAACAAGTTCCAATCATGACTCAAAGGTAATTTCTCCAAAATGGTACAATGTCAGAAACTCCAGAAACCACACAGACAAAAATGATAAGCCAAGGAAACTCAATTCAAAATTACATACACTCATTACTTTGATTTAACAACATATAAATTAATTTTTCTGAGTCCAATACTGATACTAATTTAAAATATTTCAAGTTCAGAACCCCTTTCCAAAGGTACCTGAATTTTTCCAGCAAATAAATCCTATATACTGGGAATAAAACTAGATGGCAAGCCAAGGAATCAAAATTGAAAATTCAAAAGAAAAATCTTCTGTGTCGAGTTGGTAAAAGGACCTGGCTTGCCTGAAACTAGTAAGCACAGAAGGTATGCTCTCTTACTGTAATCTTTCCAATTTAAATAGATAAACTGCACATATCAAGCAAGCGCTAACTGCAAGCATGCTTTCATTCGCTGCTTGCCTTAAACTTAACTGGTAATAAACCATCTTTCATCTCCTTCAACAGAATATCAAAAAGAAATGTGATAAACACATTACTGTTTATCAGCTTAACAACATCTTCAAAGTAAATATAATTGTTAATATTTCTGAGAAAGTGTCTATAGAAGGAGCAGGGAGATATGGTCTCTTTGTTAAAGACTTCTTTACTCCGAGTTGGGGGTGAGGGGGTGTCCTGAGATAATCAAGACCAACGTGAAATAGCCTGTAAGACAATCACCAAAGAAAGAAGTGTTCCTTAAGTTAACTGTCCACATCTTCACATGACTTAACTTTCAAATAAGTAAATAACAACAGAGGAACAGCTGCCCAAGATTATCCAGAGGTCTGGCATGAGAAGTCAGAGCACCCAAGCTCACTGTTCAAACATGGGTTTTCTGGCCCACGTTAGACAAGTTCAGCCTGGGAAAGTATACTTCAAATTTGAGCTAAATGGGTAATTAAAGAATCTGTTTGCTACTGTTGCATTTTTACATTTCTCACACCACTAGAAAACTCATCTTAAGGACTTTTTTAAACAACAAAAGAGATGAAAAGTGTAGACTTTGTTCGTTTGCATCCTATTTTCACTGTGCTCAATTAGTATTTATTCTGCAATTACAAAGTTAAAAAGCACAGCTAACACAGACAGATGGGTAAAGAATGCACACAAGAGAGGTATATTTCTTACCAAATAGGTGATGCCTGCATGTGTACTGACACACAATAAGTTGAGGGTGTTTTGTTTGTGTGTTTTTGTTTTTCTCAAGTATCTATGTGTGGTTTACTTTCTCTATGGCAAGAGTGCTGGAGGCCCTTCATGTGTCTAAATGAAAAACTCTATACACATTTGGCTTCAATAAAGCCAGCAGTCTCTTGAAGATAGGTTCCAGCCATGAATCGTCTACGTTTGTGTTCTGGAAAGGGTGAAAAGGGCAGTTTTCTGTGCTGCTGCCAATGGGCTGAACAATTCCCAGTAGCTTGTTAGAGAACAACTTCTCTAAGGAGAAAATTTTCAAGTTGGCTTGCTATACTTGTGCAAAATAACATGATTTTTCTCCACTTACTCTTATTTTGTTACAACTTTTCCAGTAAAAACCTTCCCTTGCCTTTTATAGTCATGTTTTTAAATGATCTTGCTAAGGAAAAGTGTATTTGAAAATAATACTTAACAGGTTACCTGAAAACCAATTTCAGCACACATCTAACTTCTGAGTATTAAAATTCTTTCTAGTCTTCTCCATCCACAATTTATAATACAGTACTAACTTTGTCCAGGTATTCACTTTTGGAAAGTGCTTCCTGAATTCATCCTACAACCATTTATTAAGAACTTAATAAGGAAAGATACACGGGCTTTCCTGGTGGCTCAGCCAGTAAAGAATCCACCTGCAATGTGGAAGACCTGGGTTCGATCCCTGGGTTGGGATTATCCCCTGGAGAAGGGAATGGCTACCCACTCCAGTATTCTAGCCTGGGGAATTCCATGGACAGAGGAGCCTGGCAGGCTACAATCCAAGGGGTTGCAGAGAATTGGACACAACTGAGTATCTCTCACTTTCTTTTCATGGAAAGACGCACAACCCCCACCAGGCTGTTTATGCACCAAAATGAATGAGAACAGCCCTTAAGAAACTAATCTAGTAATGCAGAGAAAGAGAAAGGGCAGAATTCTGAGGCTGGGGGCAAGGAGGGAGGTGTCAAAGAATTTCTGTAAATTTACTGTAAATTTTCTGTAAATTCTTGTGTATATTAAGATTTAAGAACGAAGGTTAAAAGTTTAAGAACTCTAACAGCCCCCAAAAAGCAATAAATTAGCAAGTCATTATTTACTTAAAAATAAGAAAGAAGACTCTACACTAGATCACTCCAATTAGACAGTCATTACAGCTATATTTAAAATATCACTTGTTATGCTGCATAAATGAAATATACCTAGACATTAAATTATATATTGGAAAAACAATAAAACTATGATAAAAAGAACTAAACTAAAAATCAGAAAGCTAAGACCAACTAATGCCACTTAATTTGAAGAAGAATTAAAATCCTGCCCATTATCTCAGAAAGCAATTACTATATAATTAAGTGAAAATACACAGGCAAATACTTTGCAAAGTGCTTTAAAAGCTTAACAATAATCATATCATAGGTCAAGAAGCAGCTCTGGTCATACTATCCTCAGTAAAGAAGACCGTGTTAGGAATAAAAGAGGCAATGAACTGATAAATTAATTGGATTTTAAAAATTTATTTAAAAAAATTTTTTTAGGCATCCAGAACCTTTACCGATGAGTAGAAAATATTTGCCAAGGTTTGCATCTTCCAGTAGCCAGGTGGTGACATTATTCGGCATAGTTTCAATGAGTGTGAGTGTGTGTGTGTGTGTGTGCTCAGTGGTGTCCGACTCTTTGAGACCCCATGAACTATAATGGAATTTTCCAGGCAAGAATACTGGAGTGGATTACCATTTCCTACTCCAGGGGATCTTCCAACCCAGGGATCAAACGTGCGTCTCCTGTGTCTCCTGCAATGGCAGGAGGGTTCTTTACCACTAACACCACCTGGGAAGCCCATAGTTTCAATACTGCTTTCATAAGTTATACATTATCATCATATTCATAGTCATTTGCATTTTTAGTTCAAGACTAAGTTTTCACATTTATCTATGCTCATATATGTAAGTTTACCCTCACATTTGTAAGTCATCACATCTCAAGGACCACTTCTTTTGCATCTCTGCAAAGGTACAAGAATCTCCAGGATACCTATCTAGTGCAATGCTGGCTAGTGTTACATGGCCAGTTTTACCTGATATCACTAAAACGTTTTCCCAGGATAGTTCTCCCGATTTATATTCTCACCAACAGTGACTGATGATAACAATTTCTCTACATGTTTGCCAACATTTGATATTTTTAGTCTTAAAATTGTGGTTATGGAAAAGCCTCTGTTTTAACTTGCACTTCTTAACTATTAGTGAGATTCATATGCTTATTGGCCATTTGGTTTCCAGTTCTGTGAACTGCCTACAGCTGCCCTCAATTTTTCTGTTAGGTTGTCTTCCTTTTTCTTATTGATTTATAGGAATTGTTCACTTACGCTAGCTTTTAATCCTTGCAGGATACAGGCTATTTTCAGTAATCCTACCTGAAAGCGCAACTACAATGGCTAAAACAGACCATTTTTCTCATATTACTACAAGTATAGGAATAGGTGATTCATGACTGACATGTCTATCCAAGAATGTCATCAAGGAACTAGCCTTTTAACCTCCTGCTCTGCCATCTTTAACTGGTATCTTTTGCTTCTTTGCTGCAAGACAGTTGCTGAAGCTCCAGACATTATATCCACATTCCAGGCAAAAGGAGCAAACAAAAAAGGAAAGAGAAAAACTAGACACCATATTCAGGGAGCAAAGCTTTCTTAGAAATTTTTAGCTCAAATTTTATTGCTCACAACTGATGACTTTTGAAGGACATCAGAGAAGGCAGTCATTTTTAAATGGGCATAAAATTAGTAAAGTTAGAAAGAAAGAATAAACAAACTAGGCAACTAGTAATGTCTTTCACCCATCCATTTAAAACATATTTGTAGCCGTGTCTCCTCTGCAGTACATTGCCCTGGTGGTTCAGATGGTAAAGAATATGTCAGTAAAGAAAGGAGACCCAGATTTGATCCCTGGGTCAGGAAGATCCCCTGGAGAAGGAAATGGCAACCACTCCAGTATTCTTGCCTGGAGAATTACATGGACAGAGAAGCCTAGTGGGCTACAGTCCATAGGGTCACAAAGAGTTGGACACAACTGAGTGATTAACACACGTCACATACTTTATGGAAATTTAAACAGAGTAAATTTCTCAATCGTTTTATCACATGTACTTTGTTTCCTACTTCCAAACAATGCTTACGTATTCTAAGAATTTTATTAAAGGCTGACGTTCAACCTTTAAGCCCATCTATAAGGCATCTATAATGAATTTGGGAGATGAAGTAAGGAATGAAACTTCATTTTTTCCATATAAACAAATAAACATACCAACCCCGTTTCTTTCACCTCTCCACACTGATTGAGACCATCTCTAGGATTCCCTTATACTGGTTTATATGGAGTTTTCAGTTTCCATCAGGTCTAATTATTACTGGTCTAACTATCTATCCTATTATTACTGGCCTAATTATCTACCCTTGCCACAGGAGTGTGGTATGACAAGTCTTCCCAACTTTTCAAGATTATTTTGACTATTCTTGAACACCTGCTCATTTCCACATGAATTTTCCAGTCAACTGTTTCATTAAAAACCTTGCCTGGATTTTGAGTGGATTTTCACTAAAATTACAGATGTATTCAGGGAAAACTGCTCTGTTTATAATAATAAGCATTCCTATCCATGGACAATGAACAACCCTCCATTCACTTAGCAGCCATTCTTTTATATCCTTCAGTGTTCCATAATTTACCCAATACACGTTTTGTTAGATTTGTTCATAGATATTTTGCATTAGGAACTAGAAATAAGATCTTTACATAGCATTTTTAAATTGACAATCCATGATTCAACCGAGTTCTGCACACAGAATATCATATTACTATATTTATATAATATATATAATGGTTTATGTTAATAAACCATTAAAAATAATGTTGATTCTTCTTTTCTAATACCTATATTCATTTTTTTCTTATACTGTATTGAATTTCAAGAACCACATAAATGACTAAAAGCAATAATTTTTTACTTTGAACTTAAAAGACTGTTATGTCATACTGCTAAGTATAAAGCTCAATATTATTTTGAAACAATAGGATTTATTCTTGGTTCTTTTTCTATTGTCTTAAATGTAATGCTTAGTTTAAGTTTTTTTTTTCCTTTTCCCATGGAATGTGACAGTAATTTAAAGCTATTAATTTCTGGTTAGAGCTTTTGTGGTCTCTCTCAAGTTTTGCTCTGTAGTGTTTCCCTCATTATTAAGTTCTAAATAATCTGTCGGAAAAGGCAATGGCACCCCACTCCAGTACTCTTGCCTGGAAAATCCCATGGACAGAGAAGCCTGGTGGGCTGCAGTCCATGGGGTCACTAAGAGTCGGACACGACTGAGTGACTTCACTTTCACTTTTCACTTTCATGCACTCGAGAAGGAAATGGCAACCCACTCCACTGTTCTTGCCTGGATAATCCCAGGGACGGGGGAGCCTGGTGGGCTCCCGTCTATGGGATCACAGAGTCAGACACAACTGATGCGACTTAGTAGCAGCAGCAGCAAATAATCTGTAATTCTAGTTTTTATATTCTCTTTGACCCAAGGTGGTTTCCTCTCCCTATCTATTGCTTACACATATTCCAAGATGTTACCAACACTGGAGTTCCACTCACAGTTGAATGAAATGACAGCAAAGAGACCAGTGAATTGATTTTCCATGCTAAATATCTCTAGTATATTTGCGAGATGATAATCAACAATTTAGGCTCACTCTGGACATCAGTCCTGAATATTCATTGGAAGAACCGATGCTGAAGCTGAAGCTCCAATACTTTGACCACCTGATACAAAGACCTGACTCATTGGAAAAGACCCTGATACTGGGAAAGATTGAAGGCAGAAGAAGAAGGGGACGACAGAGCATGAGATGGCTGGATGGCATCACTGACTTGATGGACATGAGTTTGAGCAAGATCTGGGAGTTGGTGATGGACAGGGAAGTCTGGCGTGCTGTAGTCCATGCGGTTGCAAAGAACTGGACATGACTGAGGGACTGAACTGAACTGAATACATGGTATCAACCAGCCCATCACTGATGATTATTATTCAAGTCGCTGAGATTACTGACAGGATTTCCATAAGCCCCTTGCGATTCAGCTCTCACTGTGCTACTCATACTCTTGAAACAATTTTTGAGCTTACTTCAACCTCTGCCTTTCTCACCCACCTCATGTGGTTTAGTGAAGTTTACCTGGAAAATTACCCTTTCATTAGTGAATCTCATCTGGAAGAATGCTTCAGCAAGCATCCTCTCAAGATTGGAGGACTGTTATATACTGATGGTCCAAACCATCTGTTAGAAGGGAGAGCAAGCAAGAATAAATGAAAAACACTAAAAACCCTACATAGACTCAAAGAACCACATTCAATACCCTCCTAAGCAAAACTCTGGAGAAAATCACCAAACTGATACAAAAAAAACAAATCAGGAAAGTACAGATGGCAAGAAATTTAACTTTTTAGAATTTGGTTATCAAGTATTTTAATTCATTTCTCAATTTGTATGGAAATACAAAAAACCTCGTATAGCCAAAGCAATCTTGAGAAAGAAGAATGGAACTGGCGGAATCAACCTACCTGACTTTAGGCTATACTACAAATCCACAGTCATTAAGACAGTATGGTACTGGCACAAAGACAGAAATATAGATCAATGGAACAAAATAGAAAGCCCAGAGATAAATCCACACATCTATGGACACCTTATCTTTGACAAAGGAGGCAAGAATATACAATGGAGAAAAGACAACCTCTTTAACAAGTGGTGCTGGGAAAACTGGACAGCCACTTGTAAAAGAATGAAACTAGATCACTTTCTAACACCATACACAAAGATAAACTCAAAATGGATCAAAGATCTAAGCCTAAGACCAGAAACTATAAAGCTCCTAGAGGATAACATAGGCAAAACACTCTCTGACATAACCCAAAGCGGGATACTCCATGACCCACCTCCCAGAATATTGGAAATAAAAACACGAATAAACAAATGGGACCTAATTAAAATTAAAAGCTTTTGCACAACAAAGGAAACTATAAGCAAGGTGAAAAGACAGCCTTCAGAATGGGAGAAAATAATAGCCAATGAAGCAACAGACAAACAATTAATCTCAAAAATATACAAACAACTCCTGCAGCTACATTCTAGAAAAATAAACAACCCAATTAAAAAGTGGGCCAAAGAACTTAACAGACATTTCTCCAAAGAAGATATAAAAATGGCTAACAAACACATGAAAAGATGCTCAACATCACTCATTATCAGAGAAATGCAAATCAAAACCACAATGAGGTACCACTTTACACCAGTCAGAATGGCTGCCATCCAAAAGTCTACAAGCAATAAATGCTGGAGAGGATGTGGAGAAAAGGGAACCCTATTACACTGTTGGTGGGAATGCAAACTAGTACAGCCACTATGGAAAACAGTGTGGAGGTTCCTTAAAAAGCTGCAAATAGACCTGCCATATGACCCAGCAATCCCACTACTGGGCATATACACCGAGGAAACCAGAATTGAAAGAGCCACGTGTACCCCAATGTTCATCGCTGCATTGTTTACAATAGCCAGGACATGGAAGCAACCTAGATGCCCATCAACTGACGAATGGATAAGAAAGCTGTGGTACATATACACCATGGAATATTACTCAGCATTAAAAAAAAATTCATTTGAAGCAATTCTCAGATGGACGAAACTGGAGCCCATTATCCAGAGTGAAGTAAGCCAGAAGCAAAAACAACAATACAGTATATTAACGCATATATATGGAATTTAGAAAGACGGTAACGAGAACCCAACATGCGAGACAACAAAAGGAACGCAGATGTATAGAATAGACTCGTGGACTTTGTGGATGAGGGTAAGGGTGGGATGATATGGGAGAAGGGCATTGAAGCATGTTAATTGTCATGTGTCTAATCAATCGCCAGCCCAGGATTGATGCTCGGGACTGGTGCAGCGAGATTTCCCGGTGGGGAGGGAGGAGGGAGGGAGGTTCCGGAGGGGAAGCATATGTAAACCCATGGTGATATCATGACAATGTATGGCAAAAACAATAAAAAATAAATAAATAAAAATAAAAAATTAAAGTGTTCTCATAAAAGAAAAAAGAAAATCAATGCATTAAAAAAAAAAAAAATTTTAACTCCTCCAGTTGTATTGAGGGCCCCTCCCAGTCCTCTGGCCATAGTCTGCATTCAGCCTAGTCTCAGCGCAGGTCATACCCCTTTCACCTCCATTCTTCTCCGCTCCTTCCCTATAATCTGATTTATAAACTCTTCCCAAACCTTTTTCCTTACTATTAGTTCCTTTAGATACCTAATGTAACACAAAATGCTGGTCTTAAAATTACTATCAGACTTCCCTGGTGGCCCAGTGGATGGAACCTGCCTGCCTTGATCCCTAGTCCATGAAGATTCCACAGGCCTCAGAGCAACTCGGCCTGTGCACAACTACTGAAGCCCAAGCTCCTGGAGCCTGTGCTCCGCAACACACAGGAGCCACCACAGTGCTAAGTCCACATACTACAGCAGAGTTGCTCCTGCTCAGTGCAGCTAAGGAAAGCCCAGGAGCAGCAAAGAACGACCCAATGCAGCCAAAATAGAATATATAAAAAAAAAATTTTAATTACTGTCTTGTTTTATCTAATTAGCTCATTGTTAATGCATAAGTTCAAGTACAAGAATTTTTATCGCTTTTATATCCCTCATTCCAAGTAGGTATGGGCTAAATTACATAGGAAAAAATGCATGTTTTCCTAATGAATTAAAATACTTGATAACCAAATTCTAAAAAGTTAAATTTCTTGTCTATATCACGTTGGGGTTTGAAATTTATTTTTTGTTCCCTCTGTAAGCCAGAACCATTAGGTGTAACTGAATTTTTTAAATCTGAAATACACTTAACGTGAAGGCCTACAATTCAGATTCTCATCTAAGTGTGTATCACTCACATTCAAGTATGTATTTTAATACAATAAAAGTTAACAATAAGGCAAATACAAAGCCTCCTTTCCACACAGCCAGGCTACAACCATCATAGCTCCCTCTGGAACATGACACACTGCGTCTGAGCAGGCTGTTGCCTAGGAAGTCAAACAATTATTACCCATTACCTCACAAACCTGAAGAGATGCAAATGTTTGCCAAAAAGATACAAGGCCAATGGTGAATGCAGCCAATGACTAATAGTAGCTCCATGAGCCAAACGTCACAGCAGTAGAACTGGCATTACTCTGAGAAGTTTATATGGATGCTGTTATGTCAGCAAAAATGAAATTCCAATGTTTATCTCAAGATAACACTTCACTAAGGATACCACATTGTTCATACTTTTAAAATAAATGAAGCATAATCTGTGGGGACCATTAGCCCTTATTTTGTTTCCAGGCCCTATAGTGACCCATCATTTCTTCATCAGATCAGGAAACCAAGTAATGCAACTCTGAAGATTTCTCCTAATAATTGTTTACAAAAGCTGTGTCTATTACATGCAATTTCTTGGGTAAATGTATATTTAAAATCGTCATTGCCTTCAGATAGTCCCTAAAGTGGGAAAACATCAACTTATTAAGCCTCCCAACAACAACCAAAAAACCATTCATTCAACTAAAAAAATACTCAGTTCCTAACCTAGGAATTAGAAATTTAACGATGACCATGATCTTGAGTTCCTTAAAATTTAAAGAAAAACTACCTAAAAAGTATATTTCTAACAGTCT
The DNA here is from genome assembly GCA_007570785.1 of Antilocapra americana. NCBI lineage: Eukaryota > Metazoa > Chordata > Mammalia > Artiodactyla > Antilocapridae > Antilocapra > Antilocapra americana. The sequence continues at coordinate 64,015,056 of ML662442.1, forward strand.
CATATTTCAAGGCCAATTCAACTTTCTGCTGAATTTTAAACAGTTTATCCAAAACTTCGAGGATATGAAACATTTCCAAGGAAGGCAAAGTGAAACTTCTACATCATCATTTATGTCATAAGTGCCTAAGCAAAATACAAGCATCCACCATGTTGTATATTTATTTGGTGGTTTCTGAGATAATTTCAAAAGATCAGACAAAAAGACTGACTGGTAAGGGTAAACAGAAAGCCAGCATTCCAATCTGTTTTTATAAATCAGGTGTCTGGGTTTAAAACTCTTATTCACAAAATAAATTTGTCCTTCATTACTACCATGAAAAGAGATAATATCAAATCACCAACTCATGTAACCAGTCACTCTAGAGAAACATCAGAATTACTGACACCTTTGGAGAATTAATACTCTTTTTAAAAGAGAAAAAGCAATTTTGAGGTCCCTAAGAAAAGTAAAAGCCAAACAAGTCCTTCGTGCCACGGGCACAACACGGCTTTCTGTTCTGTGTACAGCACTCATTTTCCCCTTCTGAGATTACCGAGTCATGTGCTATTTGTCACTAATGGATTGCGTCATCCCTCACTGTGACGCTTTTGCTCTCTAGAGAATAAAGCAATGAAGTAAAAATATCCCATTGCCTGATGCTCATGACTTACCAGACTCTACAAGTTGACTCTACTGGTCTATTATTTAAAAAGGGAAAATATTAACTATAAATGTATGATGGAATCCTCATGTCTGATCCAGTACTCCGAACATTAAAACATTATCTCCTCTAAAGTACATGTCCCTTCCCAAAGTAGCCCTCAGACAAATGAGTTTTTTACATCTCCATAATCAGAAAAACAGAAAAGAAGATCATGCAGTCTCTAAATCAAACACCAAATTACCCAAAGGGATTGAATCCAGGTCTCCCACATTGCAGGCAGATTCTTTACCATCTGAGTCACCAGGGAAGCTCAAATTATCCAAATCAGATACGAAATTATATCCGTTTCATGGAAAGGTCTTTAGGATACATTACCTACTACAGATACATACATACTTACATATATGTTTTTCTCTTCATTACTGCTCTCCAATCACCCTTGAGTAATCAGATGACTCAAATATTATAAATACTAATTATTGAGAGTAATGTTTCTTGCTCTGAAATAATCTTGAACTTGTAAGGTCTTTATTTCTCATGGCCCCACTTCTCCAACCATCTGAAAAAAGTCTTGTCACATTTGTGAATGCTCGAATTACTTAGAAGACATCATAATGACTGCTCAACTTGGCTGAAGAGGACTGCAAAGCAGAAAGAGATCTTCTTGTCAGGAGGAGCAGCTCTCCCTGGGAGTTTTGAGAATCAGTTGCTTTTGTTGCTGCTGCTGTTTCGTGCACTCAGTCAAGTCCGATCATTGTGACCCAGTGGACTGTAGCCTGCCAGACTCTTCTATCCATGGAATTCTCCAGGCAAGAATACTGGAGTGGATTGCCATTTCCTCCTCCAGGGGATCCTCCCCAGCCAGATAGGGTCTGGGCCAAACCCGCATCTCTTGCATCTCCTGCACTGGCAGGTGGATTCTTTTAACACTGCACCACCTGAGAAGCCCTTAGTTGCTTTTATCAAAGAGCAAATGTTTCAACCTTACAATCTTCCAATCAGTATTCTCAAAAAAGAATACTAAAAGGAAAAAGAAAATCTTAAACATTCTATATTTACATGGGAATTTTCCTCCCTAGAAGTTTTCCTTTCCAAAATTCTGATAAGGGCATATAAAACTTTATCTCCTTAAGATTTACTTCCCTCTTTGGTGGTCTATATTTGGGAAAAGCATCCAGTGAATGCTGAGGGCTGTTGTTTAGGACTGAAAAAGCTGAAAAGTTTAGTGTTTACTTTGCCAAAATCTGAAAATATCACCGCACCCAACTCCTCACTTGAGCATTTGTGTAAAGGCATTTTTGGTAAATTCTACTAACCAAATTCTAAAGTCACCTGGGTAAATAGTACATTAAGCACTTTTTTCAAACTTTAAATTTACATTGTATAATTTCATTCTACGCAAATACTTCTTTAAACATGCAGAAAGGATTAGTTATCATAGCTCTATTTTTAAACTGCCAAATTAATTCTAAAAGTTAAAAGGGCATTTCCTTCCATGGAATCCTGACTATGATTCCCATGTCAAAGAACGACTTAGATTTTATACATTTACTCTGGAAAATCTGAGATGCCTGTCAAATTACAAAGCAAGTGCATAAACATTCCAGTGACATTTAACTGCTACCAAACTGCTGAAAGTTGATCTTTAATAGGCCACAGCTGTTGGTGGCCATGCTGCCTAAAAGTCTAAACCAAGCTTTGACTGTTCGGAGCCCTTCATCCAACACTGAAATCCTCAGGGGAGGATCTGCTTTGTTTTGTTTTTCCCACAGAGCACCCCGAACCCAGTGAGGAGAACATGTGGACGGCAGTCATCGACAAACACACACAACATGTGGACTGCAGCCATCGACAAATACACACACACACTATTCAGAACCATTGTTTGCGGTTCCTCAACCACCTTAACAAAAACTATTTCTCCCTTAACTAAATAGCCAGGAGTTACTTGCCTAACACTCTGCTATATCTCATATCATCAGAAAGCAGAAAGTAAGTGGCAAGTAATTTGTTTTCTATAAGCTTTTTTTTTTTGTATAGTAATAACAACACCAGAATAAAATATACAGCCTCCCCTGCATATCTTAGATCCACAGATATCAACAGTATTGCTTTAAAATGCACTGCCTTTCTAAACAGGCACTTACCTCAGTGGTCAATAATTTTCTTAATCTAGATCATTTATATAATGACTCTATCAGACTCATAAAAATGCACTTGCAATCAAATACAATCACATGTTTATAGCAACAGCTGCCAATAAATTAAATGGCTAATAAATTAAATAAATCCTTTGCCTCAAAGCTCCAAATTCAAAAGTTTAAAAAGAGTGGTAGAGAATCTGGTAGCATAGTGTTAAGAAACCTACTAGACAATTCCAAAAAAATGGCAAAAATGATTGAACTGTCAGTGTAAGTACTTCAAAAGCAGAATTATCTAACTATTCATTTAGACTACTAGGCAGAAAAGTTAAAAAACCAGAAAGATGAGAAAGCATGCAAGATCAAACAAAGAAGGTACAACAATTAAACAAAATTTAACCAACAACAATGAACAAAATAAAATAATTCCATAGAGCTGACTAGGTAACCAAAGTGGCTCCAAAATAATCAAAAATACAGGCAGCAAATTCAATATGTTGTGCCAATAAGCACGTTGAAAGAATAGATGCTAAATTCTAAGCATGGAAATCTTACTAGATACAAATTAAATCCAACTTATGGCCAATGTTAAACTTTCTAATTTCTTCATTCAATTCTTCCATTATATGAATTACTACAAAAAAAAAAGAAAATAATTTATAAAAATACTAAAAATTCGGTAGAATTATAAACATTCATAATCAAAAAAATAAATGATCCAACCCATGAGTTATTAATTACATTTGCTCTAAAACGACCCATGGAAATTATGGATGTGTTTTCCAGAATTCTGACAATGGCGGTCTAATAATATATTTTCTATCTGAACCTTTCTCCAACTCCGAAGGCAGCATTTAATAAAGTATACCAATGAGAATTAGAAAAAAATTTTTCTATTTTAATATTCACATTGAAAGGTCTATTTTCCTCTTTGCTGTTGCTGCACTGCACAGCCGTGTCCAACTCTATGTGACGCCATGGACTGTAGCCCACCAGGTGTCTCTGTCTGTGGGATTTCCCAGGCAAGAATACTGGAGTGAGTTGCCATTTCCTACTCCACAGGATCTTCTTGACCCAGGGATCGAATCCGCATATGATTTCTTGAGGAAAAAGAGGGCGTAACCATATCCACAAATGACAAGGTCATTGACTCCAAGAGAATAATGTGTACAGGGGAAGAGGAAACCAGCATCTGTTTAAACCATACAGCAAATCTCAAAATGGCTTCAACTCTGAGAAAGATGTCCCTAAAAACACATCTGAAAAAGAAAACCACTCAAAGAAATGTTGACCAGATAAACTTATGATCAAATGGTCTTGTATACATGATCACATTAGGAACAACAGAGGAGGTGGTGCCTTAGGACAGCACAATGAAGTCTTGCTTAAAGAGAGCTGAGCACCAGCGATTTAGAAAGCTGTGGAACAGCACAAGGGATTTATCCTTCCTTTGTTTTCTTTTACGCATCAAAATACACTAGTGTCCTTTCAGCTCCTGACAATGTCAGGGGAATCAAGTAATTTGGGATCCTTTGAAGAAACTACTTAGCTACCTTCATTTTTTCCCTCTCATGCTTCAAAAACTGGCTTACATAGATCGCAGAGTCTCAATAGGCCAAAAGTAAAAACTCATCAATGGAAGTATTCACTTTACAAAGTACATTCAGATTCATACTTGAGTCTCAAGGACCAGCAGTGAGGCAGTACAACCCTCAACTCAGCTGGTCCTCCAGCCAGGCTAACTTGCCCAAGGCAAGGACTCGGGTCCTGAACTTTAAAACCCAAGTTCTGTTTATTTAATATCACTTAAGATCCCAAAGCACAAAGAATTTGTATTTGTGAGAAGCTATATGAAAGAGGATGCTTTCTTATCTACTAGGCAGGGCAAAATAATAACAGTAAGGTAACAACCTAACATTACCAATATTGAGATAAGTATCATCATCACCATGCTTAGTCATACAGTCCTGTCCGACTCTTTGCGACCTCATGGACTGTAGAAGAATACTGGAGTGGGCTGCCATTTCAATGGTGGCTTACATATTCATATTAGAGCTAAAAGTCAAGGTCTAACTACTCAACAGCTACAACGGCAAAAAATTAAAAATAGGCAAAGGTATGGAATGGAAATTTCTCCAAAGATGCTCAACATCACTCAGTCCTTAGGGAAATGCAAGTTAAAACTACACTGAGACCCATTAGCATGGCAGTTAAAATCTTTTTCAATGGAAAAAATATGCACAGAAAAGGATGCAGAGAAATTGAACCCTTTGAGAATTGCCAGTGAGGACTGGAAAAAAGTGTGATGGTTCCTCAAAAGTTTTAAGAATTAATGCCTGACTCAGCAATTCCACTCTGAGGTATACACTCAAAATAATTGAAAACAAGGACTCAAACAAATATCTGCATATAAATATTCACAGCAGTATTATGCACAATAGCCAAAGAGTAGAAACAACACAAATGCCCATCAATCAATAAATGGATAAATAAAATGTGGCATAATTTCTAGAATAAAAATGCAACCTTAAAACAGTATGAATTGTCACATGACACAACATTGATAAACTCTGAAAACATGTTAAGTGAAATAAGCCAGGCACAAAAAGACAATTATTGTATGATTCCACATATATGAGGTACCCAGAAAAGGAAAATTCAGAAACAAAGAATAATAAGAGTTTCCTGGGGCTAGGAAAAGGGGAGAAGGAGGAACTACTGTTTAATGGATATGGAGACACTGCTTGGGAAGATTAAAGAGTTCCAGAAATACATAGCAGTGATATTGACAACATTGTGAATACACGCAATGCTACTGAATTATACACTAAAAAGTGGTTAAAATTTTTTAAAAAGTGGTTAAAATGGTAAATTTATGTACATTTTTATGTATTTTTAATGTGTATTTTACCACAATAAAAACAAAACTCAAGGCCTAAATTTATACTCAGCAACCATTACTTGAAGACATAAGCACAGAGAGGGCTCATGACCATGAAATCACCCCCTAATGAATATGGGGAACCATAAAGCCAGATTTCCAGCTTCTGAATACAAGTCAGAATTAATACTGTTGCAAACTGACACTAGAGTCATATTTTTCCCAAATGAATAAGAATATTACTTGTGGTTTATATCTATCAGAAACAAACTGTGAATCTGACATCCGAAGTGAACGAACATGATGGGGTTGGGTAGTATATACTTCAACTCATTAAAAACAAGAAATGAAAAAAATGAAGCTCAGAGTTACTTTTCCAGAACCACACCACTGGTTAATGATAAAATAAAGACTAGGACAAGTCAGGTGTCCCATCTGTAGTGCTCTTTCTATACTTGGTTTAGCTTATTTTACTTATCCTCCCTCTCAAGATATGGATAAGCATTCATTTTAAATAAGGTTATTCAAATGTCCTGAAAATTACACTTCACTTTTACACCCTATAGCCCTTAAATCTACCTCCCTTAACTGAAAGCAGTTCATTCCCATACTCCTGATCACTAATGAATTAAGCTGGCACAATTTTATATGGGGGAGGAGAGCGATATTTCAAAAGAACAAAAACTAATAACCTCAAACCCTAGAAAAACGGAAAGCCAATATGTCTGAAAGCTTAAGGGTGTCACTTTGCTAATAGGAAGAAGGCGCAAAAGATTTTTCACACCTAACTGCCTGACTACAAAAGGGCAGTCATTCATGTAACCCACATGCAGAATCAAAATGTACCTGCACAGTTTAAGGACCCCACAAATTCAGAAGTTCTCAGTTGAGAAGACAAAGTTCAAGAAATTCTTTGAAAAGAGAGCCAGAGACCTCTCTTGGTTTTGTTTTGTTTTTAACAATCGTATTTGGAAAGATATTTGCTCATACCCTGGTTGAGAGAGAAATTCAAGACTATTCAAGAAGGCAACACCCAATAAAAAGAACAAAGCCAGAGAAAACAATATGCCACTGAGATGCTTTTGCAAAATCTCACAGGTAGATAAAGGTATAATATCTCATTACAACCACTAAACATGGAAAGTTATAGAGCTCTCTTGTCCTCATCATTCCATAGAACCTTCAGTCAACCCCACACCTACACCCCCTTCTTAGAGCTGGGGCCTAAACTTGAGAAAAGCTTCACAGGTCCCCTGTTCCTCCCCATAGCACATAAATACTCGGACATTCAGAACATAGCCACCAAGTTATGATCCTCCCAACTGAAATCACTAAGTATTTATTGAATTCTTCTATGATAGATGTTATAGGAAATACAAAGACATTAATGATCTGTTACTTGTTATCAAGAAATTTATAATCCAGTGAAAAATAAAAGATGTTTACCACCCTTAAGAAAAAATAAAAGATGTTTACCAGTAAAAAAGACTACAAACACCACAGATGGGCTTGGCTTCGGGATAAAACCCATCTGAGCTCAAACCTAAGCCTCAACCTTTTCATGAGACAATTGGATGGCATCACTGACTTGATGGACATGAGGTTGAGCAAGCTCCAGGAGTTGGTGATAGACAGGGAAGCCTAGCGTGCTTTGGTCCACAAAAAGTTGGACACGACTGAGCGACTGAACTGAACTGATACCTCCCCGTCTCTTCTTTATATAATGTGGATAACAATACCTACCCTGTCATGTGGTTGTAAAATAAAAATTAAATAAGCACAGAGTTAACTAGTTGACTAGTGTTCACAGTTCTTCAACTAGTAAGCACTAGTAAGTAAGCGCTCAAAGGTCAGTAATGTCATTATTAATTATTATGAACACAGGAGTACAAATGCTGCCATGAGACAATAAACAGAACTAAAGACTGGAGGCAAGGATAAACTCTCTAACTGAGGTGATCAGAGAAAGTCTGAGGGAAATGCTAGAATGAGCTGCATCTTAGAAAAAGGTCTTGAGAAAAGTGAACAAAGAAACCTGAGCTATAACCCGGGTGTGAGGCTGATCTGTTGTGTGGCCTGGGTGGTGGTGGTAATTGACATTTCAAAGTCTCAGTTTCTTTACTTACAAATTAAAGATCTGAATCAAATGACTGCTAAAATATTCTGAAACAAAGATTATATGATTTGGTGTAGGAACCAGTAGGAAAAATGAAAGAAGTCAGTCAGCCTAGGTACAGTTTATGGAATTTTCTTTAAAAAAGGTAGATATGTGACTGCACAAAAGACAGGGAAGAATCCTCTGACTAGAGCATACGATCCAAAGGAGGAGGGTGGTGGGGCTGATAAACTGCTAATTTCAACTTCGCTCATAACAAAAGGGAACCACTAGAGGTGCCTGAGCAGGACAGCAGCATAAGAACAACAAACAGTAAAAGAACTAGGGAAAACAAAGGACAGAATAAACTGGGAATTGGAGATTAAGGGGACAAAAGCCAATTAGGAGACTGACAGTGAAAGTGTCTGTAGCTCAGGCATGTCCGATTCTTTGCAACCCCATGGACTATAGTCCATCAGGTTTCTCTGTCCATGGATTTCTCCACGCAAGAATACTGGAGTGGGTAGCCATTCCCTTCTCCAGGGGATCTTCTCAACCCAGGGATCAAAGCTGGGTCTCCCACACTGCAGGTGGATTCTTTACCATCTGAGCCACCAGGGAAGTCCTTAATTAGGAACATAAGTAGATGGAATTCAATGATTCTGGGGTGGAGAGATGGAAAATGGCAGCCAAGGAAAGGATTTATAAATCCCTGAGTTCTTGCCTCATCTTTAATTATAAGTACTGGGCTAATTAATTAAAGCAAAACAAAACTTTTATTTCTTTCAACTCTACAATGCTAGGATTCGAAGATTCTAATATAACTGATCTCTGTTGGAGCCCAGGCTTTTTTTCCCTACAGGTCCCTAGGTGCCATTAATGTATAGCCAAGGTTGAGAACCACTGTCTAGAAGAAGGGAAGAGAGACACAGAACAGCTTAGCACTTAATTCATAGAAGGGTATCTCTGAGACAGCCAAAAGTGATGGGGATAGGATTGTAGGGTGCAATTTGGAGCTTCCTTACCCACAGAATAAAAGGAGGCTATCCTTTCCACTGAGAGCCAGGAAAGAGGAAAGGATGGGTAAGTCAGTGCTAGATAGGAAAGCAGTTGTTACCAGCTGATCATCTTCATCTTCTCCCTATAAAAATCTGTTTCAAATTCTCTGTAAGTCAATTCACATAACTATTGGCACTTCAAAGTTTTCTCTACCTTAGAAAGATTATCAAACTCAGTCAAAATATGCACTTCTTCCAAAACAAGCAAAATATTTAATAGTATAAACTCTATTAAAACTTAAATTTAAAAAAAAAACCTTTAACTTCACTTACTGGTCTTCATTCAATCCACAAACATCTATATAATGTTCTCCTCTATGTCAGTCACTGGGAATACACAAGTAATATAGGGCTGTTGGCCAGGAAAAATGTATATAATAAGAAAAATTGACCTTTTAGGATTTTGAAATCCAACCTGGTAATTGTCAACAGATTTCTTGGGAGAGACAGGAAAAAGAGACATTATTAACTGTACTTGTGGAAATTAGAAAAGACTTCACAGAAAATCTGACATATGAGCTGTACCTTGGAAGAAATGACTCACTTTCATGGGGACCAGGGTTTAAAAGAACTGTCTCTTAAGAATATAAATGCTTGTCATTTTTAAAAAACTTTAAAAATATCAGGTTCAACTATTAAGTATCATGACTTCCTTTTTTCAAAAATGTTATTCATCTTTATACTTTAAAATGCCAAAACATTTAAAGATAATATTCATGAAAAAGAATCTTCAATAATTTCCAGTAGACATTTCAGGGAAGAGTAATGACTTTATCATTATATTCTTTAAAAATACTTGCGTTAAAAACAAGACATATACAAATATACACAAAAACTAAATATCAATAAATATGTATGCTTCTTGTTGTTGCTGTTTAGTCACTAAGCCCTGTCAGACTCTTTTGTGACCCCATAGACTGCGGCCTCCTAGGATCCCTGTCCATGGGATCTCCTAAGCAAGAATACTGGAGTGGGTTGCCGTTTCTTTCCCCAGAGGATCTTTTCCACCCAGGGATGGAACCCACATCTCCTGCCTTGGCTGGCAGATTCCTTCCCACTGAGCCACCAAGGATAGCTACAGGAATAGGAGGTGTGTGGAGGGTAGATTTAAACACACACACACACACTTTTTATTTTGTATTGGAATATAGCTGATTAACAATGTTGTGACAGTTTCAGGTGAACAGCAAAGGGATTCAGCCATACATATTTTCATTTTGATATTTTCTTTTTATTTCTAATTTACCAGACTTCAATTTGTTTTTTACTTAAGCAATTTAATCATACATACTCCATATAAGACATCTCAAATCCAGTTACAGTGGTGGAGAAAATAACTAAATCTAAATACATACACTGGGTATTTCTCATGCAAGCCTCTATGGTCTTATACAGACAATCCAGTACAGATTACAACTGCACTAATTCACAATTCATTAATATTATGAATGAGAAGAAATGTATCAAATTCTTCCAGTTGCTGTCACCATCTGGAAAACTCAAAGAATGAACTTAATTTACTAGATATAACAATATTCATACTTTCTGCAATTAAAGCAACTTGACACAGTTTTCGAGGGTTGGCTTTCTCTGAAAAAGTTAATGATCTTCTCATACATATAAAAATGATCTTAGAGGGTTATTGCACAAACCAACCATGTCTAACACAAAAGAAATGTTTCTAACTAAAATACAATATAGTCTTTTATTTACATAAAAACTAAACTCATTGATGAATAAATACAGAATTCCATAATACTTCTTTCTAGAAGAAGAAACTGTTTTTCAAGGCAAAACATTTTGTTTTTATTACTATGGTATGCAGCTGTATTATTTGTACGTCTGCCCAACATTCAGTGTATTCAAAGTATTCAAAAAAACTGGCAATTCATATCCAATTCTTAACCAAAAGTCGTCATAGTGACTACTGGGAGCATAAGGATAAAACTGAGCCACACTTATTCCGGAAACAAAAACTGAATGGAAAAGAATTACTGCTTATGGGATGACCATTATCCACATTACACTGGGAAAAGTCAATTTTCAAAACCAAAAAGTTTTTTTTAATGTCAGATGGTATCTTCCAGAGGTTTGAAAACATGATACAAGTATTATGATGTTGGTCCTCACAAATTCAGTTATACATTTAAACCCTTGATAAATCCTCTTCTGTTTACTCAAATGAGAGGAAATAAAGCTGTCTGCAGGAAACAAGACAGCAGCTTATTGATCAAGCATTATAAGGTTGACCTTCTCTACCTGGAAAGTTGAACCACATTTTATTGGAATAAAAGGCAAAGGTTAGGATGCAAACCCCTTCATGCTTCCTGAGGATGGACTTTATAGCTGTGAACCACGCATGTGAAACTCTCACATTTCCAATTTACAGTCCTTTAATCCATGGCCCAGGAAGCTATAATAGGAAGAAACTAATAAAGATGTTATTTAAGGCAAAACCTAATAAAGATGTTATTTAAGGCAAAACCTAAAAACATTCAAACTCTTGAAATATTTTGTTCCAATAATACCAAAATGGCAAAACAACCTTATATATGGTAAAAGATCACACAATATAAAATGAGAAGAGGCCTTACGAGGTCTTCTAACTTCAATTTCAGTGCCTTTAAACAAACATATCCCTTACTTTCTAAGCCTGATAGGGTCATGTCAACAAAATTCAGAAGGTGGGAAATTCTAAAGAAACAATCCAGTTTCTTCAACAAATGAACTGAAAAAGAGGAGAAACTACATATTGAGATATTTAAGAGGCATTATCAACAGTAATGTGGACCTTATCTGAGTCCTAACTTGAAGAAACCAACAAGAATAGCATTTATGAAATAAATGGGAAGATAGGAACAGTCACTGAATATTTGATGTTAAAGAAGTGTAAATTTTTTAGATGTGAAAATGGAATTGTGGGTTTGGTCTTTTTTTAAAATGCTTACCAGACATACAAAAAAGCATTTATGAGTAAAGTAATATAATGTCTGGGATCAGCTTTAAAACAATCCAGTGTGACAGGGTAGGAACACAGGGATTTGAGGGTACATAAATGAGACAAAACTGACCATATGTTGATAATTACCTAGAAGATGGGGACAGGGGAATTCATTATTCTACTCTCGCCATCTCTCTACATTTATGTAAGCTTCCATTATAAAAAAAAAAAAAATTTAAAACAGAAGGCAGAGAATAAAGCCTAATCACAGCATCTTCATCAAACAGAATCTTCTTCACCTACCACCTAACATAATAAACATGAACCAAAATAAAATAAAATCCAGCAAAAGATTTACCAACACGAACAAAACAAAAGAAGAAAAGATGTAAGGCCTATGCTACAAGTCTTACAACAAATGAAACAAAGATTCTGCTGAATTACAGCATGAACCCGACCCAATTTTGGAAAATGTGCTAAACATGGGGGCAGGGGGTAAAACTATGTAATGGAAACATGGATACTCATTATACTATCTTCTCTATTTGTACATTTGAAATTTTCCATAATAAAAAAAATAGGAAGAAGATTACCAATATCCTTCAAAAGGATCACCAGAGAACAGTTATTTGATGCCTCACATACACACCAACTCATTGAAAAAGACCCTGATGCTGGGAAGGACCGAGGGCAGGAGAAGAAGATGGCAGAGGATGAGATGGTGGGATGGCATCACCGACTCAATGGACATGAGTCTCAGCAAGCTCCAGGAGACGGTGAAGGAAAGACATAGGAGCCTGGCGCGCTGCAGCCCGTGGAATCATAGTGAGTCAGACACGACGGAGCAACTGAACCACGATCCACTCCCTCTGACCTGCCATCTTCCCATATTTATTCTTTTACTTCCAACAGCCAAGGAAGAAGGGATGGGGAGTAATCACTGATAATACTTGCTTACTGAGTAGGAAATTTAACCAGCAAAACTGCAAGGTTTCCATATTATGCTAGAATAATCAAGACTGACTTTACTGTAAAATGTCTCACTTGAGCTGAAAATCTGATTTGTGGTCTGTAGTAATTACCAAGGCATCTGCTTTCTCCCTTTCTTTTTTGGAAATGAAGCTGGACAAGAAACTTGTAATTTGTATTTGGATGTGGTGTTTGCGGGATTATCATCTTCCCAAACTTCTAAGTGGTTCCATCTGTTTTTATGGGGAACTGGGCTTAGGATGACTTTGAAAAATAACTAAGAAACCAAACCAATCATCCTTACAATTAAATCTGGTATACCCTGAGCAATTTTAAGAAAGGACAGAACTAATGAAATATTCATGCCAAAAAATATTTCAAAATTTGAACCTCCAGCTGATAAAAGCTTCTGGATATGACTACCAATTATGGGACAGAGGAACAGGTCAAACTAAACCACAGGGGTGGAATCAGCAAAATCAAAACTGTAGGGAACGAGAGAGGACAAACAACCCAATTTCTTCAAAACAGTAGATTATAAAGAAATACAAAAGAGATAACCTATAGATTTTAAAAAGAATCACTAATTGCCATGTGTGATTCCTAACTTGGATCCCAATTCCAGCAAAAAAAAAAAACCAAAAAACTATGAAAGAATATAAGAACAAATGAAAACTTGAATAGAGTGAATATTTGATAGTAAAGATTTGCTGCTAACTTCTTAAGTGTAATAATGATATTGTGATTTTTCTAAAAGTCTTCTATTTTAAAGATATGCTTCAAGATAATACAGTTAGGGTGAAAGCAACAGAAATGCAATCAAACAAGGCTGGCCATGAGCTGATAAACTGTTAAAGCTGAGTGATAAGATTACATGGGTTGGGATGAGGGGTGTCATTATACTATTCAGATTTAAAACTTCCCAAATAAAGCTCTTTGTTGAAGAAACTTGGAATAAAATTAGATTATCAAATAAAAGATTTTATCAAAATGGGAACCAGAAAATCTTAGACTTGGGGGACATCTTAATGGTCACAAAGCCCCGTCCCTCGCCCAATGACTCTTTCCCACACCTTTTAAGAGGTGACTATCAGCCCTGGGGTCTTTCTTTTTATTTATTTATTTCTTATTGACAGATAGTGGCTTTACAGAATTTTGCTGTTTTCTGTCAAACCTCAACATGAATCAGCCATAGCCCTGGGGTCTTTCAAACCCCGGAAAAGTCACTCCCTCTTATGACAATGCATTCCATTCTCTGCCTGCTTCAACTGTTAAAAAGTTCTCATAGTGGGTAGGAAACTTCTCCTCTCTGAATCTCTCATTTTTATCCATGTGAAAAGGATAAACAGATCACAGGCCACTGGTGAGTTGTGAAATCTAGTTAGTGGTTTGTTAACTGACATTTTATCATCATTGTTTAGAAAAGAAAATCTGACCATACAGCACATAAGTAAGGCTAAGAACTAAATCTACAAAACATGTTTGTTATTCATAGACTTGCACACTGAATAAAGGGTCAAGGTACAAAATCTATTTTTAAAGTGGATTTTGTCCTAAGAAAGTTAGAAAGCCAGTGCTCAAAAGACAGTCTCAATAGGCTGCCCATCCCAGCAAGTCTTACTCTTTCAGCTGTTTCAACACCTAGTTCCTCATGTGCTATGTTTTCTTCTAACTTCAACATTCCAGGAACCCTTCCATGGACATGGACTCAGTACGTCTATGCTTCCACTCATTCTTACTGAACAAATACATACTCAGTGGATACAACATATCCCCTAAAATGTAGTACCTAAAAATGAACAAATTATTCCAAGTCAAACACAAGATATTACACATATTCACTAAAAAAAAAAAAAAAAAAAAACCTTTGAGATATTGGTAGATTCCTCTAAGTCATATAAGAATTCAGAGCTGAAAAGAAAGACAACCTGATGAGAGACTTAAAAAATTATGATTGTATGTGAAGTCATGGGTGACACGAAATTAGTCAAGGCTAAGAATCAAAGACTGAGAACCCTGGGAAACAGAAAATAAATGAAGGGGTAGTCAAAAGAAAGAACAGAAAGAATATATAAATCTTGCAAAGAACAGAAGGAATATAGAAAAAGAGCCCTAACATGTCAGGAGAGAATTTCAAAGACAATATGGTTGGTCACTAATATCAAAAAATATATAAGGAAAATGCGTTCAATGGACTTGCCAACAGAGCAATCTATAACATGGAAAAGAACAATTCCACTGGAATGGTGAGGCCAGAAGTCAATAAAAGGAATAAAAAGATATCTACTACTTTTCAAGTAGAAGTATTGAAAAGAAGGTCAAACTATCCTGTTTAGAAATCTTTCAAAGACCTTATAATAGGCAACTTTTACTTCCAACAACTTTAATCTTTATTTCAACCCATTTTGTGGCTAATAAGACAATCTAGATAATACGGGCTTTCCTGGTGGCTCAGAGGTTAAAGCATCTGTCTGCAATGCGGGAGACCTGGGTTCTATCCCTGGGTTGGGAGGATCCCCTGGAGAAGGAAACGGCAACCTACTCCAATATTCTTGCCTGGAAAATCCCATGGACAGAGGAGCCTGATGGGCTACAGTCCATGGGGTAGCAAAGAGTCGGACACAACTAAGCGACTTCTCCAATATAAGCCTTATTTGGTTTCCCTACACACACTTCCATGAAATCTGGTAAATCTGATTAGCAGTCCTTTTCTGTCATCAGGAAGATTATAGGCAAAAATATTTTGGATAGAAGATGACAAAGGTTAAAATTTCAGTAACAAACACCACCATAGATTCCCCTCTACTACACAGTTTTTCCCTAATGCTGCCATTCAGACAGCATGAAAACACTGCCAAATGTTTTGCCAAAATTCTATATCTCTATGTATTTCCTATATGGAAAGGTATCTTAAATTACTTTCTCTACAAACAGAGACAAATGAATGAGCCACAGACAATATCTGAAATGGATTTGGACCTATGACAACTGAACCACTTAAACAGAAAAACAGACACAAGAACAATGTCACTTGCCCAATGTCACACTTAGTAACTGGTGAACTATTTTCTATCCTCTGCTACTTTCAGAAGAGAAACAAAAAAAATGTGGAGGGAGAGGGTAAAGAATATCAGATACCTGGTCTGTTAAAATTCCAGTCACTGAAGACCCAGGACAAACCCCCACAGAAGTCTACACTTTTCAGGACAGACGAACGAAGACCAATGTTCCAACAATATACCTGCACTTCAAGGTTCAGTGGTACCCGAAGTACTGGCTTCAACAGCTCCTTTGTGACCTGTCAGCATTCCAGATGGGCGCAACGTTCTATGGGGTGGGGGTGGGGGAGGAAGACACTTCAGTGGTTACCACTTTACTTTCCACAGGCTTCCACTTTTCCTCCCTTCTCCTTTATAACTAAAGCCAGCAAAGGAACATGAGTAGAACCTCATTAACAGCTTTCAAGCTTCTCAATGAAAAATACCCACCCAGTAATCAAATTATAACCTCATACCATGGTGTAGCATTGGCTCTGGTTCAAAATGGCTCCTCTGGGGAGGGGAATGCAAGCACAAATAGGGTATGAAGAGGAATTTACATATTCTCAGGGATAATGTAGGACAGTAGTTATGACTACAGACTCAGATGGCCTGGGTCAAATCCCTACTCTGCCATTAATTAGTTGAGTGACCTTGGGCAAATTAGTTACTCTTATGGTGCCTCAGTTTTCTTAAGAGGCAAACATAGAATAACAGTACCAACCACACAGGACTTCTGTGAGGATTAAATGAATAATATGTGTAAAAGTACCTATAGGATAGTATCTGACACATACTAAGTATTCAAAAAATGTTATCTATTATCTATCATTATCAGCATTTTCTAATTCAATATGTGATATCTTTACAAAATAGACATTAAACTATGTTCTGATTTAAAAAAATTAAAATGTAAACTATCTCCAACATAAAAGGCATGCTTATTAATTAGGAAAAACACTTCAACTATTAAGTGAGTGTCAGCTTTGGCTATTATGCCAATGTTTTACATGTGATTTCTCAACGAATATATGACCAGTGTTTAAGGCATATACTTTCCCCGCTGTACTGCCAGACAGAACTATGCATATGGCAAGTTGCTATGATTTTATAACTGCATAGTCCCATTAAATTTCAGTCAGCTAAAAAAAATGTTTCACTTGGTCTTATTCCGACATATTGCCACAAAACTATGCTAAGCAAAAATATGAAAGGCAGAAAAAAGAACTGAGAGAGGGAAAGAAAAAAGAAAAATCTAAAAACAAAATCACTGAATCACTTTGCTGTACACCTAAAACACATCACTGCAAATCAGCCATATTTCAATTAAATAAATAAAACATAGAAATGAAAATATGAACATTAAAATCTAGCATTAACATAGACAGGAGCCATGGAAAAACAATTCATAGAAGATCAACATTACCTTGAGAATACACTAGAATTTGAAAGTCCATTGAGATTTGGTTCAGAAATTAGGTTTTTGAGCACTGACTAAAGCATTTCCTTTATGTCCACAGCACTGCATTTAGATGAAACTGCTTTCACTGGTTAAAACTCAGATGAAATTGCTTTTATTGATAAAAAACTATATTCAGATATTTATTCCAAAAACATGACAACTGAATATGATGCTAATGAACTAATTTCTGTAATTCTACAAAATCAATAATGAACATGAACTTCATTTTGGAGAGCACAGAAGCACATGCCAATGGAGGGGGAGGGTGGGAATCTTACCTACTTACAAATGAAATTATGTAGTATCCGGAATTTTCTTCAAAATCATGAGAGTAGGGTGTATCAACAAGACTGGCGGGCCCTGTGCTGGTAATTGTCAAAGCTGGGTGAGGTTTCTCTATACTTTTGAATATTTTTTTTTCCATAATAAAAAATTTAAAAAAGAAAAATACTTTTCTATTGCTGACAATGGTACATTTTTTCCTCAAAAAAAAACACCTTCAAAACATAATCAGATACAGTAAAAACATAACTTTAAAAAAAACTAACAATAGCAACAAAAAGAGTAAGTCTTAAAAAGTCACATTGGGAGTGGAGAAAAAAAAAAAAAGAGCCATATTATCCTTCATTGTTCCATGTGTGCTGTGCAGAGCAAGTAACACAGATCACAGATCTATAGAATGCTCTAGATTCCACCCTCAAGTCTTTCCATTTAAGTCAGCCGCAGAGGATGAAAGTGAACTGGCCTCAATTAGGAGAAAAGTTAGAGCCACGTCTGCGCTACACATGCTGCCCACAGCGGCAGCCGTTCATTGCAGAGCTGCTCTAGGGGAGAATATCTTCCCCACACCTTTATTTTTCTGTTTTGGGGGTGGGGAGAGAGGGCAGAAGGAAGAAAAGTGTTCACGTTCTCTTCTGTGCATAATTTAAAACAGACAATCTTAGCATTAAGGAAATTAGGACTCGGGCTTTACTGATGTTGATTTTAATGGCCAAGATCCAAAAACAGTTCTGGTTACAAGCCCATGGACAAACTCTTGATTCCTTTGTCAGTGGAGAGACTCAACTCATTACTTGGCACTCTAACCTTTCCCATACACAATTTGGATTCATTTTATTAAGAAAAAAGAAGTCTGCCTTTTTCTCCCTAAGAGAAGTGAATTAAAGAACACATTTTAAGAAAGATGTTCATTTAGCAGCTCTCCTCCCAGAGTCTAAAAGCAATTAAACAGAGAGTACTGGGGAAAAGTAAAAGATTATCATACAAAAATGGGATCCAAAATGAAGGCTGAATATGCACCATTGTCTAGCATATGACCACCGAGCCACATTTGCTTTTCAAATTCTTGTGAAAGCACTTGGCCCCGTTTTCCAATAATCCCATAGGACTTCTACTTCCTTGTTTTTTCAACAGTATTTCAAAACGTTGACACATTTATTGAACTATTTCTGGAAGACCTAGCTCTGTCTACCTTCAGGGCTCAAGATAGAAATATATAAAAGCTACAGACAGCTATAAAACTTGGCAGGCTTCCTAAGTTCTCCAAGAAAACTTCAATTGGCAACTCCATTAACATCAAAAGATCTCACACACTAGAGGGAACAACTCTGGACACTGGGAGACCTTGGCTGTGCCTGAAGCTCCATTACTAAATTGCTGAATGGCTTTGAGAACATTTAACTCCTTCCTAACTCACTTTCCTTACTTGAAACAGAAGTCTATGCCATAGTCAACATATACAGTTTTATGTTTTATCTATTAGGAGGAATCTTATTTTAAACCTGCCCAAAGTTTATCAAACTTTAGTAATCAGACCTACTTTATAATTTTTGTCAAATCCAAACAGCCACTGTATTATTATTGATGTGACACTTATCCCTATATCATCACTTTAAAATACCTACTTTAGCCTTATAGTATGCAATATCAATGAAATCATAGTTTTGAAGTACTTGGGTATTTTTCTGATAAACACTGACATGGGTATTTAACCATTAAAAGAAAAAGATTCATCTGTGTACCATCTCAAATCATTTTAACATACCACCACATTTTGGGGAGATACTGCCCTGATCTATTTGCCTATGACATCCTCTACATTAATGTATAAAGTATTCAAGTTAATAAACTGCTAAAACCCACTCAGCAACTTAACCAACACTAATCACATGTATTCATGAGCCCTGAGACCATCCTAGAGCTTCTCAGAACTTTTAGCCACTACCTTATTCAGAACCTCCATTTTTGTTCCACTTTTCTCAAAACTCTCGCATGAAAACCCCTAATGTGTGTGTCTTTCCATTAGAATAAGTCCCACCCTCTATTTATGCTCTAGTAATGAAATTTTTCACCCTTAAATTATTTAACAGAACCCACATGAGTTCAAAGTTTCCTCTAATAACCAAAGAATATTCAAATAATCAAAGAATATTCAAATTTACATATGCCAATCATGCATCAGTCTAAAGACAGACAAACTAAGATATTCAGTAAATTCCATAATAAGGTTGCCATTTCTGATACATATACACCAAATTGGTTTCTATTGTGTATTTTTAAATCTAGTTCAAATATATAAGATTAAGTGTGTGTACTGAATTAATCCTTGAAATATCACAAGAAAAAAATATAATACATTTTCTGAGCTCTTCCTAAGAAGCACTTTTTTATTTAATGACATATCAGTCACCCACTCCCACCCACCCTAGAGGTTGACTCAATCGCCTGACTTCTCTATTTTTCCTTATATATATAACTGAAGTTCAACTCAGCTTCTGACATTAAAAAAAGGACAATTTTATTATGGCTGCAGTTCTTACCAACTGTGAGTACCACAGTAATCTTGGAAATTTATTTTTATCAATTGTAAACCCTAAATCCAGTGGGTTGAATATGAGTTAATTTCTGCTCACTCCCAAAATCACACTAAATGACAGAAGGAAATTAAAGGAAAAAAAAGGTACAAACCCACAAAAAGAAAAAGGGAGGGGACACACCAGCAGATGAGATATATCAACAGAATTTTAGAAGATGGAAAACAGATGTACAAAGTAACTGACTTAGCAGAGCACAGAAAGTCTAAACTTGAATTGCTATTCTGGTGGGGACCTACCAAAAACAATGTAATTGTTGGAGAAGCCCTGAGAGCCTTAGGAATTGGAACTTCCAGAAACTTCTCAGGGCTGAGACATGAGAGAGAGGTGAAGACAGGGACCTGTTGGAAATAAGGGCAAGGAATGTTTAAATCACACATACATTCTCATCAAACCTTGGCAGCCAGAAGACAAGAGGTTCACTCTACAGAACTTAAAAAAGAAAGGCTTTGCACTCAGAGGGCAGAGATGAGGTTCTATACAGTAAAACAGGGAGGTCCAGTCACTCAGTCAACAAATATTTACCAAGTGGTCTCCTCTGCACAAGCACTATTGTAGGTACCAGAAATACTGAACAAAATAAGACAGAAAGACTTGCCTTCATCCAGCTTACATTCTAGTGAGGGGTGATTCAATAAACAAAAAGTAAACATAAGGGTATCAGATGACAGCAATACACACTGCAGGAGAATGAAAGAAAACACAAAGAATGGATTTGTTGCAGGAAGGCGTACCCCTTCCAGGGCCCGAAGCTGGGCTCTTGTCCAACACTTGGAAATGAATTGTCCGAGGAGACACATGTGCTGACAAAGCAAGAGATTTTATTAGGAAAGGGCACCCGGGTGGAGACCAGTAGGGTAAAGGAACCCAGGAGAACAGCTCTGTCACATGGCTTGCAGTCTCGGGTTTTACGGTGATGGGATTAGTTTCCTGGTTCCTTTAGCCAATCATTCTGGCTCAGAGTCTTTCCTGGTGGTGCATGCCTTGTTCAGCCAAGATGGATGCCAGAGAGAAGGATTCTGGGAGGTGGTCGGACAGGTGATGTCACCTTTTGACCCTTCCCAAACTCTTCTGGTTGGTAGAGGCTTATTAGTTCCGTGTTCCTTACCAGGACCTCCTGTCATAAAACAAGAGGGCACACTGGGGTAAAGGGGGTGGGAGCTGGGTTGTAGTTTGAAATAAATGATCATGGAAGCCAAACTCTGATGAAGCTAAGGCAGTAAGCTGTGCAGGTATCTGCGGGAAGAACATTTCAGACAGAGAGAAAGCAAGGGGGGACATCAAAATGGGCAGGATTGGAGATACAATATACACAAAAAAAGAAAAGGACATTATCAGAAAGAATATTCAGTAGCCAAGGAGCAGCTTTGAAAATAGGAAAGCAAAAAAGTTCAGTAGAGAGATTAGAAGAAAACACTGAAGTAATTTCCGAAAAGAGGGAACAAAAGGACAAAGAGATGACATCAGAGAGAAAAAAGTAACAAAACTGAAGGCACTGCAGGAAATTCAACATCCAAATTAACAGGAGTTCCAGAAAGAACAGAGAACAAACAGGGAGTCATTATCATAGTGGAATATTTCTGAAAGACAAAAGTTTCCAAGCTGAAAGGGCCCAGTGAGTGCTCAGCACAATGAGTAAAAGACTCCTACACCATAGCACATCATGAAATTTCCAAACACCAAGTTCAAAGATAAAAATCCTGAAAACTTCATGGCATTGAAACATGTTAATTATCATATGTGAAATCAATCACCAGCCCAGGACGGATGCTCGGGGCTGCTGCACAGAGATTTCCCGGGAGGAGGGAGGCGGGAGGGAGGAGGGAGGGGGGTTCTGGAGGGGGAGCATATGTACACCCATGGCGATATCATGTCATTGTACGGCAAAACCAATTAAAAAATGCTATAATCAAAAAAAATAATAATAATAAAAATAAATTGATATGTGCAAAATTAAAAAAAAAAATCCTGAAAACTTCTAGAGAAAGCAAACTAGCCACATACACAGAATCAGAAATTAGAATCCAGTTAGTCTTCTGAAGAGAACATTGGGATGCTCTAATATGATGAAGCAACCAACACCTTCAAAGTTCAGAGAGAAAGTAACCACTAACTTAGAATTCTATACCCAGTCACACTATAAATGCATTCAAATTGAGAGTACAAAAAGGCATTTTAAGAGCAAGAAAAGGTGCTTTCAAACAGCAAGGTCTCAAGAAACTCACCTTGTTTGCACTTTCTTGGGAAACTACTGGAGGATGTACTCATGTAAAGTAAGAGATAAAGAAGAGACACGTTAGGAAGAGAGGAAAAGAGCAATTTCAACGATCCTTTGGAAGGTAGCATGGCAACCCACTGGTTGCCATGTATTTTTGCCTGGAAAATCCCATGGATAGAGGAGCCTGGCGGGCTACAGTCCATGGGGTTGCAAAGAGTTGGACACAACTGAAGTGACTTAGCACACACATAGGCACAGAACACAACTTCAAAGCAGTTCTAGAAATAAACCAGCCCAGGAAGGATGTCCTTAATAAAAAAAAGAAAATGGTTTGCAATATAGTTTTCAACACAGTTTAGAGTTAAATTAAGGATAGGAACAAAGAAAACTAAACAAATGAGGAAGAAATAGGCAATTAACTTCAGGATAAAGCAAAAAGTTGTAAAAGAAAGTATATGCAGCTGAAGCGGGATACACAGCTCGCCTGCTGACTGTCTGTGTTGTAGAAAGAGAGAAAAGTGTGTATGTGTGTTGGGGAGGAGGGAGTCAGTAAAGGAGGCTAACCCCAACCAAGGTGGAAAGTCAATAGCTTCTACTGTCTAAAGTGGAAAAAGCAAGGAAATCATGGTTTTAAACAAAACACATAGAAAATAAAACCAAAAGAACTGAAAGTAGTTGCCTCTAAGGAGCAGAAATCTGTCATGAAGGGACATGAAAAGCATCGGTCTGCTGCCTTTCTTTATAATCCCTACACTAGTACCTGACTTTCTAAATTATATACTAGCCCCCTGGGGAATGTCATTTGCACTGTGAATGAAGTAACAAAAAGCGTAAAACTGCTTAAAAAATAAAAACTGAAAAGGAAGAAGGCACACATTTTATTCTGATGTGTTTTAAACTCTGGGACATTTTTCTTACATTGAAACATCAGGCTGGCAACATTACACTAATGTGAAAAACACAGTGAAGGGGGGTTCTCGCCATTCCAGCTTGATTCAAGAATCATACAGCTAAAAGCAGTTCTCTGCTTCATAATCCAGAGAAGGCAATGGCAACCCACACCAGTATTCTTGCCTGGAGAATCCCAGGGATGGCAGAGCCTGGTGGGCTGCCGTCTATGGGGTCGCACAGATTCGGACACAACTAAAGCGACTTAGCAGCAGCAGCTTCATAATCACACCATAACAAAATAAACTAGAAGGCAGAAACCGGTTAGGAAAACAAGTTTACCTTTTGTTAAGTCAGATACTGTAGATGCCAATAAATTTCTGAAATCTTCAAGTTCTACAGAGTAATAATCATTAATCAATTAAAGCAAGTAACTCACCCTCCCCTGCAGAACAGAAGTTTTAGCAGCACACAAGCTGGGTGCCCTTGAGCAAATTATTCTGGTTTTAAGCCTCAATTTTTCACCTGTAAAATGAGCGTACCAGCTATTTCAAGGTGTTGTTATAAGAAGGATTGGGGATATTAACATGTATAAAGTACCAACTACAGTAGCTGGCTGTTGTTCAGTTTGTGCTCCAAAGGTTAATTTTCTTCCTTTTTCATCTGTTTATTATCAATGCTTCCAGCCTTATCAGACGACATACAATAAAACCTAGAACAAGGTGGAGCCACTAGCATAAAATGCACTTGTCCAGCACAGAAAAAGAAGACAAGACAGCTGATGGGACAGTACCTCCAGCCAGGATGAAAGCTGGATGGAAGGCAAGCAAGAAGTGTCAAATAGAAGCCTACATCATGGAGAAATAGTACAAAAAAAGAAGAAGAAAGAAAATAAAGAAATTGAATGAGACCAATTTCCTATATCCAACTACCTATTTAAAGAAAACACAAAGGAAAAGGAACAGGTTAACTACACTAGAGGGTTGAAATCAGCAAAATTCACACTGTGAGAAACCACGTAAAACAACTAGTCAAATTTCTTCAACATACAAACTACTGCAAGGAGAAATAAAGAGATGAAGGGGAAACTAGAGCTTATCAGTCTTAGAAGATACACCAACCAAACAACCTAAATGGGAAAAGAATTTGAAAAAGAATAGATACATGCATATGTATAACTGAATCACTCTGTTGTACACCAGAACTAACACACATTGTTAACCAACTATACTCCAACATAGAATATTTAAAAAAAAAAAAAAAAGATACACCAACCAATCATAACATGAGGATCTCAACTCAATCTGGATTCAAACAAGCTTTTTCAAAAACTGGTACTTAAGATAACTGGAGGTCTGAATATCAAAAACTGAATATTTGATGAAATTAAGGAATTTTCAGTGTGATGATGTTATTCCAATCATGTCTACCAAAGAGTTATCTTCCTAGATATTAAATGATGAAAATATTAAATATCTTCCAAAATATTAAATGATGAAATTAAAAAAAAAAAAAGGTTCTCTAAAAAACCTGAATAACATACAAACAAGGTACAGCTATAGGGTACAGCAGTGTCACACTAGGCTTCAGAGAACCAGACAATCTGCTTCTGAGGTGTGACCAACTCTGGAAAGAACCTCGAAAGAGCATTCTTTCCACATCTGACTGAGGATCTACTACATGCGAGGCTCCAGAAACCATGACTGTGAGCCAGAGGTCAGTCTTTGCTAAGTAAGGGAGAGGTGGGGAATGACCTCTGGCCCTAAAGGTAGAAACACCCCACTGCCCGGGACACCTTCTTGAAGCTCACAGAGACTGGGTCCTTTCTGTATCTTCCAAAATTGCTATTTAGTAAAAAGAGATTCATCTCATTTTACAGAATTTACATCTCATTTACTGAAATTCATTTCATTTACTCAATTAAAACTCACTGAGTTGAGTTTTCAACTCAATAGTCTAAAGGAGCCAGGTATTTAATGCAAATGAATGAAAAGGTCCAGTGGTAATCTGAAGGAAAATGGGAGGGACTTGGGGAAAGTAGGGAGCGCATGACCTGTGCTAGATGGAGCTGGAACTCCTCAGCACTGCAAGAGAGGAGTGTGGGCCCAGTTTTGCCAAGATCCTCCAATTTCCCCAGAGAAACCTAAAATGAAGATATTCTTATGACTTTCCTGGTGATCCAGTGGCTAACACTCCACCCTCCCAATGTAGGGGGCCGAGATCAGATTCCAGGTGTGGGAACTATATCCTACACACCACAACTAAGAGTTGGCACGCCACAACGAAGACCCCACACAGCCCAACAAATAAATAAAATTTCTTTTTTAAAAAAGATATTTCTGTGAAACCTCCTGATTTCTTAATGGTGTCAACTAATTGAAAGTTAAAACACTCTGTTACGGGGAAAATATGTCTGCAGATCTACTTCATGTACAAAAAGATGTACTGGATGTAAAAAGGTCATATTTTAATGCCATATGTAGAGGTTTATTTTTTTTTTTTTGACCAACTGTATTTAATGTCTAGGTACGTACTAACTTGGGAGATAACAAAACAAAAATCCAATAAAAATATGGAGAAAATTCCTCAATGATGCAGGAGGCAGTGATTATAACTGAACAGTGGCAATTTCCTAGGATTCTGGGCAAGAGTTTCCTTCTTCCTACTGAGAATTCTGAAACTATGAAATATTACTTATGCAAATTTCAGTAAATGCAAATTACAGATGGCATTTTCCAGTGCTTTATCTGTTGTGACAAAAACATGTTGTTTTCCCTTTAACACAGTATATCAATTTGTTCCTTTTTATAGGAAAATAACCAATAATATGGTACCTCTCTATTAACTGTTTCTTGGGAACATTCAGACACCAAAGCTCAGTTCTGAAACTCAATAGCACAAAGGTTTTCAGGGGAAGGTTGGATTCAGGAGGCCCTTCAAAGTCACATCTGTCCATTTCTTTTTCGTGCATATACCCCCAAACAAGCACAGATGCCTGTAATGCTGAGAATCACACCTAACAAGAGAGCAATTGCATCTCCCGCTTCTACTGCTTCAACAACAGGCAGCACCAAAAGCAATGAAAAGAGGACTAAGAACAACTGCATTGAAACTGAGATCATGATGTGGCTGGTTCTTGAAGGATGAAGATTTCAAAGAAAGCGGTACTTAATTCTATCTGACTCCCTTCCAGCAGCTCCGGATGCTGAGGCTAAGAGATTCCACGTGACAGCGTCTACTTCAAGGAAGCAGCCATTACAGAAAATCTAATGCCATATGTAGAGGTTTAAACACTATCAATAAAAATTTCATTAACAGCTTTCTTGCACCAAGCTCACTGACGTTACAGAGGTAGTTATAATACAATAGCATATACATACCAATTTTACACTCCAAGTCAGCTACCTCCAACAACATAACAAAAAAGACTACAATCTTTCTGCGATACTGAAATTACATCCAAACAGTTTTGCCACCTATATGCTTTTTAAACACTATCAAAAGCAGTGGGTAGTTTGTTAAAAAAAATTCTAGAGATACCACACTGAAATTGTGAAAAAGTGGTTTTAACTTGTGGTCACCATAGGAAATTACAGTTTCATATCAAAGACTGTACTTCCACACAGATAATTATTCCTGATCACTGAAAAAAAAAAAAAAAAAAACTGCTTACTATGTATTCACATGAAATCCACTAGATCTTTTCCTAACCTAACAATTTTCACAGAGGCCAGGCCCTGTGTGAAGCATTTTATAAGCACTAGCTCATTTAGTCCTCTTCTAACTTTCTGAGGTAGGTTATGATTATTAATCCCCATAGTGAAGATAAAGAAACTGGGGCCCTGAAGAATAATTTACCTAAGGTTCCACTGGCATAAATGGCAGTCTAACCAACACCAAAGTGTAGACCTGTCACTGATCTCTTCTAATTAATATCTTCACCAAAGAAATCTGTGAGGAAATAACGGCACATTAAGTTCAAGGTAAGAAAATGAGAGGCCAATATTATATCAGAATTTAGTTTAACCTTGACAATGGGCTAAAATGGGACGACTAAAAGAATTCAACTGAAAGGAAATAAGCACAATAGCAGGGGCATGAAAGTGCAATGGGATAACACACACACAAAAAAAGGAAATCTCTTAAGACTTTGATTCTCTAATCTCAAAAATAAGAATAGAACTATATCAGCAGTTTTTAACATTTTCTGTTTCCCAAACCCTTTCAAAAATCTCCTCCCCAAAATCTCTCTCTGTCTCTCTCTCTGTCTCTCTCTCTCTCTCTCACTCTCACACACACACACACACACACACACACACACACACACACACTTTATTTAACAGTCTCAAGCAGTTCATGAACCCATGGGGCCCACTCACCCTGGGCAACACCTTCCCCACTAAACCCACACTTCTCACCTCAAGGTCAAGAATCTAAACTAAATGATTCTCACCCTCCCTTCTCACCCTACCTTAGGTAGACAAAGTGAAGGTGAAAAACAAGTAGACTAAATAGACAAAAAGGAAAAGATGTAAGAATTATAGCAAAGTGTAAATTACATATTAATTTAGTAGCTCCAGGATACTGGGATGTGTTCTTATATTAATAGACTACAGGAAACTCAAAAATATGATTAAACTTAGCACTTTTTTATCATGGTGGTAGGTCCAGCTCCAACTCTCATCAGGAGGTCTGGAAACCTGAATTCAGAGCCTGGAAAAAATGATTAGAGAGTTGGTAATCAGACTTATGCGAAAAGTTTTTAGAATTACAATTTTCTTGGAAAAAGGCAATTAGAGGGTAACATAAGTCTTCAAGTATTGAAAATTCTTCCAAAGAGTAGACATAAAGGCCATAAAAAGAGCAAAGCAAGAGGAAGCTGGCTTTTTGGTAAAAGTATGGACAACTTAGTTTAAATATCAATACAATGAACTCTCCTAACTGACCTAGATAAGGTCCTACAGGTGAACATGTGACAAAATCATTTTGGAACTCTTTCCATGCCCTCTGGTTCTTAACCTGGAAAGAACTAAAACCATCCCCACAACACCCGATTTAGTTACAAATGTGAAATGTCAGCTGGGCTACTAAAGCAAATCTTACTTATGATAGTTCTCAGAGCAAATAAAAAGATAATTTTTACTCTTCAAAATGATTCCATATTACTATAAAGATTATTTCTGAGCCAATCTATATACATTTAGACCTTTATGGCTCTATCTAATACACTAGATATTGGACTTCCAGGTGGCACTAGTGGTAAAGAACCTACCTGTCAATGCAGGAGACATAAGAGATGCAGGTTCAATCCCTACGAAGATGCTCTAGGGGAGGAAATGACAACCCACTCCAGTATTCTCGCCTGGAGAATCCCCATGGACAGAGGAGCCTGGCAGGGTACAGTTCACAGGGTCACAAAGAGTCGAACACAACTAAAGCTACTTAGCACACATGCACAATACACTGGAGTAAAAAATAATAATACCAAAATGCAGAGTATATGTCATATGAAAACATATTTCTATTTTAAAAGTAAGAATATGAAATTAGTCCAAATCCAACCTTTGGGGGTGGGGGGAATAAAAAGCAGAAGGGACTTCCCTGGTGGTCCAGTGGTTAAGAATCTGCCAGCCAATGCAGGGGACAGGGGTTCCGGGAAGACTCCACGTGCTTCAGACCAACTAAGCCCACAACTACTGAGCCTAAACTCTAAAGCCTGATCTCCACAACAGAAGCCACTGCGATGCCTGTGCACCACAACTAGAGAAAGCCCACAGACAGTAACAACAGCCCAGCACAACCATTTAATAAACAATTTTTTTAAAAAAGCAGAAGCAGTATGGATGTACTCATAAGCCACCTGAGGTCTACCCTATACTAAGGGGAAAGCAACATCACTTTTAAAAAAAAAATGAGAAAATTGAGAAAAATCACTAAAACTCTCATTTAAATCAATGATATCCCAACCACCAGATATTTAGGAAAATAAAGTACAGGTTATCTACCCTCCTAGACATGAAAAACATGCATCTAAGAAACCCACATAGATTAAGCCAACCACAGAACAAGAGGAAATAATAAGAAAACCAAATCCTCTATACGAAATATAACCTACATAACATTTCTACATGCAACAGTACCTACAATGTTAATCCCAACTTTCAAAAAATCCTCACTAAAAGCACTTTCAATATATTACATAAAGTTTCAACAAATTAATTCATCAAATTATTAAGTACAAACAATGTTATAGGCACTTCACATAACTTTAAAATGGACTCCCTTTCTCATATAAAATATATATACTTTATGGAAAAAAAATTTTTAAATACATTAACCATCACATTCCTAGCTGATATTAGAAATGATTTCCTTCCTTTCTGGCTTACCTGTAACATCTAAGTAACAACAATATTTACACTTGGAAGCCATTCCCCTATAGTTAAGGATACCAGGCACTGACTCCATTTTAGATTTTAATCTGGGGCACTGCTCTGTCAGAGGAATGATAGAAATCTTATGAGTATCAGGTTGCTGGTTTATGCCAAAACATGGTATTCCCAAAGGACACTCTGTTTGGAATCTGTGGAGGAATCATATACAAATCTTCTATGAACTGAGGCCTTCCAAAGAGGCTTGAAATGTTTGTGTGTTGAGGGGAAAGGGCTGAGAGTGGATCTGCTGACTCCTAAAGGTCCAGCCCTGAGATTCCAAGATTCTATAAAAGGCGGTAAATTAAGAGTTTGGCTAGTATTTGCTGAGTACTGAAGCCAGCATAAACATTTACTTGAGGCTTTTAAATGTGTAAGGGTAGCCAGTGGTTAGGTACAGTAATTCTGAATCTGAAAAAAACAAACAAGGCCACTAGATGTGTTTCTAAATAACGGTGGGGGTGGGGGAGGTCAGCATATTTCCTTTGTTTTCTCCAGTTAACAATACAGACTTTCAGAAATGCAAAATTGGATCCTCAGCAATATTGATCCCTATAAACTATATTATTGCCTTATAAAAATACCAGCAATTTGTACGTCTCCAGAAAGTCCACGAATAGTCTCTAAACAGACTGTCAGTTCAAAAAACAAAGGAAAAAGCCCTATGCTTTCCTGTGGAAACAGAAACAAAACCAAATCTTCAAAAATATTTAGCATTCTGCTATATCAAACATAAACCCCACATTCCTAAATAAAATGGCAAAGACAGAATCTTTGTCATTCTCTAGTCAGTTGTATGAGAGTGGTGATTCAGGGCAAAACCCAACCTTAAACATAACTACAATATTACTAAATTACAGAGTAATTTTACCAATAAATATTCCAGTTAAGGACTGCTTTGTCATCTTTGCAAGTATTTTTAGTTGAAAGCAAGTGGTTGGGAAGTCCACGTGGACATGGTTCTGATTTTTAAAAAATCTATTTTTAAGATCTGGTGACTGGATAGGCTTTCTAAACTCAGTTCTTTCGAACGGGTAATTTGGAAAGGGTAAACCACAAGAACGTTACTTAAGAAGCAAAGGACCTAACAAGCTTACCAACTCAGATCAACACAAAACTAACTCAGAAACCTCCAAATCTAATGATGGGCCCAGTCATTAAAGCCTGTAAGTACACAAAATTGAACTGAAAGCTACCTTTCCAAATACAGCAAGGGCTATCTGAATTCTCTTGTTTTATATTTCCATAGTTGTTTGAGGGTGGGCTTCTCTTTGCATTTGTCTCCTAAATCTGCAAATCTGCTCCTTTTTACTTGGAATTAAGTTTCAGATTTTAATATACATACCCAGTTTTATATATATATATATATACACACACACACATACACACACACACACATATATATACACCCATTTTAATATACATACCCAGTTGAGAATACTATGTAGCAGTTTAAACTTTTTATTGTAGTAATAATTTCACTGAAATTCGTTAAGTGTTTTTTTAAATCACTTTTAATTGTTTTAGGCAATCCCCATCCAATTTAGATATCAAGAATCTGAAGTTGGAGGCTCCACTCAACCACTTATTTTCTCTGGAAGGTCTAACTTTGACTAGAAAGAAAAGATTAAAGCACTGTTATGACTAGGTCTTTCTTAAAGAAGGATGTTTTAAAAGGAAAGAAACTGTCCCCTCCTGTTACTCTAAATGAGCAGCCTCTTGTTCTCAGCAGTCCTTCTGCACACAAGACCACTACTGACTTCAGTGGGAATTCTGCCCAAGAAGTGAGGAAGACAGGGTAGGATTAAATTAGCCCTAAATCCACGTCATTGTTCCAAGCCATTACCACTTATACAGTTCTCCAATAACCTCTATAAAGTAGACATCTGAGATTTTACGGTGATTTCTCCAACCTTGATTTCTCCAAGAATTTTAGGACTGAACCCTGGAGCTCTGACAGGTGACACGACCTAGCTCTTTAAAAGCTGTGTCAGCCTGATGGATGTACTCAGCTGGCCCTTATCACAATCCAAGATTGTGATTTCTCACAGCAGAGTCCTTTAAACGGAAACTGAATAGGATTAAGTACTATTCGTTTCCGAGTAAAACCTGTTCACAGACAGAATTTTAAATCCCAGCTCCTGCGGCCAAGAAACTGACTCAGTTTCCCTCAAGTGCTAAACCCAAGAGGAAATGTGATTGGACCGAGTTAAAACTAATTCTCCATACAGTATTTAAAACTAATTTCTCCATACAGTATTCTCCATACATAAATCCAGAATACAGAAATAGCTGATCCCAGTGAAAGAAGGAAAAAAACAAGGGAAAAATAAAAAGAGAACTGAAAAAAATAGAAGAATAAAGGATAAACTGTTAAGATTCATTTAAAAAAAAAAAAAAAAAAGCTTAAATAACAGTACCAAGGGCAAGAAGCCTGGCATACACGTGCCATTTCAGATGTGAGAAGTTCAAAAAAACTGAGGAAAGGATGTGATTCAGAAAAGAGAACATATATTCACAGATCCTCTAGGTTCTTCCTTCCCTCTTACCCCACTAGAGCTCTTAAAAACGGCCAGCTGTTCTGTTCTTGGGGAATGCAATTTAAGGCGTCCTAGGTCAGAGGGAAGGATCCACATAGACCCCTTCCCAAAATAATAGACTAGGCAAGGGCTCTTCTAACCTCACCAAAACACCCTAACCTCAAGGGAGTTGAGAGATCTCAGAAATTACGACCGACGTCTTCCCGAGCTGCCCGGGGCAAGGACTTCTGCTGGGGATTTAGACTCTGATTCCGCCCTGCTCGCTCCTGGTCCTCACTCCAGCAGCGCAACTAAAAATGCTCCCAACTCTCTGTCGTCAAACAGAGGAGTAAAATAAACCATTGCTGGTGAGATGGCCTGGGGGCAGGGACTGAAAGGGTCAGAAAGCAAAACGTGCGTTTCTCTCCGCTTTGGTCGGGAGGCCCGCGTCCGGAGGGACCGACGAGCGACGCCGCCCGAGCCCCTGGACGCGTGGCGTCCTCGCCCGCGTTTCCTCTCCCAAAACCATCCTGCTGAAGGGCAACGCTGCCGCCGCCGCGTGCCCCCAGCCCCGAAGGAGGGGCCCGCTCCGTATCGGGACAGGCTCGCGCGCCGCTGCCCGCGCCCAGGATGGAGCCGGATCCCTCCCGCAGCCGCCCCGCGGCGCCCGGGACTCGTGACCCTGAGCCCACTGCACCCTCGCGGGGCCGGCGCAGTCCTCACCGCGCCCCAACCTCTCTCGGCGCCGACCAGACGCGGGCCCCGCTCTCGCGGAAGGAGAAGCAGGGGGACCGCAGTGGAGCGGGAAAGCGGGGATCCGGCCTGGAGCAACAGGACCGGTCCCTAGGTCGGGAACGGGGAGGCGGGCAGACAGGGAGCCGCAGAAAACCCCAACACCGGCAGCCCTCCCCCTCCCGGGGGGACCGTCCCGCCACCGCTTCCTGCCCGGGATCAGCTTCCCAGCTGCAGCCACAGGAAAAATCCGAGCCGCCCCTGCAGACCCGCAGAGACGAGACGCTCGGCCCCGGGACTGCCCCGTCCCAGGCCAGCCCTTCCGCAGCTCCGCACGCCTCCTTACCCGGACGCCACGCTCAGGAGCTCGCTCGCCGCGGGGACCAGTCCCGCTTCAGCCCCAGGCGCCGGGCCGCCGCGCCCGCCTCCTCCCTCCGCTCGGTTTCAAATTGAAATTCCCTGGCTAGGGCCGTCGGAGGACTCGCGCGCCAGCCCCGCCCCCTCGCGGCGGAAGCTCCGCCCGCACCCCCGCCGGACGCGCCCCCGGTGCGGAAACCCCCGCGGGCCGCGACACGCCCCCTTACGCCCAGGCCACGCCCCCCGCCCCCCGCCGGCCGGACCGACGCTTTCTGCGGGATTAGCGGCTCGCGGTCGCGGCGCGGCAGGGACGCGTCTCACCCTGGGAGCTACCCTAGATAACGACTGCTGATGCCTGCGTTCGAGCCGCCCTTACCCGCGCATCCAGATATTAAATGCTCTTTTATCAACTTCCAAAAGTTATTTCTTCACAGTGAATCCCCTGACTAAACCTTTCTTGAGCATCTATTCGGTGGCAAACCCCAAGCTAGGCCCTGGTGAAACAGAAATAAGGAAAACTAGGTTCTCCTCTGTCTAGAGCGGAAGAAGTGCTTTCACAGAGAGGACAGTGAAAGGGAACCGTTTCTTCTTCCTGTGGGAGGCACAGGAGGGACTGGGGAAGCCCCCTGGAAGAGGGGCTTTTATACTGTATCCAAACTGTGGGTAGATCTCCAGGCAGGGGCCTAGGAGCCTGAACAGCAGAGCAGAATGTGGAAAAAAAAAAAAAAAAAAGGCTGGAAACCCGAGGTTCAGGCCAGTTGTGGAAAAACAAATAGACGATTTCTTCCGGTTCTTTTGTATAATTAGATCGCTTTCTCTCAGATTCTGCTCCTTTCTTCTCTGAAAGTTGGCATGTTGGTCGGGCTTGTCCTGGTCATTGCCTCCAGCATCGGCCACACACGTACCTCTAATTCTTTGCCTCCTCCCACCTCGACTGAGATCTTTAAAGACTACATCTCGGCCAAAGTCAAGTCTTTTCTTTCCTAAACAGTCTTTTCTAAAATTACCAATGTCAAATGAAATGCTAGTTACAATACCTTTCACATATATGCTATTTTCGGTTATCAAAGCATATCAACATTTTATCTTTTGATCCTCACAGGAGTTATATGAAAAAGGCAGGGTAAGTGTTATCTCATTACATCAAAGAATAAAGAGTCAGGAAGATAAGTTACTTGCTAAGGTCCTGCCAGTGAATAATAAAAATAATAAAATCTAACATTTATTGCATGCTTTATGTGCCAGGGATTGTTCTCTGTCCCACACATGAGTTAACTTAATGCCCCCTATGCTAAGTACTCAAGTAAAACTTAATAGGGTATGTTAACTACCACAGAGAGGAAGTCTGACTAGAAAGCAGTTCTGGTAAAGAAGGCCAGGGAATATTATGAGACAATACTATTATAAACTTTCAGGCAGATTTACAATGAAATAAGGACTTGAAACTACACAGGTCTTGAAACTATGCAGACCTAGAAACTAACTTTACATGTGTCGTTTTGTTTTTTTAAAGAATCCCTAAAATTATATAAGATCTAGGACCTATAGAACCTTAATCTACCTGTGATGAAACCCTTTTAAAATGTTAATGCAATATACTAAATTAAATGTAGGCCTAATTTATAAAACATAATGTCCTTATCAGAGGAAATTATGTCCCTGCTATGTCATCTGTTGAAGTCTGCAAATCACTTCTGTATACCACTTTTTTTTTTTTGTATACCACTTTTTTAAAAAATAATTTTATTTTGTTTATTTTTGGCTATTCTGGGCCTTTATTGCTGCACAGGTTTTTCTCTAGTTGCAGTGAGTAGCGGCTATTCTTTGTTGCAGTGTGCAGGCTTCTCATTGCCGTGGCTTCTCTTGCTGCAGAGTACAAGGGCATGCGGGTTTCAGTAGTTGCAGCTCATGGGCTCATTGGGCTCCAGAGCACAGGCAGAAGAGCTGTGGGGCACAGGCTTAGTTGATCTGTGGCATAAGGGATCTTCCCAGACCAGGGATCTAACCCATGTCTCCTGCATTGGCAGGCAGATTCTTTACCACTGGGCCACCAGGGAAGCCCTGCACAAAACCTTTTAAGAGGAAATATTGACAAGTTAAATTATATCCATAGATGGGTAACCTTAATAATGTGGGAACCAGCAAATCTTAGCCTAAAGAGACAATTAAAGGTGATGGAAAAGTTGTTATCAAATATCTAAAGGCTACTATGTAGAAGAATTATACTCTGTTTTGGACACAGCCTTACTTGGCCCCAACATCTCAATGGAATGAAACATATTTAGCATAGACCTAGCAGGAAGTGAAGGTAGGAAGATAACAAAGTAGGAGCTATAAGGAAGTGAAGGAAACAGGTGGAACATGGTACTACACAGATGTCAGTAAACAACAGGTGGTAGTCCAGACAAACAGAGAAGTCCTAACAGGGCAAGAAGAGGGGACTGGACCGACAGCAGGACAAGGTCCTAAACAGGTGATATGCAGAGATGTAAGCAGGCTGGAACACTGGCTACACAGATAAGGCAATAAATTAAGCCCTCAGAAAACAGACTGATAAGAGCCAGTCTGGGTTTTCCCACTAGACAGATTGGAGTAACAGGCGAGACTGACACTGAGAACAAGACAGGAGCAGATACCAGATCTGAGATTCATACTACATCCAAGTTTAGCATCACAGCCTTAATTCTGGGCACCATCTGCAAGCAAAGCCAGTCTGGCGATTTGGACTATTAATTCACCCAGGACTTCTTTGGTGTTCTTATTTACCCACTCACTCACACAGGCATGCTCCTGAGAAATCCTGATCTCACTCTGCTGGTGATTCATTCTTTTATCTTTCGCCTTCTGGGTACCAAGCCCAACCAGGTGGAAGTATCTGGGCAACTCTGGATTTGAAACCTGCCCTTCTTTCCATGATGCACAGGCAAGAAGACCTGGCACTGCCCTAGCATGCTGTCTGATGGAGACAATCTCAAGCTTCCCTGTGAATGCATGCATCCTAGTTCCACTGCCAGAAGCTACAAGGACACCACGCAAATGCCAAGAGGAGTCGCTCTTATCACTTGGCCACTCATTGGAGCAGTTTCAGCTATCTGTGACTCCATAACTCCAAATTTTAATAACAACCACTTTATTGCTTCTGATTCTTTGGGGCTGCCATTCAAGCAGGGCTCAGCAAGATGGCTCATCCCTGCTCCATGTGGTGTCAGCTTGGGAGGCTCATCCCTGAATGAAGGATCCAAGATGGCCTCACCCCCATGTCTGGCAGTTAGTGCTGCCTGTCACACGGGGAGCTTCATTTCTCCTTTACATGGACTCTCCTCTTCCAGGGCCTCTCTCTCTCCATGCAATCTCTTAGCTGGGTAATCCAGACTTCCTTACACGACACCTGGCTTCTGAGAAGGTAGAAGCAAAAACGGCAAGACCCTGCAGGCCTAGGCCCAGAAGTCCTACAGCCTCATATATGCTCCATTCTGGTGAAGCAAGTCAGACAGCCAGCCCCTTTTTGAGAAGTCTTCTTTCATAGACTTCATCTCTTGCTAAGAGGAGTGGGAGGTGTATACAGTGATAGGAAAAATTGTTGGCTTTGCATTGTTTCCCTTGTGGAGGAAAGATATATGTTCTTTGTGTGGAAAGAAGGCTAAAACAGGTATCTGCTGACACAATAGATGATGGCAGAGACAAGGCTATGTGGTTACCAAACCATATTTTCTTTTCCTCTGGAGCACAAAACTATCTGCATCTCTGAGCCTCCTCTGCAGTTAAGTGTGGCCATGTGAGTGGGTTCTGGCTAACGGAATGTGGTTAGAGTTGATGTAAACTGACTCTAGGAATAGTTCCTATTAAAAAATCTCCTGCATGATCTTTCATGCTGCTTCTCTCTCTTACTTTATTTGCCAGATGCAGAGGACCCAGAGAACTCTGAGCCTTGAGATGATAGATTTTCTAGAAAGTAGAGCCAAGATCCCTGAATGACTGTATGGAGCAGAGTCCTTCCTCATCCCCATCCATAACCCACATTGAATTATGAGCAAGAAGTAGGTGCAGAATAAACCTTTCATCATGGTTGCACCAGTAAGATTTTGAGGTTGGTTTTCTTAAATAGCAATTAGCCTATCTACAGGACTTACCCAGTGACTCAATGGTTAAGAATCCACCTGCAGGAGACAGGAGTTGGATCCCTGAGTCGGGAAGATCCCCAGGAGGAGGGCATGACAACACACTCCAGTATTCTTGTATAGAAAATTCCATGGATAGAGGAGCCTGGTGGGCTACAGTCCACAGGGTCTCTAAGAGTCAAATACAATTGAAGTGACTGAGCACGAGCCTATCCTGATTTATAGCAATGCTAAACTAATTCTTCCAGAATAGGAAAAGAAGTAACATGCTTCAAGTCACTGTATAAAACCAAAAGTCACTGAGAATGATACAATAGGGAAAATCTTGAGGTTAATCTCAAAAAACAGGCAGAATAGTTCTAATAGTTCTAACTGAAGATACTAGTAATATAAGGAAAAGAATGATAAATTCTCATTAAGGGTATTCATGGAAATTGGACAAAGTGGGTAGGTAGCTGTTAAGAGGAAACACATGAACAAAGACATTAAGGCTTTAAAAAGGAGCTTGAATTAGGATTCACTGTAGGTTTTTGTAAGATTGTTAGCTTATTAAATGTTTTATTCATTTATTATTTTAAACTTAACTTTCCCAGAAAGTCTTAGCTAAGCAAAAACCCCAAAGCATGCTAATTCAATTTATTTAAATTCAAACTCAGTCAAATTGAGCAAATATTTTCATCTGATGCACCATGTGCTAAGTAGACTGGCGAACCACCCCATTCCCACTCCCCCCAAAGAAAAAGAGTAGCACTTGGCTTACAACTGCTCAACCCATTGTTCAATGACACCAAAGTAAGTAGTTGCTTAGTGAAAGTATTATATATAAAAAACAATGCATACTTCATCTGAGAGCCTCATGTACGAGTATAACATTCATCCTAATGGGTTGTACATGTCAAGTACTTAATTAGAAAAAATATAAAGTTGAACTAAAAGAGTGGAACTGAGTAGAATATTCCAAAGGTGGGTGGACACGAGATTCTGAGGTAAGATCTGATTATTTGTTTGAGCACAGTGATGTCAAGCAAAGCTGTCTTGGCAAGTTAAACTGGGTGCTCCATTGACCAGGGTGGAGTAGGGACTCCCAGGAAGAATTCCAGACACATGGGGAGAACGAAAGTTTAAGATGTGAGAATAGTCTGATTGGGACACCTATTAACCAAACCACCAACTTTGATAAATCTTATCAACTTGGTCAAGCAGCTTTCCTGTTTCTGCACTGACACCTGTTTGGACTTCCAGAAGCTCTGACCTCAGAGTACAGGTTTCCCAGTTGGTTTAAGTTATAGCTTTAATAGAAAAAAAAATACAGGGTTTTTGGTATGTCTTAGAAAACACCAACCTTGAAAATAAGAGTAATGTCTAATCCTTACACCACAGAGAAAATTAATAAGGTTGCCTGGTTGTCCAGAGTTAACCAAGGCGTGGCGGGGGGTGGGGGTGGGCAGTGAGGGGTAAAGAAAACCCATAGTGAAAAAATTAAAATTTCCCCAACGGAAAAGTCATCTATAATATATATGCAAATAAGACAGAGTGAAAGAAACCTGTTAATCTGTGTCATTTTTTTTAACAGCTAAATGTTTAGGTTAAAATGTATGGAACTTATCTTTTACCAATGGATGTGTATATATTTGAAAATTTTTGCTTCTATATGCAATACCTACAACAAAACTAATATCCTTGTACTTATGTCTATTAGTACATGTAGGAGTCTGTTGGTCAATATCCTTTATCAAGTTAAAAATACTTTTTAATCTTAAATTGCCAAGACTTTGCTTTTTCTCTTTTTAAATCATGAACACTTTGAATCAAATAATTTTTTCTGAATTTATTAATATGATCATAAATAATTTCTTTATCTGGTTGTGAGATAAATTGTATTAAATGATTTTCAAACATTAAATCAATTTTGTCTTCCAATAATAAAACTTGATCTTGAAGTAGTATTCTTTGTATACACTGATCTGATTCAGTTTGCTAGTATTGTAGCTAGAATTTTTAAATTTTCATTCATGAGAGAAATTGGACTATAATATTTCCTTTTTAATAATACCCTTTTCAGACTTTGACATCAAAGTGAAATGAAGAGAAGTGAAAGTTGCTCAATCGTGTCCAACTTTTTCAGACTCCATGAACCATACAGTCCACGGAATTCTCCAGGCCAGAATACTGGAGCGGGTGTCCTTTCCCTAAATTTGGCAATAAGGAGTTTATGATCTGAGCCACAGTCATCTCCCAGTCTTTTTTTGCTGACTGTATAAAGCCTCTCCACTTTGGGTGCAAAGAATATAATGAATCTGATTTCAGTATTGACCATCTGGTGATGTCCATGTGTAGGGTCTTCTCTTGTGTTGTTGGAAGAGGGTGTTTGCTATGACAAGCACATTCTCTTGGCAAAACTCTGTTAGCCTTTGACCTGCTTTGTTTTGTATTCCAAGGTCAAATGTGCCTGTTACTCCAGGTATCTCTTGACTTCCTACTTTTGCATTCCAGCCCCCTATAATGAAAAGGACATCTTTTTTTGGTATTAGTTCTAGAAGGTCTTGTAGGTCTTCATAGAACCATTCAACTTCAGCTTCTTCAGCATTACTGGTCAGGGCATAGACTTGGATTACTGTGATACTGAATGGTTTGCTTGGAAATGAACAGAGATCATTCTGTTGTTTTTAAAATTGCATCCAAGTACTGCATTTTGGACTCTTTTGTTGACTGTGATGGCTACTCCATTTCTTCTAAGGGGTTCTTGCCCATAGTAGTAGATATAATGGTCATCTGAGTTAAATTTGCCCACTTCAGTCCATTTTATTTCACTGATCCCTAAAATGTCGATGTTCCCTCTTGCCTTTACCTTTTTGACCACTACCAATTTGCCTTGATTCATGGCCCTAACATTCCAGGGTCTTATGCAATACTGTTCTTTTAAAGCATCGGACTTTACTTCCATCACCACTCATATCCACAACTGGGTGTTGTTTTTGCTTTGGCTCTGTCTCTTCATTCTTTTTGGAGTTATTTCTCCACTGATCTCCAGTAGCATATTGGGCACCCACAGACCTGGGGAGTTCATCTTTCAGTGCCCTTTCTTTTTGCCTTTTCATACTGTTCATGGGGTTCTCAAGGCAGGAATACTGAAGTGGTTTGCCATTCCCCTCTCCAGTGGACCATATTTTGTCAGAACTCTCCTCCATGACCCTTTCATCTTGGGTGGCCCTACATGGCATGGCT
The DNA here is from genome assembly GCA_007570785.1 of Antilocapra americana. Lineage (NCBI taxonomy): Eukaryota > Metazoa > Chordata > Mammalia > Artiodactyla > Antilocapridae > Antilocapra > Antilocapra americana. The sequence goes on from ML662442.1 coordinate 64,055,648, forward strand.
CATAGTTTCACTGAGTTGGACAAGGCTGTGGTCCCTGTGATCAGTTTGGTTAGTTTTCTGTGACTGTGGTTTTCATTCTGTCTGCCCTCTGACAGTAAGGATAAGAGGCTTATGGAAGCTTCCTGATGGAATGAGACTGACTGTAAGGGGAAACTGGGTCTTGTTCTGATGGACGGGGCCATGCTCAGCAAATCTTTAATCCAATTTCTGTTGATGGGCGGGGCTGTATTCCCTCCATATTGTTTGATCTAAGGCCACACTATGGTGGAGGTAATGAGGTAATGGCAACCTCCTTCAAAAGGTCCCATCCATGCACTGCTGCTTTCAGTGCCCCCAACCCTGCAGCAGGCCACTGCTGACCCATGCCTCTGCCGGAGACTCCTGGACACTCATGGGCAAGTCTGGGTCAGTCTATGTGGGGTCACTGCTCCTTTTTCCTGCGTCCTGGTGTGCACAAGGTTTTGTTTGTGCCCGCCAAGAGTCTGTTTCTGTTTTCCCAGTCCTGCATAAGTTCTGGTGGCTCTATGGTGGGGTTAATGGTGACCTCCTCCAAGACAGTTTATGTCATACCCAGTTCTACTGCACCCAGAGCCCCTGCCCCTGTGGCAGGCCACTGCTGACCTGTACCTCTGCAGGAAACACTCAAGCACACTTTTGGCTCTGTCTCTTTGGGATCTCGGGGTCCTGGTGCACACAAGGTTTGTTTGAGCCCTGTGGGCATCTCTGGCGGGTTTCGGGTTTGATCCTAAATGCGATTTTGCCCCTCCTACCATCTTGCTGGGGCTTCTCCTTTGCCCTTGGATAAGGGATTTCTTTTCTTAGTGGGATCCAACATTCTCCTATTGATGGTTGTTCAGCAGCGAGTTGTAATTTTGGAACTCTAGCAGTTCTCCACCATCTTTTGGTAAATCTGGAAATTTGGAAAACTCAGCAGTGGCCACAGGACTGGAAAAGGTCAGTTTTCATTCCAATCCCAAAGAAAGGCAATGCCAAAGAATGTTCAAACTACCGCACAATTGCAGTAATCTCACACACTAGCAAAGTAATGCTCAAAATTCTCCAAGCCAGGCTTCAACAGTACATGACCCATAAACTTCCAGAAGTTCAAGCTGGATTTAGAAAAGACAGAGGGATCAGAGATCAATTGCCAACATCCGATGGATCATCAGAAAAGCAAGGGAGTTCCAGAAAAATATCTATTTCTGCTTTATTGGCTACACCAAAGCCTTTGACTGTGTGGATCACAACAAACTGTGGAAAATTCTGAAAGAGATGGGAATAGCAGACCACCTTACCTCCGTCCTGAGAAATCTGTATGCAGGTCAAGAAGCAATAGTTAGAACTGGACATGGAACAACAGACTGCTTCCAAATAGGGAAAGGAGTATGTCAAAGCTGTATACTGTCACCCTGCTTATTTAAATTATATGCAGAGTGTATCATATGAAATGTTGGGCTAGATGAAGCACAAGCTGGAATCAAGATTGCTGGGGAAAAGATCAGTAACCTCAGATATGCAGATGACACTATCCTTATGGCAGAAAGTGAAGAAGAACTAAAGAGCTCCTTGAAAGTGAAAGAGGAGAGCGAAAGTTGGTTTAAAACTCAACACTCAGAAAACTAAGATCATGGCATCTGGTCACATCACTTCATGGCAAATAGATGGGGAAACAGTGGAAACAGTGTCAGACTTTATTTTTTTTGAGCTCCAAAATCACTGCAGATGGTGACTGCAGCCATGAAATTAAAAGACCCTTGCTCCTTGGAAGAAAACTATGACCAACCTAGGCAGCATATTAAAAAGCAAAGACATTACTTTGCCAACAAAGGTTCGTATAGTCAAAGCTTTGGTTTTTCCAGTAGTCATGTATGGGTGTGAGAGTTGGACTATAGAGAAAGCTGAGCACTGAAGAATTGATGCTTTTGAACTGTGGTGTTGGAGAAGACTCTTAAGAGTCCCTTGGACTGCAAGGAGATCCAACCAGTCCATCCTAAAGGAAATCAGTCCTGAATATTCATTGGAAGGACTGATCCTGAAGTTGAAACTCTAACACTTTGGCCACCTCATGCAAAGAACTGACTCATTGGAAAAGACCCTGATGCCAGGAAAGATTGAAGGCGGGAAGAGAAGGGGAAGTTAGAGGATGAGATGGTTGGGTGGCATCACCAAGCCAATGGACATGAATCTGAGCAAGCTCTGGTAGTTGGAGATGGACAGGAAAGCCTCGAGTGCTGCAGTCCATGGGGTCGCCAAGAGTCAGACATGATTGATCAACTGAACTGAACTAAACTGAGCCTTTCCCTTCTCCAGGGAACTTCTCAGCCCGGAGATTGAACCCAGGTCTCCTACACTGCAGGCAGATTCTTTACCAGCTGAGCCACAAATTATGTCGGCCTTATAAAACAAAATAAAAAGTTTATATTCACCTTTTTACTTTCTGAAAAAGGTTATATAACATTGAAGTTATTTTTTCCTTAACTGTATAAGTAATTCAGTGGTAAAGCCATACAAGCTTAGTTTTCTTTGTGGAAAGAATTATTATGGGCTTATAATTGTATTAGATAAGGTTTTGGTAAGTAACATTTTCCAAGGAATTTTAAAATTTCATCTAAATTTATAATGAAATGCTTTTAATTTCATAGTTTATAATGCTTTTAATAACTCTTTGCATATCAAAATGTAGTGATATCTTTACTTCATTTCTGATCCAGGTCATTGTGCCTATCTTTTTCTCCTTGGTTCATCTTCCCAGAGGCTTATCTTATTTATTTTAAAGTAAAACTTTTTATTTTATTGATTTTTCTAATTTGCAAGTGTTTTCTTTCTAATTAGTATTTGCAGCTATTTATTATTTCTTTCATTTGCTTGTCTTTTTTTTCCCCAAAATCTTGAAAAAGTCACTCAGAAAATTGATTTTTGGTACTTCTTTTGTAGTGTGACTATAAAATTCTCTTGAAATATTCTGTGTATTTTCCTGTTACATTTTTGCTTTTATTCATTAAAAAAATTGTTTTAATTCAAACTTTATGAGTTTTTTTTTACAGTATTTGATATCAAGATTCATTGTAAAGCTATAGGATGTGTGATAATTCTACAAAGATAGACAAATAGACCGCTGGAACACAATAAAATGCCCCAAAACAGTCCTATACATATATGGTCGCTTATTCATGAGAAAGGAACCACTGCAGGGAAATGGAGAAAAGATGGTTCTCTCAATATATGGCATCGAGCCTATCAAATAACCACACAGGAAAAGAAATCAATCTTGACCCATATTTCCCTCCATACATAAAAACCAGTTGCAGGACTTCCCTGGTGGTGCAGTGGATAAGAATCTGCCTGCTAGTGCAGGGGATACCAGTGCAATCCTCGATCTTGGAAGATGCCGCATGCCACAGAGTAACTAAGCCCAAGTGTCAAAACTACAGAATCCATGCTCTAGAGGCCACTCTCAACTGCTGCTGACGCTGGCGCCCCGAGACCCGGTGTCCTACAATAAAAGAAGTCACCTCAATGAGAAGCCTGCACACCTCAACGAAGAGTAACGCCCCTGTTCTCCACAACTAGAGAAAGCCCACGTGCAGCCGTGCAGACCCAGCCCAGCCAAAATGCATAAATAATTTTAAAAAATAGCTGTAGCTGGATTGTAGACATGTGTAAATGGTAAAAACAATCAAACTTCTGTCTACAAGATAATATAAAATAATGTCTTCCTCATATTGGAATAGGCAACAGCGTCTTACAGCACACTTACACACACACACACACCACTAACCATAAAGCTTGATCAGCTACATGAATATTGGGAATGTTTGTGACTTCCTTGATGCTCCAGCGGTTTACAATCAGACAGCCAGTTCAGGGGACACAGGTTCCATCCTACATGCAGCAGAGCTCAGGCTAAGCCTGTGCACTGCAACTGCTGAGCCTGTGCCCTAGAGCCTGTAAGCTGAAACCACTGAGCCCCTGAGCCACAGCTACCGAAGCCTGCATGCCTCGAGCCGGTGCTCCACAACAAGGGAAGTACCTGCAAGGAGAAGCCCAGTCACCACAGCTAGAGAGTACCCTCTGTACTCGGCAACTAGAGAAAGCCCACGAGGAGACCCAGCACATCAAAAATAAATAAATTTTTAAAAATATATATTAGGAACATTTGGGGGACTTCCCTGGTGGTCCAGTGGTTAAGACTCCAGGCTTCCACTGCAGGGGCTCAGGGAACTAAGATCCCAGATGCCTCATGGCGAGGCTTCCGGAGTAGTTCAGTCGATAAAGCATCTGCCTGCAATGCGGGAGTGAAAGTGAAAGTCGCTCAGTCCTGTCAGACTCTTTGCAACTCCATGGACCATACAGTTCTTAGACTTCTCCAGGCCAGAATACCAGAGTGGGTAGCCTTTTCCCTTCTCCTGGGGATCTTCCCAGGAACCCAGAAGGTAAAGAATCCGCCAGTAGTGCAGGAGACCCTGGTTCAATTCCTGGGTCAGGAAGATCTGCTGGAGAAGGAAATGGCAACCCACTCCAGTATTCCGACCTGGAGAATCCCATGGACAGAGGAGCCTGGCAGGCTACAGTTCATGGGATTTTTCCCAAGGTATGTACTCATTTTTTTTTTAACAACATAACAATGTGAGTTAGATGTGGTTGTTCTTTTCAAGAAATTAGGACAGAATTATAATTATGCTTGTGAACATGTGCTCATCTGAAGAAATACATCCCCCATCACATATAGGTTCCAAAGTGAGAAGTGTTGTTTTAAAAATCACAGAATATAGGACACACAGGTTGTGGGAGTATTTATTTAGGCAAAGAGAGGCTTGCCTTACTATAATCTTGTTATCCATCAAAAAGCAAAAACCAAAAAAAAGGATAAAGACAAATCAAGACAAAAAATAATAGGCTAAGTAAACAGTTTGTTTTTCCAGTTTGGCGGCATGGTTCCTTTGTTGGATTACAAAACAATTTCAGCAAAGAGAATTCCCAGGGGAAAGGATGTGAAAGAAGAGCCAGAAAACAATGCAATAAAAGCAACTGAAAACCACTTCTAAATAAGTATTTCACCAATGGTTCAGGATATAATGGGGTTAATTCCAATCAGGTGGACTTTTCCACTACAATAATATGTACACTATATGCTTCCTTCAAAGTTCTTTAAGCTACACTCTAAAAGCGAATTTACTATAGGGACTTAGTGCTATCTTGTAAATCCCTCTGGAAAAGAACTGTGTTTTCGTACTCACACCAATTCAGATGGAAAGGATGGTGGTGATCAGTAGAGCGAAGCAAGCAATCCAACAAAGCTGTATCAGAAGTGTGAAACTAATGCTAGTTCACCTCACACATGAAATGACAATGGCTACATGTGTTATCTCTACTGTATTATCACTTGTTTAAATTTCAAGTCTTTCTTTTTCTTATTACTGTCTGCAGCCTTAAAATATTGTCTATCTTTAAAACAAAGAAATCAGATTTTTAAAAATCTCTCTCTCATTGTCCCAAGCCTTCTTGCTTTTATTTTTAAAATCAGAACTCTTTTTCTAAACTTCAGACTCCTTGAGATTTGGAGCTTAACCGCAGTAGCTAACTAAGCATCTCATTAATAGTTCTCCCTGGCAGCTCAGATGGTAAAGAATCAAATTGCAATGCAGGAAACGCAGGACATGAGGGTTCGATCCCTGTGTCCATAAGATTCCCCCAGAGAAAGACATGGCAACCCACTCGAGTATTCTTGCCTGAAGAATTCCATGGACAGAGGAGCCTGGTGAGCTACAGTCCATGGAGTCCCAAAGAGTCCGACAAGATTGAGCGACTAACACTTTCAGTTCACTTTCACCGTTTTCCCAACTGATTCCTCACCTTTCACAAACTCCTTAGTATTCACATTTCCGGCCTACATATTTAGACTTTTTACTTCCCACTGTACATACTGTCATTCACTTTGACGTTATCTTAAGTAAACTGTTTAACTCTGTTACCAGTGGTCTGCAAGTTGACCAGGCGCTGCACTTGACCCTTTGCACCAGGGAAAATATCCTTTGATGTCAATAAGACTTTTCAACATATCAACTTTGCTGGCCAATTGGTAAACATTGAAAGACAGAGATATGAACATGGGAAGTCATTTTGTCATTATTTCGATTTCATTTCCTTTATAATCTTACAGAAAAGTCTATAATCCTGTATTTATTATGAGACTATAACCATGTAAACGACTTTGAAGTTAGGACTTCAAAAACATTTTCAACATCACGAGGTCTAACAGGGTAGAGAAGACATGCTTTATTATAAGTCTTATTTAATCAGTGAAAAACTTTGATAATATACAAAGCTTCTAAACAAAATTATCTAAACATCTGGAAGCTATTAAAGAACTGAGGAAGTTATGCCGCAGTTAAATTTAGGAAGGTATTTTTACTATAAATTCCTTATAAAGTAAGTCTATGAAAAACAAAAGTAAATTACCATTACTATTTGACCTGAATTTCTCATATTCATTAAGCCTAGACATTTAAGAATATTGTGATTAAAATAAAAAATTACCCTTTGGGAGAACAATGACTTAGTGTTTATCTTATGATAGGTATGGAAATGCTGATTTTAATAATGTTAAGGTACTATTTATACATATTTTGATGTGTATTAAACATATTGAAATATTATGGACTTAAGAGTTCAGAGTTAGCTTTAAATTCTAGCTCCACCACATATTAGTTGCATAAACTTAGGCAAGATTTATCAACTTGGAGCCATGATGTTCTCTGTAGAGAACAGAGATTTTTTTTTAGTTGAAGTTTAATTGATTTACAATGTTGTGTTAGTTTCAGGAGTATAGCAAAGTGTTTAAGTTATGCATATATATATATTTTAGATTCTCTTCCCTTAAATGTTATTAAAAAATATTGAGTACAGTCCTTGTGCTATACAATAAGACTTTGGTGTTTATTTTCTACAGTAGTGTATATATGTTAATCTCAAACTCCTAATTTATCCCTCCCCTTCTATTATTTCTTGTTAACCATACACTTGTTTTCTATGTTTATAAGTCCGTGTCTGTTTTGTACATAAGTGTATCTGTATCTTTTTTTTTTTCAGATTTCACATACAAGCAATATCATATGATATTTGTCTCTCTCTGGCTTACTTCACTTAGCATGATAACCTGTATGTCCATCCATGTTGCTGCTAATGGCATCATTTCATTCTTTTTAAAATCCAAGATAATTAAGTAACATAATACCTGGAAGAGTCTAGCACAGTGCCTCACACTGAGTTCATGCTCAATTAATGTTTCCTGCCTTTACCCTGTCTCTGCTATCTTGCTTCCTCCTCTTTCACCACTGTTGCTAGTATGTTACACTGGCTTTCCACTTCAGAGTCGAAGGGGATGTTGCGTAAAAGTTTTTATAAACTTCCACATATTTCATACTTTTCCATTGTTACCAACAGTTTGAAACACTAGAGCTCCTCGGGGACAGGAGTGTAGAAGGGAAAGTTGTGTGTGTATATTTTGTTTGGCAGTGAGTCACAGATAAAAGAAAACTCGAATCTATTGAGCCTGATGCTGAGCGTGTGTGTGCTAAGTTGCTTCAGTCATGTCCCACTTTGCAACCCTATGGACCATGGCCTGCCAGCCTCCTCTGTCCATGGGATTCTCCAGGCAAGAATACTGGAATGGATTGCCATGCCTTCCTTCAGGGGATCTTCCCAACCCAGGATTGAACCCAAGTTGCTTACATCTTGAGCATTGGCAGGAGGGTTCTTTACCACTAGCACCACCTGGGAAGCCCAGTAATACTTTATGTTTTATATTTGCTCATTTTTATCCTCATACTAGTTACATCTGCCTTCTTCTAAAGCTCATGCTCTTTTTGCTCAAAAATGCTGCCACCTGCTTTTACAGATGTGCCTGAGGGACAAACAGTTTTTCACAGTGTTAACAGAAAATGCATTTTGAGTTTAAACCACTGACTTATGAATAGATGTAGAGGGTCAGGACAGATCTGGGTGGGAATGCTACTTAAAAACAAAAAACATGTTCGTGGGGAACCTGGTACTAAACCATTCATAGATGACCTGCTTCTGGGTCGGGGTTTCATATGTAACAGAGCAGCTCCCTGGCTGTGATCTATTGAAAGTCAGCCCTTGACAGAAGGGTTTATAAAACAGGAAAGAAAAAGGAGGGGAAAAAAAGAAAAAGAAAAAAAATAATAAAAAATAGAAAGAAGAGGGGCTCGGGGTCCGGGTGTCGGGATGAAGATCGAGGAGGTGAAGAGCACCACCAAGACTCAGCGTATCACCTCCCACAGCCACGTGAAGGGGCTGGGGCTGGACGAGAGCGGCCTGGCCAAGCAAGAGGCCTCGGGGCTCGTGGGCCAGGAGAACGTGCGTGAGGCATGTGGTGTGATAATAGAATTAATCAAAAGCAAGAAAATGGCTGGAAGAGCTGTCTTGTTGGCAGGACCTCCTGAAACTGGCAAGACAGCTCTAGCTCTGGCTATTGCTCAGGAGCTGGGGAGTAAGGTCCCTTTCTACCCAATGGTGGGGAGTGAAGTATACTCCACAGAGATCAAGAAGACAGAAGTGCTGATGGAGAACTTCCGCAGGGCCATTGGGCTTCGGATAAAGGAGACCAAGGAGGTGTATGAAGGTGAGGTCACGGAGCTCACCCCGTGTGAGACGGAGAATCCCATGGGGGACTATGGCAAGACCATCAGCCACGTGATCATAGGGCTCAAGACGGCCAAGGGCACCAAGCAGCTGAAGCTGGACCCCAGCATTTTTGAAAGTTTGCAGAAAGAGCGAGTAGGAGCTGGAGATGTGATTTACATTGAAGCCAACAGTGGGGCCGTGAAGAGGCAGGGCAGGTGTGACACCTATGCCACACAATTTGACCTTGAAGCTGAGGAGTATGTCCCCCTGCCCAAGGGCGATGTGCACAAGAAGAAGGAGATCATCCAGGATGTCACCTTGCATGACTTGGACGTGGCCAATGCACGACCCCAGGGGGGACAAGACATCCTGTCTATGATGGGCCAGCTCATGAAGCCCAAGAAGACAGAGATCACAGATAAACTCCGGGGGGAGATTAACAAGGTGGTGAACAAGTACATCGACCAGGGCATGGCGGAGCTGGTCCCGGGAGTGCTGTTTGTGGACGAGGTCCACATGCTGGACATCGAATGCTTCACCTACCTGCACCGGGCGCTCGAGTCCGCCATCGCCCCCATCGTCATCTTTGCGTCCAACCGAGGCAACTGCGTCATCAGGGGCACAGAGGACGTCACCTCTCCCCACGGCATCCCTCTCGACCTTCTGGACTGAATGATGATCATCCGCACCATGCTGTACACCCCGCAGGAGATGAGACAGATCATTAAGATCCGAGCCCAGACAGAAGGAATCAACATCAGTGAGGAGGCGCTGAACCACCTGGGGGAGATCAGCACCAAGACCATGCTGAGGTACGCGGTGCAGCTGCTGACCCCGGCCAGCCTGCTGGCCAGGATCAACGGGAAGGACGGCATCGAGAAGGAGCACGTGGAGGAGATCAGCGAGCTCTTCTACGACGCCAAGTCCTCGGCCAAAATCCTGGCCGACCAGCAGGACAAAGTACATGAAGTGAGGCGACTGAGGGCCTCTGCGGGGACTGTGGTCAGTCAGGCCCAGTCCTGCCCCGGACGGGAGGCTCCAGCCACGCTGGGTTCTTCCCCACCCGGGCGGACAGCAGTGCTGTGAGGTCGGCGTGGAAGTGCTTCCTTTTAAATTATTGTCGCTCCTCCCATGGTTGCTTTGAAGGAACCCTGCCGCTGGTGTGTTTTCTAATAAATCCTGATAGGTCATTCTGTTGAAAAAAAAAAAAATAGAAGAAAAAAATAAAAACAAAAAAACAGAAGGCATTTCTGGTGGTCCAGTGGCTAGGACTCTGCATTCTCATTGTGGAGGGTCCAGGTTCAACCCCTGGTTGGGGAGCTAAGATCCTACAAGTTGTGTGGTATGGCAAAGAAAAAAACAAAACAAGCAAACAAAAAACAGAAAGGGGAGTACATAAGACATATAAATAAATCAAGAGCAGTGCTACCTGAGAAACTGTTTGCTGATACCCTGAACTCTAGAAAAGAAACAAAAATAATAGCTGAGAATCAGAGCAAGGCCTGAGGCCAGAATGTACCAAAACACAGGGCAAACTGGATCAGCTTAGGCTGAGCTGTCCATGGAGAATGAATTGAAAACAGTTGAAAATACATCAAAGAGCAGGGTGTGGGGTGGATGAAGCCTGGTGATTCATGACTTAAAATCTCTGAATACAGCTTACCTCCCCAGATCGGGGACAGTTTCTTAAAGATCATCTATCAGGCTGTACAAATTAAACTAAAAGGAAGACATTCTCCTACTTACAGTCAGTTCCCAGCCAGGTCCATTTTCTGTAAGAGTGTTCCTACTCTAACAAGCTCTGCCTATAAACTGGTCACACTTTATTATGCAGTCGTTTTATGAATGATGATAGGAAACAGAGCAAATTTATAACTCAGTGTGCATAGCTTTGTTTCTCTTGCATATACCTTTACAATGACACATGCTACTTAAAAAAATTCTTATAAGGTAGATAGTTAAGTTAAATCAAAATATTGTTCTTATGTTTGTCTAAAAAGTATATTACTAAATAGTGATGGTTAAAATGATGGATTCTGATCAGATAGATCTGGATTTAAGCCTTGGTTCTTTCCCTTACAAACTGTGTGACTTTAAGTAAATTACCTAATCTCCTTAACTTCATTTCTTCACCTGTAAATACGGCATTATTGATAGCATCTATTTCAATTGGAGAGGAATGAATTGAGATGTAAATATCTTCCAGAATATTTTAATCAGACAGAATCGTCTCAACTCATCATATTTTTGCTCACCATATATTGGATCCACAGGCATTGGCTTACTGACTATCTTCACAATATTTTCAGACAGATTTCCTTTCATCACCTCCACTGCTCTTGTCTTGGGCCAAATTCCATCATCTTTCCTTGGATTATTGAACTAATCTCCTAACTGGTTTCACTACTTCTGCTCTTACCCGCTTCAGACTTAATATGTATCCAGGATCAGCCTTTTCAAATAAAAATCAGTTCATGTCAATTATCTGCTCAACCCCCCTCCCTCCCCATAGTTTTCCATGTTACTTAGAAAAGAACCACAAAGTCCTTGCCATGTTCTCCAAGGACTCGTGGGACTTGGCCAACCTCTCTGTCACCATCCCTTGATGCCATCCCATTCTTGTATTCCACTGCAGCTTCACTGGTCTTCCTGTTCCTTCTGGAACATACCTTCACAACTATCTCAGGTCGATTCTTTGCATCTTGAACACTGTCTGGAATGTCCTTCCCTCGTATACATGCAAGACTTGTTCTTTCTCCTCCTTCAGATCTTTATTCAGGTGCTACCTCCTCAGAAAGATCTTCTCTCACTACTTTAATACTGTGCATTCTCTCTCTCTTTCTTCTATGCTTTGTTATTATTTTTCTTGGTTCTTATCACCATCTAACATCCTTTATGTTCTTTAGGTTTTACTTGTTGATTTGTTACCTGTTTCTATTTCTATTCTATTCCTGTAGAATATTAGTTCCACAAGAGCAGTGATTCTCACCTGGTTTACATCTAGCCTGCAAAGCACTTCCTGACATATAGCAGCCATTCAGTAAATAAACATATAAGTACACATTGACCCAACAAATGAATGATTGGGTCATATGACTGCAACGTGGCTTAATCCTGTATCTATACTTATACCTATGGGACACAACTCCTTGGAAGGCATTGCTTCTAAGCCAAAACCCATTCGTGATGTTCAACTCTGACCAGTAGGAAAATACCTCCCCAAAATGTAGCCCCAGCTACTCGGGTGAAAATTTTCCAAGGCCCAAAGGAAGCAAGAAAGAAAAGGGAAGCTTCTAAAAATCCTTAGTCAGGTTAGAAGAGAGGAATAGAGAGAGAAAGCCTTTGAGGCAAGCTACCTTGATGTGGGAGAGAGATGGAAAGGGGAATTTAATCATGGGAGGGCAGGACTCTAAGACACCCTGTAGAAATCTTATAAACCTGAATGTTTTTGACTATTTCCATTTCTTCCCGCATTCACTCAGTCAACTCTAAACTTTTAACACAGCAAAAAATCCCACCTGCAGGAAGGGTTTGGTAAATAGCTTGAAGAAGCGCTTTCTAACGCCCTGTTTACCTGCACTCCATTGCCTCATACTGCTGATCTACAGCCAAAGACTTGCTGGCGAAAGCAAATATTGAAATCCTGAGTTACTTTTTTATTCCATTACATTCATTATGATTTCTGGGAATATGTTACCTTGAGAAAAGATTTCATATGGGAGAGAGGCAGAGAAGTAAGAGAGAGAGAGAGAGAGAGAGATGGAGGTGTGAGAAAGGGATTAATCAAGTTAATAGCAAGCAAAGAAAGACGTGTTATCCAAATTTGAGTAAAATTTTGCATTAGATGTCATGGAATAAAAAGAGAGCTGGTGACGGTTGATTTACAAGAAGGACATTATGTTATTACAAGCACTTCTTAATGTCACTAAAAGAACTAATTACGTGATTTTCTTTGGTCTGAACAAATCCCTTTCTATATATATAGACTATATAGCATGAGTCAGAAATTTCAAAAGCATGATAATCTTCATCCTTCATAGCACCTGTTCCAATATTACGCTAATCATTGGTTGATAACCTTTAAGGCTGAGAACTATACACTTAATACTGTTGTGTCTAAAAACATAGTGATGCCAGATTAAGTTGATGACATCGTTATTACTTTCATTTTCAAACGTTAATTTTGACTTCAAATTTTTTCAGAAAAAATACATTCTTAACAGAGAAAGCATTATTTTTCTTTTAAAAGATTTGGATACACATACTGATATTTAAAAGATTGAAAACTTTCATGTAAAGATATCACTTCCTAGTGACTTCAGGTTGTTGATAACATTCTAAAAAACCCTTTTTAAATGGGATTTCTCCTTCACTGTTGCTGATTCTTCTTTTTACTATCAGGGGAATGGTAGCCTTCACAATTATGCAGCAGCTCCAATTTTCATTCAGAAGTATCACACCTATAAAGAAGAGGTTTTATTTTGTCTTGTTTTGTTGTGATTAAATATACATAATAAGAAAATTTACCATTTAAACCTTTTCAAGTGCCCAATTTGGGCTTTGCAGGTGGCTCAGTAGTAAAAGAATCCACCTGGCCAATGCTGGACATGCAGTTCCAATCCCCGGTTTGAGAAGATGCCCTGAAGGAGAAAGTGGCAACTCACTCCAGTATTCTGGCTTGGAAAATCCCATGGACGGAGGAGCCTAATAGGCTACAGTCCATGGGGTCACAAAGAGTCAAACATGACTGAGCAACTGAGCATGCACACAAATAAATATCTAATTCATTGACATTAAGTATCAATATATTCATAGTGTTAACTTTTCCATCAATCCTAACAGAATATCTGCTAAATACTCATTAAATACCAGCTAACTACTCCCCCAAACCACAAGTTCCTGGTAACTTCTAATCTGTTTTCTTTTCTCTATGAATATACAATATTTGTCCTTTTGTATCTGGCTTATTTCACTCAGCATATTTTTTGAGGTTCATTCATTTTGTAGCATATATCAGAATTTCATTCTTTTTTAAGGCTGAATAATATTCCATTTTGTGTATATATCACTATTTGTTTATCCATTCATCATTTCCACCTTTTGGCTATAGTCAAAAATGCTGCTGTGCACATTTGCGTACACTGTTTTGTTTTTAAATATGATAGTATTTATTTTCTCTAGAGAGTCAAAGAACTTTTTAAATTAACTATTGCTTGTCTGCTTGCTAAGTACAGCTGCACATTAAACCTTAAAACTCACAGCAGGTAGTGGACAATTTTGCATAAGCCAATGTAGGGTGGTAGGACCATAGTTTGTACCTCTGAGGCTGCACATTACAATTTAAAAACACTGAAGCTTCAATCCTTGAACCAAAGCAACCAAATTAGGAGGTGGGCTAAAGCACTGGTATTTTTCACTCTTTCTCCTGCCCTACTCCTGCTCTATTATTCTTTTGTGTAGACAGGGCTGAAAAACCCTGATCTACAGCAATCTGATATTAGTCACTGGAGCAGAAACCTAAGCTAGACTCCTACTAGAGTCCTCAGAGATCAGAGAGGAGATCTTATTTTACAATCTATGTCCTCTACAATTAACCACAATAATATTACTCAGCTTCTACAAAGTAGTCAATAGATGACTTCATTTCACTACTTGTGCTACCGGCTGAGGTTTGTTTCAGAGCATCAAAGGACAAATGGTGGCCTCTGAAGCCAGGATAGCTGTGTGAGTAAAAAGCAGCAGCAATTCCCCAGGGGAAAGGTGAATGTTTTACCCTGTGTTACAGACTAAATATTCGCATCCTCCCCAAATTCATATATTGAAGCTCCAACCCCTAATGGGATGGTTTTTGGAGATGGGGCCTTTGGGAAGTAATTAGGTTTAGGTGAGGTCATGTGGCTGGGGCCTGGGCCAATGGGATTAATGCCTATATAAAAGGTGATTACACGCTCTCTCTTGTACACACACCAAGGAAAGGCCATGTGAGGACACAGCAATAAGGAGACTATCTACAAGCCAGGAAAAGAGGTCTCACTAGGAACCAACCCTACCAGACTTTTATCTGGGACTGCCAGTCTCTAGAACTACGAGAAAATTAATTTATGTTGTTTAAACTACACAGTCTACTATGTTCTGATATGACAGCCCAAGCAGACTAAGACGCTGACTTGCTGACTGTTTCTTGATACTGTCTCTATATATATATATATATACTTCCCTATTGCTTCTGTTACTCCAGGAAACCCTGATTAATATATAGGTCAATTACTTAAACAACAACAACAATAACAAAAAATAGAAGCCAAATATAGAGAGTTGTATGGGAAACAATTCCAGACAACATAAGACTAAGAACTATGACAAATCTGAAGGGATCTTGTCTTTATTTTTCATCTTTTCATTCTCAGTTGTTCAGATTCCTCATCTACCAATTGCTGAAATTACCTATCTAAGGAGAGCTAAGTCTGTTTCATCTAGATACACTGTATCATCTTCCCAATATTTAACATTTGAAAGTGAAAGTCACTCAGTCATGTCCAACTCTTTGCAACCCTATGGACTATATAGTCCATGGAATTCTCTAGGCCCGAATACTGGAGTGGGTAGCCTTTCCCTTCTCCTGGGGATCTTCCTGACCCAGGAGTTGAACTGGGGTCTCCTGTATTGCAGGCAGATTCTTTATCAACTGAGCTATCAGAGAAGCCCTATTTAACATTTAGTTTTATATTTATTTTAATATTATATTGCCTGCATCCTCTGTAATCATCTACAACTGTAACTTCTTTCATTGATACTAATTTCACTGGTGAGAGATTGACAAATTATGGTCCATAGTCTGTTTTTGCATGGTATGCAAGCTAAGTAGGCTTTTTATATTTTAAATGGTTTTTAACAAATAAAAAAGATAGTATTCTGTGACACATAAAAAGTATGTGAAATTCATGTTTTAAAGTCCATAAATAAAATTTTACTGAAACACGATTCAGTAGGTACAACTCTATGTGAATCTATAGACTGTACCCTGCCAGGTTCCTCTGTCCATGGGATGGATTCTCCAGGCAAGAATACTGGAGTGGTTTGCCATGTTCTCCTCCAGGAGATCTTGACCCAGGGATCAAACCACGTCTCTTATGTCTCCTGGACTGGCAGGCAGGTTCTTTACCATTGATGCCCCTGGGATGCCCTTGTTGGAACACAGCCACATTCATTAATTTATCTATTATCAATGGCTGCTTTCACATTGTAATGGAGAGTTAAGTAGTTGCAACAAAACACATTAGAAATAGTGAAAGTCGCTCAGTCATGTCTGACTCTTTGCAACTCTATAGATTGTTGCCTGCCAGGCTCCTCTGTCCATGGAATGCTCCAGGTAAGAATACTGGAATGGGTAACCATTCCCTTCTCCAGGGGATTTTCCTATCTAGAGAGAGAACCTGGGCCTCGCACATTATAGGCAGATTTTTTAACTTGTGAGCCAACAGGGAGGTAGTTGCAACAAAGATCAAATGGCCCTGAGAAGCTGAAAATATTTACAGTCTGGCTGGTTTTACAGAAAAACTCTGCTGACCCCGGTCCTAGATGGCAAAAGGATGCTTGTTTAATTTCTTTTGTATATTATCTATCCTTTCTCATCAAGTTTATGTGCCACTAGTGTTGCTATTGACTAGGCCACTCAAAATGTGTTATATAGGAAAAGATTTAATAAGTTATTTCATATTCTTCACAAACCTAGCACATAGAGTATATGGAGTCGCAAAGAATCGGACAAGACTTAGCAGCTGAACAACAAAGTGCTAGCCAGGAAGCCCCAAATAAATAATAAATTAATATTTTAAAAACAAACTAAAAAAAACCCCTAGGACACATCCAAACAAAAGACTGGGAGAAGGAAGGGTTTATTATTTGCAGCAAGCAAGGAAAACACTAGGGATCTTTCTTAAAACAGTGTCTCTCCAAAGAGGAAAACTGAGGAAGTTTTAAAATAAGAGTATTTGCATATTCATGAAGGGACTTGAGCAGAGGAGAATTCAGAAAAGAACTGGGGCAAAGGTCAACAGGTCAACGCTTTAGTAGACTGAACTCTGGAGGGTCACTGTTATTCTGTCCTCACTGGGTAGGGGTCTTAGTTCCTTCAGAACTCAAAGACAGTAACAGATTGTTATGTATATCCTTTGAGGAGAAACTAGGACTTGTATATTAAGGCTAAACTATTGTTTCTGGACTGCTCTTCCTTTGTTCTTGCATGCCCTTACTTTCCTTAAGATCAGTGATTACTGAGACCTGTTTAAGGGCAAGCATGCTGAGCTACTGAGCACAGAGCACATTGTCTGACTCTTTGCAACCCAATGGACTGCAGCACACCAGGCCTCCCTGTCCATCAGCAACTCCTGGAGTTTACTCAAGCTCATGTCCATTGAGTTGGTGATGCCATCCTCTGTCGTCTGCTTCTCCTCCTGCCTTAAATCTTTCCCGGGATCAGGGTATTTTCCAATGAGTCAGTTCTTCGCATGAGGTGGCCTAAGTATTGCAGCTTCAGTTTCAGCATCAGTCCTTCCAATGAATGTTCAGGACTGATTTCCTTTAGGATGGACTGGTTGGATCTCCTTGCAGTCCAAGGCACTCTCAAGAGTCCTCTCCAACACCACAGTTCAAAAGCATTAATTCTTTGGCGCTCAGCTTTCTCTATGATCCAACTTTCACATCCAACCACTGGAAAAACCAAAGCTTTGACTAAATGGACCTTTGTTGGCAAAGTAATGTCTCTGCTTTTTAATATGCTGTCTAGGTTGGTCATAGTTTTCTTCCAAGGAGCAAGGGTCTTTTAATTTCATGGCTGCAGTCACCATCTGCAGTGATTTTGGAGCTCAAAAAAATAAAGTCTGACACTGTTTCCCCATCTATTTGCCATCAAGTGATGGGACCAGATGCCATGATCTTAGTTTTCTGAATGCTTAGGTTTAAGTTAACTTTTTCACTCTCCTCTTTCACTTTCATCAAGAGGCTCTTTAGTTCACTTTCTGCCATAAGGGTGGTATCATCTGAACATCTGAGGTTAGCTCTCTGAGGTTATTGATATTTCTCCTGACAATCTTAACTCCAGCTTGTCCTTCCTCCAGCCCAGCGTTTCTCATGATGTACTCTGCATACAAGTTAAATAAGCAGGGTGACAATATACAGCCTTGACATACTCCTTTTCCTATTTGGAACCAGTCTGTTGTTCCATGACCAGTCCTAACTGTTGCTTTTGACTTGCATACAGGTTTCTCAAGAGGCAGGTCAGGTGATCTGGTATTCCCATCTCTTTCAGAACTTTCCACAGTTTATTGTGATTCACACAGTCAAAGGCTTTGGCATAGTCAACAAAGCAGAAATAGATGTTTTCCTGGTACTCTCTGGCTTTTTTGATGATCCATCAGATGTTGGCAATTTGATCTCTGGTTCCTCTGCCTTTTCTAAAACCAGCTTGAACATCTGGAAGTTCACGGTTCAGGTACTGCTGAAGCCTAGCTTGGAGAATTTTGAGCATTACTTTACTATTGTGTGAGATGAGTGCAATTGTGCGGTAGTTTGAGCATTCTTTGGCATTGCCTTTCTTTGGGATTGGAATGAAAACTGATCTTTCCTGTCCTGTGGCTGCTGCTGAGTTTTCCAAATTTGCTGGCATTTGAGTGCAACACTTTCACAGCATTGTCTTTCAGGATTTGAAATAGCTCAACTGAAATTCCATCACCTCTGCTGGCTTTGTTCATAGTGATGCTTCGTAAGGCCCATTTGACTTCGCATTCCAGGATATCTGGCTCTAGGTGAATGATCACACCATCACGGTTATCTGGGTCATGAAGATTTTTTGGTATAGTTCCTCTGTGTATTCTTGCCACCTCTTCTTAATATGTTCTGCTTCTGTTAGGTCCATACCATTTCTTTCCTTTATTGTGCCTATCTTTACATGAAATATTCCCTTGCTGCTGCTGCTGCTGCTGAGTTGCTTGTCATGTCTGATTCTGCCCGACCCCATAGATGACAGCCCACCAGGCTCTCCTGTCCCTGGGATTCTGGAATCTCTAATTTTCTTGAAGAGATTGCTAGTCTTTCCCATTCTATTCTCTTCCCCCATTTCTTTGCATTGGTCACTGAGGAAGGCCTTCTTATCTCTCCTTGTTATTCTTTGGAATTCTACATTCAAATGGGTATATCTTGCCTTTTCTCCTTTGCCTTTTGCTTCTCTTCTTTTCACAGCTATTTGTAAGTCCTCCTAAGACAACCATTTGGCCTTTTTGCTTTTCTTTTTCTTGGGGATGATCTTGATCTCTGCCTCCTGTACAATGTTACGAACCTCTGTTCTTCAGGCACTCTGTCTATCAGATCTAATCCCTTGAATCTATTTCTCACTTCCACTGTATAATCATAAGGGATTTGATTTAGGTCATACCTGAATGGTCTAGTGGTTTTCCCTACTTTCTTCAATTTAAGTCTGAATTTGGGAATAAGGAGTTCATGATCTGAGCCACAATCAGCTCCCAGTCTTGCTTTTGCTGACTATATAGAGCTTCTCCATCTTTGGCTGCAAAGAATATAATCAATCTGATTTTGGTGTTGACCATCTGGTGATGTCCATGTGTAGAGTTATCTCTTGTGCTGTTGGAAGATGATGTTTGCTATGATCAGTGCATTCTGTTGGCAAAACTCTATTAGCTTTTGCCCTGCTTCATTCTGTACTCCAAGGCCAAATTTGCCTGTTACTCCAGATATTTCTTGACTTCCTGCTTTTGCATCCAGTCCCCCCAAAACGCTGCTTGGGACTTGAACCCACATGGCTGGGACTCAAACCTAGCCAAACCCATGGTACCTGGTCTCAGAACCTAATGAAGCTCAGGTTCTTGATGTCTCATCACAGAAAGAATTCAGTGAGAGACAAAGTGATAGGCAAGAAGTGGATTTAATCAGATACAGAGAGAAGCACACTCCACAGACAAGACTGTGAGTCATCGCAAAGGGCAAATGCAGCCATCTTGGTCCCATTTGATTCTAATCAGTTTATGTTGTGCCCCTGGGCTATGTCATTTTTTCAAAAGTTTTTGTTGTGTCCCTTTCCCTCCTGTTACAGTTGTGGTGCAGGAGCTTCTCATTGTGGTGGCTTCTCTTGCTTCGGAACACAGGCTCTAAGGCACATGGTCTTCCATAGTTGTGGGACACAGGCTCAGTAGTTGTGGCTCATGGGCTTAGTTGCTCCGCGGCATGTGGAATCTTCCTGGGTCAGATATGAAACCTGTGTCTTCTGCATTGGCAGGCAGATTCTTTACCACCCACCCATCAGGGAAGCCCTGGCCATCAAGTTTTATAGTTTTGTCTCCCTTCTCCTAGGCATCTTATTCTCAATTTGGGGGCAGGGCTTGGTATACTTCTTTGTATTAAAAGTTATCACCACCACACATAGCCATCCCCAATACTCGTAATGATGGGACTTAATAAATTGTCTAGTAAAAATAGTACACATGGAGTCTAAACATCAAGATGTGTTCTGGTTTAAGGTGGTGCCTATAATAGAGTGGATGCTTGGTAAACATTTGTTCTCTTAGGTCCTTTTCTCTGTGAGCCTGGTGATTTACTGACTCTGAGCCTCAGTTTTCTCAACTATAAAATGTGAGAAGAAAATACTTTCTGGGATGATATGGATATTGAAAACACTAACCCTATGAAATGTTACAAAATTGCAAATTATATGGGGAGATAAGAATTTAAATATATATATAAAAAAAGTACAAATGGCAGTACAAATTAAAAGATCAGAGAATCAACATCTGCAGTTGTCTTTTCACCACCTACATATAGATTTTGGAGCAGAAGTGTTAACTCTACTTAATAAACACAGACCTGTAGGTCTCTACTGAAGACCAACCTCTCTTCATTCAAGCCAAAAGGCATTTCAGCAGTGACCTCCAGTGAATCCTAAATGAGAGTCCCGACTTGTGCTGAAATTTGCATTGGAGCTTTTTCAAAATAGGCAAACAAAAAACTTTTTTTAATGTGCTTCATTAGAAATACTATTTGGTTGTCAATCAAATATTGTGAGTAACTTTGTTCAATTGTGTAGAGACTATACATAGATTTTTTGCCCCTAGGCCTTAAAATTTATTTATTTATATTTATGAAAATATATATGTATGTATGTATGTATATTATTTATTTACTTTGGCAGCACCAGGTCTTAGTTGCGGCACTCAGGATCTTATAGTTATGGCATGAAGAATCTTTTGTTGCGACATATGGGATCTAGTTACCTGACCAGGAATCAAACCCAGACCCCTGCATTGGGATCATAGAGTCTTAGCCGCTGGACCACCAGGAAAGTCCCCAGGCTTTTCAATTTAAATTGTATTTTATTTTTCATCAGTGGTTGAAAGCAGCACAGCTCTATTTTATATTAGAATCTGAAGACTGAAAGTTCACTGAGATAGTTATTGATTATTTCAAATCTCAGAAAAAAAGTATTTGGCTTTAATTAGTACAAATACATTTTAGTATTTACTTTTAGAAGTAAACTCAATACTTTGCTGTTTGTCTTTAAATTAAGGGCAATATTTTGACTGATCGGTGATGCTCCTGTTTCACATTCTCAGTTTGCTGCTGGAAGGTCAAAGCAGCCATAGATGATGTGTAAATCAATGGGAACTGGAAGGGATCCCATCAGATTTTGTTTACAAAACAAAAAAATAGCCAGCCTGCAAGCTCTAGTTTTCTCTGATTCTTGTTTCAAGCTAAAGAAGTGAAGACCAGAAATAACTTAGTTTTACCCAAAAGTACACAAAAGTCATGTCCCAGGGCAATGTGGAATCTCTAGCTCTCTGTCTTACTCTGTACTGTGCTCAGTGCTCAGTAGTGTCCAACTCTTTGTGATCCTCTGGACTATAGCCCGCCAAGCTCCTGTGTTCATGAGATTTCCCAGGCAAGAATATTGGTGTGGGTTGCCATTTCCTATTCCAGGGGAATAATCCCAACCCTCTGAGAAACCTGCATGCAGGTCAAGAGGCAACAGATAGTACTGTACATGGAACAAAAGACTGGTTCCAAATCAGGAAAGGAGTATGTCAAGGCTGTATATTGTCACCCTGCTTATTTAAGTTATATGCAGAGTACATCATGTGAAATGCCAGGCTGGATGAAGCACAAGCTGGAATTAAGATTGCTGGGATAGTGTCAATAACCTCAAATATGCAGATGACACCACCCTTATGGCAGAAAGCAAAGAAGAACTAAAGAGCCTCTTGATGAAAGTGAAAGAGGAGAGTGAAAAAGTTGGCTTAAGATTAACATTCAGAAAACTAAGATCATGGCATCTGGTCCCATCACTTCATGGCAAATAGATGGGGAGACAATGGAAATAGTGAGAGACTTTATTTTCTTGGGCTCCAAAATCACTGCAGATGGTGACTGCAGCCATGAAATTAAAAGACGCTTACTCCTTGGAAGGAAAGTTAAGACCAACCTAGTAGCATATTGAAAAGCAGAGACATTACTTTGCCAACAAAGGTCTGTCTAGACAAGGCTATGGTTTTTCCAGTAGTCATGTATGGATGTGAGAGTTGGATATAAAGAAAGCTGAGCGCTGAAGAGTTGATGCTTTTGAACTGTGGTGTTGGAGAAGACTCTTGAGAGTCTCTTGAACTGCAGGGAGATCCAACCAGTCAATCCTAAAGGAAATCATTTCTGAATATTCATTGGAAGGATTGATGCTGAAACTGAAACTTCAATGTTTTGGCCACCTGATGCAGTGAACTGACTCTGTGGAAAAGACTCTGATGCTGGGAAAGATTGAAGGCGGGAGGAGAAGGGGACAACGGAGAATCAGATATGGCTGAATGGCATCCCCAACTCAATGGATATGAGTTTGAGTAAGCTCCCGGAGTTGGTGATGGACAGGGAAGCCTGGCGTGCTACAGTCCATGGGGTTGCAAAGAGTTGGACATGACTGAGCAACTGAACTGAACTGATTTTCAACCCAAAGATCAAACCCGAGTCTCCTCTGTCTCTTGCACTGGTAGGCGGATTCTTTATCACTACATCACCTGGGAATCCTAATCTAGTCCACAGGAAATTTGCTAGTCTTGCCAGCCCACAGGACTTCACACTGGTCCACTATATATTAGTAATGTAATGATGATTGGAACAAGTGAGAGGAATTCACAAGTACCCTTTATGTTTCTTAAGGCATGTGCCAGAGTGTGGGAGATAAACTCCTAAAATTTCAGGGTCTGATAACTTGGTAAATTGTCTGTGAGTCTGGTGGTTCAAGGGATGGCAAGTTACCCAAGGGAAAGATTTAATTTCTTCAACTTACAACCCAATCACTAAATAATAATCGCTAACTCAGGCTACATTCAGTCTCAGAGAATTAACTGACTACCCTTAGGGTAATGAGCCTTATCTTCTTTTGTTGTTATTTAGCACCATTTCCAATCCCTTTGATTCTCTCCCTTTCTTTCATTGCAGGGATCAGATGAATGAGAACTATATTTTTCACACTATTACTTGTCAGATGGCTTCCAAGTAGAGCTTAGGTTCTGTCAATGAGATGCACAAGTGCCTGAATTAGAAGGTAGAAGAGAGATAGAAGCCATTCCTCTTTCTCCAGCAGTGGTGGTGAACATGAGTTTAAGATGGGACTTTTACAACACCTTCCATATTTCCTGTCCACCCTGTCACCCCAGTGGGGGGAGAGGGGAGCAACCACGATTATTGATTTCAGACCTTTTATCTTCTTGCTTCTGCATGAAAGCAAGAATTTTCAGATTCAATTTTTCAGATTTTTGTTGTTGTTGATGTGGACCAGTTTTAAAGTCTTTACTGAATTTGTTACAATATTGCTTCTGTTTTTTATGTTTTGTGTTTTTGGCCATGAGGCATGTAGGATTTAGTTACCCAACCAGGGATGGAACACGTATTCCCTGCACTGGAAGGCAAAGTCCTAACTGCTGGACTGTCAGGGAAGTCTTCCCTCAGATTCGCTTTCAGTGAATCTGAAAACTGGTGGTAGCGCCTCTGATTTTCACTCCTTAAACTCTTTCACAAGTTTATAGGTACTACCTACTTCTTGGTATTAAATACCTTTAGCTTTAATATTTAAATTGCTTTCTATTTTCTTGAGGGACTTACCTATAACTCAGATGGTAAAGAATCTGCCTGCAATGCAGGAAATCTGGCTTCGATCCCTGAGTCAGGAAGATTCCCGGGAGAAGGAAACGGCAACCCACTCCAGTATTTCTGCCTGGAGAATCCCATGAACACAGGAGCCTAGAAGGCTACAGTCCATGGGGGTTGCAAAGAGTTGGACACAACTAAGTGACTAACGCACACTATTTTCTTGACTGAGCCTTGATTGCATACAGAAATAGGATCTAATTCAGTTTTGCATTTTCTGTAATTTTCAACAAGTATTTGTCAATGGAGTGAGCAGGATGAATGAAGAGATCTTGTTTATGTACCTATTTCTAATAATTTTATTTGTCATTAAGCCCTTTCTGGTATCATTGTATTTCTTACAATGGTGCAGATCATTATTTTCACATCTAAAGCTCAAGGGAAAGAGTCTTCCTAAGGGATTAGTACAGAGTATTATCTCTCACTGCCATCTGGCTGTCTGATACAAAGAGATAAACAAAATCTCAGTTGAGATAAACAGTCCTTGCCAGTGTAACATCATGTACAATGGGGCACTTGGGTAACATCTCTTAGTAAATCATTTCAAGAGCATAAGTAAACTAAAATAATCAGAAAATGGTGTGTTTTGAATATTTACCATCTTTTTTCAAATAAAAAGCTTCTTGAGATATAACTCACATACCATACCAATCAACCATTTAAAGGCTATAATTCAATGATTTTTAGTATTGAGTTGGGCAACCATCACCACAATCTAATTTTAGAACATTCTCAACATTCCAAAAAGAAACCCTGAAACCATCATCCCTTCCTCTGCCTCCCAGCTATAGGCAACCACAAATCTACTTTCTGTTTCTCTGGATACGCATATTCTGGACATTCCTGATTTCTCCACATCCTCACCAATATTTGGTTTTATTTGTATTTTGATTATAGCCCTCCTAGTGGGTAAGTATCTCATTGTGCTTTTCATTTGCATTTCCTTGATGATTAATGATGTTGAAGAGCTTTTCACTCACTTATTGGCCATTTGTATATCTATTTTGGTGAAATGTCTGTTCAAATTATTTATCCTTTAACTGTTTATTTTTGTTGTTGTTGTTTTATTATAGAGTTTTAAAAAATATATTCTGGATACAAGTCCTTAACCAGATATATGACTTGCAAATATTTTGTTTCATTGTATAGCTCACATTTTCACTTTCTTAGACCAGTCTGTGATGCAGTCCAATTTTAATACTTTCTCTTCTGTCATTTTTTTCATTTTATATTTAAGAAATCATTGCCTACCCAAGGCATAAAGATTGATCCTTACATTTTCTTTCTAAGAGTTGTATACTTACTATCATTTTAAATTTAATTTATTTGACTATCATTTCTATTATTTTTAATAGTAGCTGGACTTAATCACCACCTTTCAAAATTCCTGAAGTTCAACTATTGGCTACTGCAATTTGGTATAAGCCAGCTCCAGCACACCATTGGTACCAAGAATGTATCTTGCTTGGTGGTCCTAAAAAAAAGACAAATTAAAATTCTGATGAAACTCACCAATGAAGGTAGGGGTGCCCAGGGAAATACAACCCTGCCCTGAAAACTAGTCTTTCTAAAGGTAACTTGAAAAATAATCTAAGGCTAATTCCATGAGAAGTCTCACCAATGAGAATGGGGTTCCTTTGGACCAACTGGGAAGACAAGTTGGGGTGGTGATGATGGCAGCATTAGTATTTTATAAAATTCCTCAAGAGGTAAGGAGACAGGGAAGTAGGTTTTAACTGCAGAGAAAGAACACTGACTGGTAGGAAATAGATGTGGCAGGGAGCCCAAGTTATTAAATAGAGTTCAGAGCCAGCTTCCATACTTCATCACTGGATAGATCACCAGTCTTTGCAGAGTATGAAATCAAAGTCAAATGATACTAGCTTTTCTAAATTACATACACTGACTGGCAAGGAATATGAAAAACTGGAGGAGATACCAAGAATACCAGATTTCAGAGTTAGCAAGAAAAAGGACTGAAGGACATCTGGTTCTGATAGAGTATCATTTGAAATACTCTGGATGACTCCCCTTCACAACATCAACTCCTTGATCCCCTGCTGCCAAAAACAACAGACTTACTGTATGAACTACCCAGAAATATTTTTAATATTTCACGGAACTGGCAAAACAGCAAGGAATCTATAGAAACAACAACAAAGAAAGAAAATAGAAAAGACTCTGAAAAGGTAACTGATCTGTAAAACTGATTTTTACAGTAAGAATCAACTTAAGGGACCTTGAATTTACATTTTGAAAATTACATGCTGAGCAGAGGAGAGCAGATAAAGCCAAGGATCTATGGGAAATCAGTGCAGAGATCTGAGACTCTAGTGAACAACACTATCATTATAAGAATGAGCAAGGGGCTTCTCTGGTGGCTCAGTGGTAAAGAATCTGCCTGCCAATGAAGGAGACACAGTTTGATCCCTGGTCTGGGAAGGGATCACATGCCACAGAGCAACTAAGACCGTGGGCCACAACGACTGAGCCTGTGCTCTCTATCCCTAGAGCCACAACTACTGAGCTTACGTGCCACAGCTACTGAAGCCTGTGCTCCACAACAAGAGAAACCACCGCAATGAGAAGCCCGTGTCCTGCAGCTAGAGAGTACCTTTGCTTGCCACAACTAGAGAAAAGCCCATGCAGCAACATAGATCCAGTGCAGCCAAAAATAAAATAAATAAGATAGAATTAAAAAAGAAAAGAATGAGGAAGACATAAATCTACCTTAAAGAAGAAGATACTGTAGATTTATCAGTCTCAATCCTTGCCCTGGGAGAATGGGAAAAAAAATTTTTTTTTTGACACTTCATAAACTTACGCAAGCCCTAACGTGTGTTTGAAGCCAATTTCAAGCTACCTGTGTGTATGGTTGCCGGATTTACCACATAAAAATAGAGGATGCCCAGCTAAATGAACAGTTTGTTAGTATATGTTCCAAATATTTCACTAAAAATTATTTGTTATCTGAAATCTCAATTTAACTATGTGTCCTATGTTTTGTTTGGCAACTGTACCTACATGGGATGAAGCACCCACTAGCAAATTTAAATTGTTCCTGATTTATAGTGCCCCCTGGTGACATAGACGTTTCTGTAACTTCAAGCCTTCAAGACGGTAACTTCAACTATACCAAAAAGATCGTAATAACCCAGATAACCATGATGGTGTGATCACTCACCTACAGCCAGGCATCCTGGAGCGTGAAGTCAAGTGGGCTTTAGGAAGCATCTCTACAAACAAAGCTAGTGGAAGTGATGGAATTCCAGCTGAGCTATTTCAAGTCCTAAAAGGTGATGCTGTGAAAGTGCTGTACTCAATATGCCAGCATATTTGGAAAACTTAGCAGTGGCCACAGGACTGCAAAAGGTCAGTTTTCATTCCAATCCCAAGGAAAGGAAATGCCAAAGAATGCTCAGACTACGGCACAATTGCAGTCATCTCACACATTAGTAAAGTAATGCTCAAAATTCTCCAAGCCAGGCTTCAACAGTATGTGAACTGAAAAATTTCAGATGTTCAAGCTGGATTTAGAAAAGGCAGAGGAATCAGAGATCAAATTGCCAACATCCACTGGATCACTGAAAAAGCAAGAGAGTTCCAGAAAAATATCTACTTCTGCTTTACTGAGTAAGCCAAAGCCTTTGACTGTGAATCACAACAAACTGTGGAAAATTCTGAAAGAGATGGGAATACCAGATCACCGGACCTGCCTCCTGAGAAATCTGTATGCAGGTTAATAAGCAACAGTTACAATGTATGGCAAAAACAATAAAAAAAAAAAAGCAACAGTTAGAACTGGACGTGGAACAATGAACTGGTTCTAAATAGGGAAAGGAGTATGTCAAGGCTGTATATTGTCACTCTGCTTATTTAACTTATATGCAGAGTGCATCATGTGTAATGCCGGACTGGATAAAGCACAAGCTGGAATCAAGATTGCTGGGAGAAATATCAATAAAATATTTTTTATTGAAATACAAAATATGCAGATGACGCCACCCTTATGGCAGAAAGCAAAGAGGAACTGAAGAGTCTCTTGATGAAAGTGAAGGAGGAGAGTGAAGAAGCTGGCTTGAAACTCGAATATTCAAAAAACTAAGATCATGGTATCTGGTCCCATCACTTCATAGCAAATAGATGGGAAACAGTGGAAACAGTGCCAGACTTTATTTTTTTGAGCTCCAAAATCACTGCAGATGGTGACTGCAGCCATGAAATTAAAAGATGCTTGCTCCTTGAAAGAAAAGCTATGACAAACATAGACGGCATATTAAAAAGCAGAGACATTACTTTGCCAACAAAAGTCCATCTAGTCAAAGCTGTGGATTTTCCAGTAGTCATATATGGATGTGAGAGTTGGACCATAAAGAAAGGTGAGCACCAAAGAACTGATGCTTTTGAGCTGTGGTGTTGGAGAGGACTCTTGAGAGTCCCTTGGACTGCAAGGAGATCCAACCAGTCCATCCTAAAGGAAATCAGTCCTGAATATTCATTGGAAAGACTGATGTTGAAGCTGAAACTCCAATAATTTGGCCACCTGATGGGAAGAACTGACTCACTGGAAAAGACTCTGATGCTGGAAAAAATTGAAGGGAGGAGGAGAAGGGGATAACAGAGGATGAGATGGTTGGATAGCATCACTGACTCCATGGACATGAGTTTGAACAAGCTCCGAAAGTTGGTGATGGACAGCAAAGCCTGGTGTGCTACAGTCCATAGGGTCGCAAAGAGTGAGACATGACTGAGTGACTGAACTGAACTGACTTCAAGCCAGGTTTCTAAGAATTTCCTTAGATTAAAATCCAACACAAGCTCATAATTAAGAAAAAAATCACAAAATATGTAAGAATGAAAAGGAAATATAAGTATGAATCAGAAAAAATCCAGAAAGTATAATCAAATCCACAAAGACTTTAGAAATTATAATTACCACATTTAAAATATAAACTAACATGATTAACATATCTAAAGAAGTAAAGAGACCTGAAAACATGAGCAACAGCCTAGAAAAAAAATACAAGTAAATGTGAAAGAAAAACAAATAGAGGTCTATGAAAGAATGAAAAATATAATGCCTGAAATTCAAAACTCAATGGCTGGGTAAATGACCTGTTAGACAAAGCTGTAGGAAGGATTAGTGAACTGGAGAAACCATTTGAAGAACCTATCCAAAATGAATCCCAGAGAGACCAAGAGATGAATAATAATATACAGAGGTTAAAACTAATTGAAGACTAGCAGGATTTCTAATACAACTCAATTAGAGTTCTAGAGGAAGGATAGATTATGAGGAATAGGCAATAATACAAGAAACAATGGTTGAATATTTTCTTGAATTATTGAGAGATACCAATCCTCAGATTCAGGAAGACTCATGTTTCCTAGAAGATAAAGAGAATAAATTCATGCCTAGATCCAGAAAAGCAAAACTATAGTGCTCCAAAGACAAAGAGATCATTTTTAAAAACTGTTGGATAGAAGAAAGATTATTAGGCAATAGTAATAGCATGTAATTGAGGTGCAAAATCACTGGTGAATTTCTTGCTTTGTCAAGATTAGCTCAGAATCTTGGCGTCAGTTACTTTCAGATTCAGCCATGGGAATTATGGAAGGCAAATCTCTCTAATGGACACAAGGCAAATATTTTTTTAAAAGAGTATAACCACTCAAAGGTTTTGCTGAGGAAATCACTGCATCATCAACCCAAAAATATTCCTTAAAGTTAGCTGGGGGACTTCCCCGGTGGTCCAGTGGTTGAGACCCCAGGATTCCAGCACAGGGGGTGTGGGTTTGATCCCTGGTCAGGGAGTTAAGATCCCATATACCTTTAAAGACTTAAAAAATGGTTCATATAAAAAAAATCTGTAAAAATAAAAAATAATATTACCTGGAAATTGCCTAGGTTTTCCATTTTATTTTTATAGGCATAGATGAGATAAGGCTTTGATGTCTCAGTGTGGCTCTGTCAGCTTGTCATTTATTTTGGAAGAAAAAAAAATCAAGTCTGTCTTTTAAGTATTAAGCAAAGTGCTCAGCTTCCTTAAGGTGCTAACTATCCAACAAGATGATTATCTATCATGGAAGGTAGACTATTTTAACTACTGCAGAAGAAAAAAATTTCAGAGTATTTTTAGTGTAGAGAATATTCCTATTTGGTTGGGAAGATCAGATAAAAGGGACATATGAGATGGACATTTAAGGAAGAACTGAAATAATTTCTACAGTTAACAAAGATATTTTAGGTGAAGTTTATATTATACACTAGAATATGGTTGCTGGAAGTCTTCAAAGACATTTAGAAAATAGTCAATTATTACTTCTCTGGATATATTTGAAAGATTTTTAAACTTTCTTTTCTTTTCATTTCTTGTATCATCTAATTCTTACATTAGTCATAGAAAATCTCATACTGTCAATTCTACTCTGATTAGCATGCAAATGAGATTAGTCTTGCTAGTAAAGTCTTATGTAATGTTGTTTTAAATATCAATTATGCAGCTAAAAATGAGAAATACTTATGCCAAGTAAGCCATAAGATGACTAAATTCAGAAAGATGTGAAATCTGCTAAGCCAGAATACAATATATGTGAATATCTCCCTGAAAATAATTACAAAATGCATTTAAAGTTTAAAATAACAAATTTAAACATCAACTACATTAATACTTTCTAGCACATGAACAGGGCTTCCCAGGTAGCTCAGCTGGTAAAGAATCCCCCTGCAACAGGACAATGAAGCCAACAAATAATAATATACAGCCCTTGTTGATATATGGCAGAAGCCAACACAATATTGTAAAGCAATCATCCTTCAGTTAAAAAAAATACAGCCCAGATGACCCTGGAAAGTGGAATTTGACATAGCTCTTAACATTTCCCTTTTAGTATTTAGGAGGTCTTACTAGCGAATAATAACAACAAATTAATGCAGAATGCTCTATTGAAAAGTATAATGGTGATGATGTGTATGATACCAAAAATAGCCAAGAAAACATACAGCTTCAAGCTAAGAAATCTTATAAACTATCAAATGAGAAACTAATCCCCAGCACTAATCAAATTCAGGAAGCATAATTAGAGCTGTTAAGTCTAATCTTCCAATTTGGCTTGTGCCCAAAATGTGGTCAGGAGCACTAACTACTTTAGGGTATAAAAATAGACATGGTCTCAAAACCAACAATTTAAGAACATCATTATCTCTGAGTAATGATACAAACTTCATTATGATAAGTAAATGTTTCCTTTTCACTTGACTGAAGAAGAATCATGATCTTGAATTCCTTCTTACAATGATTCCTTCTTACCCTTATCCAGAATGAAAGAAATGTAATAAGTTGGGCTTCCCTGATAGCTCAGTTGGTAAAGAATCCACCTGCAATGCAGGAGATCTGGGTTTAATTCTTAGGTCAGGAAGATCTGCTGGAGAAGGGATAGTATTCTCCAGTATTCTGGCCCGGAGAATCCTATAGAATGTATAGTCTGAAGAGGTAGACGTGGAACTTTCACTTTTTTACTTTCATGTAATCATCCAGGCAGTTGATGAAACGTATTTTTTTAAAAAATTTCGATCATTATCACAAAGATGGTGAAAGTGTTTCTTCCATAATCCCCCAAGTCCATACACTCTTCCTGAGTGAATAAACCCATAGTTTCAATGACATATATAAAACTTCCAAATCACCAAGATTCTTCCAAATCTACCAAACTTCCAAACCTACCAAGACCAACCTACATGAACTTGCTCTCCACCTCTCTCTCTTCTAAGATCAATGCCTTCATTTTGTTTTGACTTTATACTCCTAATGTTATTCAACAGAATTTTGTCTTTATTGCTTTTAAAATTAATTTTTATTGGAGTATAGTTGATTTAATGTTGTCTTAGTTTCTGCTGTATAGCAAAATGAAATCAGCTATGCATGCAAGCTAAGTTGTTTCAGTCGTGTCTAACTCTGTGCAACCCTATGGACTGTAGACGGCCAGGCTCCTCTGTCCATGGGATTCTCCAGACAAGAATAATGGACTGGATTGCCCTGCCCTCCTCCAGGGGGTTATTCAGAACCCAGGGATCGAACTCGCGTCTCTTATATCTCCTGCATTGGCAGGCAGGTTCTTTACCACTAAGACCACATGGGAAGCCCACATATCTGCATAATTGTATCTCTCTCTTTCTACAAGCATTTAAATGGAATCCAGGAATGTCACTCCTACCCCTCAAGATTCAGTGAAACTGGCTTTCACATGAAGGCATGTTTGAGAATTCAAATTCTTAGGTGCTTTCAGCCATAGGATCAACCCTTCCAGCCTCTGAGCCCAGGAATCCTTGTGTGCTCTCTGTTCCTCAGCCTTTTCTTTAGTTTCACAACAAACTCACTCACATTTAAGATCAGTGAATTTAATGATTAATTCTCCTGAGGAGTCTCAGAGATGGAGGACAGATCCCATCAGCCAGCACACCCTTGCTACCATCCCGCTCACTCAGCTCACGCCTGTGTCCATCGTCTCACTGCATGTCCTTTTCTGGGTTGTGTGGGAGCACCCAGTTCACCTCACTTCTATATCTTTGCACCAGCCAATCAATTTTCTCTTTCTCCACATTGTTGATGGCTAAGTTTCACCAACTATTGTCTTGAAATCTCTTAAATCTATGACTTATGATTTTATTTCTAGGACATCACCTTAGTTTGGGTTTCTGACCCTCCCAAGTGAATTACTGGAATGTTCCAGTGAACTAGTGACATGGGATTTTGACTCTGCTCTCCCTCATACATCCTGAACAGACCTTAACGATGTGTTTTTCTAAAGTCACATTTCACCAAGTCACTTCCAAGGGCAGTTCTTTAACAAACTCCAATTCTAATGTAATAATAATCCCAATTGCTTAGTCTGGCATTTAAGACCTTCAATAATCTGGTCCGAAACTAATTTTCTCACCTTCTCTCCCAGTCCTCTGACACCTGATCCAGCCAAATTGGTAGACCCACTGTCTTTTACATCTACTTCTACCATCTTGCCTCCCAAACGTTGAATGTGTTACTCACACCACCCCTCCATTCTCCAGTTTTCTTAATCCACTCATTTTCAGATCTTGTTTCAAATACTGCTTCACCTTTCAAGACTTTCCTGGTTCTCTAAGCCCATAGAAATCTTTGGATATATGATCTCATTTCTTTCCTCTTGTATGAGAATGATAATTGTCTCTGTTTGCCGGGGCTGAGTGTTTCCTAGGACATGGGACTTTTCAATGCTAAAAATGAATAGTCCTGGGTACACTGGAACAGGTGGTCACTCTACCTGTAATATATATGGTACTTGCAATACCTGGGGACCTGGGGCAGGAAAGGAAGGCCATGCTTTTTGTACATGCCTACTGTGGAAATTTAGATGGCAGAACTGGCCACAGAAAACTCCAGGGAGGGAAAAGGAAGGTGGTAAGGACACTTTTCTCTTTTCATAACATAGATTTTTTGGCCATGCTCACGCTGCATATGGGACCTTAGTTTCCTGATCAGGGATCAAACCTGAACCCTGTGCACTGGAAGCTTGGAGTCTTAACCACTGGGCCAGTAGGGAGGTCCCTGATGAGAATAATTTTTGGAGCTAAGGATAGGCCAAGTGGGCTGAGACCTTTGGATAAACATAGCCAAAGGGACTCCACTGCTGCAGTTTTGCTCATTTTCTCTCTCTCTCTTTTTAAGGAATTAAGAAAAACAAGGAGGAATAAAAAGATACATTCTGAGTAAAAGAGTTTTAATAAGGAGCCAACTGGGTGGGAAAATCACACATCTTAGAACTGAAGGGAAAATTTAAACAGGTAAACAACCTTTTCCTTTTATTGTTTCCTTGGAAACAGAATCAGAGCTATTCACTACGAGGAGAATTAAATGAAACTTAGAAGTTAAGGTCAGACTTTCTGGAGGTTTTCTGATGCCAAGTTGAAACTCAAGGTGAGTTATGAAGGTTTGGTAATACAGCAGCATATTAACCAGTCAGAGAATTGGGTTACAGATTTCTAATATGTGCATGTTGTATTGTTCGAGAATATTCATATCTATTATAGAATAATTACAGGATAATTGTTTCCTCTGTTACAGAAGGAAAGATGGAATGAATGAATGAAGATGTATTATGTACAGATTAGTGGTTAGCAAATGAAGCATGTACATGTTAAACATAGATGCATGTTAAAAGGAATGGAAGAACCAAAAAGTATCTAATAATCTTGTGGCGTTAGATGTACACCAGGAACCTGTGGTCAGGAATACTTATCCCTGTATCTCTCCATCAGAGCAGGTATGTCAGTGGCTTAAGGAATATGCTAGAGATTGCTTGATCCTCAATTCTCGTTCTCATAAGAAGAGAAACCACACCATAAGGAAAGAAAGTAGATGGAGCAGCAGAGAGAGACAGCATGCATGAATACTGTACACTCTTAAGAGCAGGTAGTGCAGCCCATTCACCTAAGTCACATCCAACTCTAAGTCTATTAATGTACTCCTTTTCTTTCCCCTTGTTCCTTACTGTAGTTTTAAACTGATTAGATAAACTCTGTGACATGAGCATTTTAATTTGGTTTGGGAATGTTTCTGTTCCATGACCTGTGCGCTAGCTTGCCCATTAGAAGACCTGAAGGCCACTTTGCATCAAGATAATTTCCTGCATGACACAATTTCAGAAAAACATTCATCTTTCACAAAGCTGTCCTTCTCCAGTTGGCACTCTGTTATTAAACAAATATTCAATAAATAAGTTCTATTTCTGCACAAACTTGAAGCTTGAGATAGTGTATAATTATTTTGGTCAACAGATTTGTGGCATATTAATGGTTGCCCAGATTATCTACAACTTGTGACAATAGTTTTAATGAGATTTGCTTATTTTCTTTTCTATTTTTTTTGGTTGGCAAGAAGCAGAGTGCCAATATTTAGCACTTGAAATTACTAATTACTTACTGTACTCCTGTGTTTCAGAAGTCATGCTTCGGAGATGAATTAGCTATGTGAATGCATATTTAATATCCAAAAATGTAGTAACTTTACGATGATTGAAGTAAATGTCCAGAGGCATTGCTAATCTTACGAGTGGGCAAAACAGCAAGCAAAGGCTGTCAGACCTCCCAAATCTCCATCCTTGACTCCCATTATTCATCTCCTTAGGATCAGGTTCAATCTTTAGTCAATTCATCAAATAAATAACTCATTCAATGAATATTTATTTGGATATGTCTGTGTGCTAGACTCTGAGTGAGCACTACAAAATCCTTATGCTCATGGAATTTGCATTATAGTAGGAAAGACAGAAGAAAAGTGAGTAGCTGAATAATACAATTTAGATAAAGATAACTGTTAAACAGAAATTAAGCAGTTAAACAATGACTGAAATGGTTTGGTGTATACAATATTTTCACAAAATAATTCATAGAGAATTATTAGTACATTAGCACAGTTTAGTTGTGAGGTTAGCTGACTGAAAGTATGACCTGACAAGATCTAATTAAAAAAAGGATGTTTTGTGTGGTTAAAGGACCTGGAAGTGCTTGACTGCGGATTTTTTTGTCAAGAAATAGCAGTGGAGTGGCTTCCCTGGTACCCCAGTGGCTAAGACTCTGTGCTGCCAATGAGGGGGCCCAGGTTCGATCGTTGGTCAGTGAACTAGATCCTATATTCTGCAACTAGGAGTTCTAATGCAACTAAAGATCATGCATGCTGCAGCTAAGACCTGGCACAACCAAATAAACAAATAAACATAAAAAAAGACACGGCAATGGAGCAGTTGGTGACTTTGGAGGGAAAAAAGCACTTATCTTACAGAATAAATAACATATGTTCCAGAGTCATAAAGAGTGAAATATTAAAGAAATAAAGATGGAGAAGTCTCCATAACTAGTCCTGAGAAACGAAAACATTTTTAATTGTTACAGCAAAGAAATGTAATCACTAAGGAAAATTAATACATAAGACTATATGCAAACTTTCAAATTCTCCATGCTAAAAACTACTGCACAGAAATTAAAATGCAGATAACAAATTAGAGAAAATGTTTTCAATATATATGATAAAGGCTTTAAAATCATTAAAAGAATCTTTAATAAATAGGGAATTCCCTGATGGTCCAGTGGTTAGGACTTGGCAGTTTCACTGCTGGGGCCTAGGTTCAATCCCTGGTCAGGGAATTAAGATCATGAAAGCCACACAGTATGGCCAAAAAAAAAAAAAAAAAATCATTAATAAATACACAGGTTTTCATGATATAGTTGAAAAAGATAAACAAACTGAAAGAAAAATAAGCAAAACTCTTTTTTATAAAAGACATGCAAATGGTTATTAAATATATAAAACAATATTCAAACTCATTTACAATGAAAAAAATTCAAGTTAAAATAACAAGCCTTTATATCTTTCAAATGAAAATGGAGGAAAGAATTAGAATTTCATAAACTGCTTGTAAGCATGAAAATTGGAGGATAATTTGGCAATATATATTTCAAAAGCCTTACAATGATTTATAATCTTTTACCTATCAAGTCTCTTCCTGGGAATTTATTTTAAGGAAATAATAAAATATATATATAGATATACACAAAAAGATTTATAGAATAAAATTTTGTCATAAAGCTATTTTTAGTAATGAAAAACCTGAGATGTGTTTAAATGAAGCTTAACAATGATAATCAATAGGCAATTGATTAAATATATTGTGATACATTTATATAAAGATTCAATATGCAGTCATTGAAGATATAGAATTTAATGACATGAAATATTTGTCACAATATGTTGCGAGAAACAAAGCAGGCTACAAAGCAATATACAATATAATTCTTATTTTTATAAATATATACTATAGTGGTATGTGTATACATATATGTATCTAGAGAGATAGACTTCTGGTTGATGTATTATAGACAATTTTAGTTATTCCATGAGCTTTTCTGAATTGAAAAATTGCATAAAACAGTAAAATTTATTTATATAAATATGAAATTTGAAGTCATAAATATTTAAAATAATTTAAAATGTTCGTCCTGATACTTAATATTATCAGACCCTTTCACTGTATTTGGCTACTGAAATAAAACTATTATGAAATAGGGATGCTAAGTCACTTCAGTCATGGCTCTTCTGTCTGTGAGATTCTCCAAGCAAAAATCCTGGAGTGGTTTGCCATTTCCTTTTCCAGAGGATCTTCCCAACCCAAAGATTGAACCCCTGTCTCTTATGTCTCCTGCATTTACAGGCTTGTTCTTTACCACTAGCACCACCTAGGAAGCCCTTATGAGTTAGGGGTAGGGATTTCTTTATTTTTTTTTAATGTAATAAAATGGCCTTCCTTTGCCCCTTTATTATTATTTTAAAAACATTTCTTTATTTTTAACTGAAGGATAATTGCTTTACAATATTGTGTTGGTTTCTGGCATATATTGACATGTATCAGCCATAGGTTTACATACATGCCCTCTCTCTTGAACCTCCCTCCTATCTCCCACCCCTGCCCCTTTATTATTTTTCAATGTATTAAACAGTGATTTCTTAAATTCTATACTCAAGCATTAGTTGAAAAGCATACACATTTTATTGTTAAGCATATGTCCCTCTTCCAACAAAATGAAATGTCATCTGGAGGCACTGTGGGTCACCAAAAGTCTCAGTTGACTTTCTATTGCATGGCGCAGGTGGTAAAGAATCTGTCTGCAATGTGGGAGACCTGAGTTCCATCCCTGGGTCAGGAAGATCCCCTGGAGAAGTAAATGGCAACCCACTTCAGCATTCTTGCCTGGAAAATCCCATGGATGGAGGAGCCTGGTGGGCTACATACAGTCCATAGGGTCACAAAAAGGGTCACGAATGAGTGACTTCAGTTTCACTTTTCTATAGAACTGCATGACTTTATTCTCCTGTTATCAAATACAAGTTCATGTGCCTGATGCAGAGTGAGGCCAAACAAACCAAAACATCAGAGTTAGGAGCAGGGAAAGGTTTATTGAATGGCCAAGCAAAGAGAACAGTGGCCCAAGGTCTAGTGGAAGTCAACTTGTCCACCATCTTGGACCTATTTGGTTTTAATCAGTTTATATGTCCTTGGGCTATGCCATTCTTTTAAAGGTTGTGCCTACCCTCTTCTGTCCTGTTTCAGTATCACGAAAGACAATGAGGGAACTAAAGAGAGAACTCACCACAAGGAAGAAGACTTGCAGAACAAATACGCCAATTTAACAGCAGGTCTTGAAGGTCAGAGGTCAGAGGTGGGTGCAGGTACAGGAAAAGCGTGGCAGCTTGAACTGGAACTCTTCCAGTCCAGTTATCTTGACAGTGTACACTGTTATCTGGGGGAGAAAAAGAGGTGTATGTGAACTGTTTAAAGATAAACTGAGACATATTACAAATTTTGAGTTTTTTGAGCAAAAATTGATTCAAATCAAGCAACAACTAATCTAGCAGTTAGAAAGGAGCTCCAAGGAATGGTACAAAATGAAAAATTTTTACAGGTAGAAGGAGTGGGTACAAGCAAGTTATACTATACAAAGAACTGAGTTGGTTATTGCAAGGTTGGGCTTCCCTGATGGCTCAGTGATAAAGAATCTGCCTGCCAATGAAAGAGGTGTGAGTTTGATCCCTGGGTGGGGAAGATCCCCTGGAGAAGAAAATGGCAACCCACTCCAGTATTCTTACCTGGAAAATCCAAGGAGCCTGGCGAGATGTAGTCCATGGTGTCACAAAAGAGTTGGACATGACTTAGCGACTACACAACAATCACAAATTACAAGGTTACTTTCCTTTAAGGGATGGCAGGGATTTATCAGGTAGATTACCTAGTTAGTGCTGATTAGAGGGCTCCTAATTGACTGGTTTAATATTCCATTTCTGGGAGAGTAGAAAATCTAAATCTCTGGTAACATGGGGCTTAATATAAGCAACTCCCTTCTGGGCCTGTTGTTTTGTTTTTAACAAAAGGAACATGCTATCTCAATGAATTCTGTAACTCTCAGCGGTCCAAATCATCTTCCTGACATCAGTCACTGTGTCCTATCTACTATGCAGCACATGGAGGATGAATTGGTCTTGTTCATTTGCAAGAAACTGTCACCTTGAGGACGGAGAGGATCCACCATGACCAAGTGAACCACCTATCAGCTGATCTCTATCAGGTGAGGACAGAGGACTTCTGGAAAGAAGACTGGATCAGTGAGATGAGGCTTGGGCATGGGTGGCAGCCTGGAAGATTCATTAGTGACGTCAGGCACAGTGTAGAACAAACACTAGATGTGTTTTGGAGGGATTTCACTAAGAGCTGGAGTTCTGGCTTGAGCAAACATGTTAATTCAACTATCCAGATTTAGTTATTAATATTAATAGCAACTGATTTTTAGCCTCAGGCTGGTGAAGCTTTATGACATTAAGATTACCCATGATACTGTTTCTTTTTTCGAAATTCATTTGGGTGTGTTGCTTTTTTTTTTTTTTAACAAACATGAATACAGATCTGATGGTTATAAAACTTTTATTCATTCATTCAACAACTATTCATTGAACAACCTCTATGCCCTTGGGAAATCAAACACTAAAACAGTCTGTGCCTTCAAGGGGAATTGCCTAGTGACCCAGTGCTTACACTTGTAGACTGCCTCTACAAGTGGGAATTTATGTCAGGTTCACAATGTAAAACTGATGCTCTGGTATTAGGCAGAAAGGGATGGGCAGAGAGTTCTTCAGTATGTTTCTTGGTTGCCTCCAAAAATAATCTTAATGCTAAAGTGGCATATTTTAAGCCCCTTCAACGGTTGCCTGCGGATTTCTTTTTTTGCAGCTTTTAGTTTGTTGCTTATTGCAATTACTCACGTTTAATTCTCTGCTATTAGATGACCAACTCCTTGAGAAAAAGACTTGTCTTATTCACCTGCACACCCTCAGAACGGAGCAGACTTTAGTGGAATCAGTTCATAATTACTCTGGGCACGCAAACCAAATATCCAATTTGCTAGAATTATTTTGCAACCAGGATAATGAGTTTTATGACTTTTTGTGTACGGTTTTAACGTTAACTATTATGACTGAGGTCCTTGCTTCATCTCCATTTTAGGGTGCATTCAAGATAAGTGTTATCACTCGTAAAATAGGCTACATTAATTTGTTGAGAGACACACCTAAGTTTCTTACTGCAATGTTTCTTTGCACTCAAAGCATTCTTACTCAATGTTTCTTTGTCCAGTAAAATTCTGATCTAAAGCTAAAAGTCTTAAAAAACAAAAAAACTAACAAGTACTTTTCCTTCCATTTTACTCATATTATTGCTTCAATCTGCAAACACAAGTAGCTGCTTTCCATTTAATTCCTAGGCATGTTAAAACTTGGAGACTGCCACAGTTTGGCTTTTTTTTTTTTCCTCGTAAAGCAAATTATTTAATTATACAGACGGACAGGGTCTCGTTCCTGTATATATCTCGCTCTTCTCAAATATTCTGTAATCAGAATTCCATGCTTTCAAAGCTCTTTGCAAAACTAAAAACATGGATCCTCAGGCGACTCCAATCAGGGAATGGTTTCAGCCAGCGACCACTCTCACCCCTCGAAGCCTGGGATGGGAAAGGCGGCACCGCTGGAGATAACTGAGCCCTGCCACCAAGCGCAGCGGGCCCCTCCCGGGAGCGGAGGCGGGGTCGGGGGCGGGGCGTCGCCGCGCAGAGAGGAGCCTCGGCCCTCCCCGCAATTGGCCCGCGTCGCTCGCCGGAATCCGGGTACCGCGGGCGCGTCGGCTCGGCCCCTGCCGCTCGTTTCGGGCGCCCGGCCTGGGCATGCAGGTACTTCGAGGCCTGCGGCTCCGGGCGCTCTGCGCCTCCGCAGGCCCGGGCGCCGCGGCCCGAGCCCCGGGCGCCAGCCGCGGCCCCCGCCCC